>WNWU01000046.1:4671495-4692931 GCA_012654045.1 Ptyas mucosa | reverse complement strand
TGAGAAGAGAAGAGAAGAGAAGAGAAGAGAAGAGAAGAGAAGAGAAGAGAAGAGAAGAGAAGAGAAGAGAAGAGAAGAGAAGAGAAGAGACGAGGGGGTGGGGTGGAGTGGAGTGGAGTGGAGTGGAGTGGAGTGGAGTAGAGTAGAGAGGAGTAGAGTAGAGTAGAGTAGAGTAGAGTAGAGTAGAGTAGAGTAGAGTAGAGTAGAGTAGAGTAGAGTAGAGTAGAATAGAATAGAACAGAACAGAACAGAATAGAATACGACTAGGCCCTAATTATCAACATATACAGATGGTGAAAAGGTAGCTCTGTCAGATTTGTAAATGAACTGCTGAGACCATGAGGTGTGAACGCAACACAAGCCTAAGGCTGATCTTTAAGCCTAGCTCCCAAACCATTTATTGATTATTATTTTTTTGTTGAAACCATCCCACTCAGACCCAAGAACTGCAGATGCAAATGAAAATAAAAACAGGTGAGCACGCAGGGCAGAAAGGAAATGAAAAGTCGCCTCACAATTGACTGTGATAAGGACGTGTTTGCTGTCTGGTGTTGAGACCCCGTTTGCTGTGACGCATTCATATTCCCCAGCTTGTTCTCGGTTGATCTCTGAGATTTCTAGATACTCTCCTTCACTGGTGAATCCATCTGTGGGGAGGGAGGGAGGAGGGAGGCAGGAACGGGGTCAGGGCCAGTGGCAGGGAGACAGACACAAACAGACTTACACACAAGAAAACACACATGACACAACACGGTTATCCAGGCCTCCTCCATGCAGGGGCTGCCCCACACAGGGCAGACATAAGGGGCAGACAGAGGAGGGAGGGATGCCCCAAATGGGCATTCTCACAACCAACCCTTAAGTGGGTTTTTAGCTCAAAGAACGCACTGATTTTCAAAGAACATCTTGCACTACTGCAAAAATGAAGGAGAGGAAACTTAGGTCCCAGGCCGAGATAGTCAGAGTGCAGAATGCAAATTCAGAGCTAGTGGCGGTTACCATAACTGTCGTGAAACTGCCATATTCTGCAGGGGTGGAGATGGGGACGGTAATGCTACCGCCTGACTAGTTTTAAGATCATGGTAAAGATTTCCCTGTCAATCAAGGGGTATTTTAATTGTTGGGCCAAAATTGTTTAATATGCTTTTTAAGCTGATCTTAAATTTTTGTATTTTGTGTGTTTTACTTTGGCTGTTCACCGCCCTGAGTCCTTCGGGAGAAGGGCGGTATATAAATTTAAATAAAATAAATAAATAAATAAATAAAAATCATGTCCGACTCTAGGGCACGGTGCTCATCTTCGTTTCTTGGCCGAGGAAGCCAGCACTGTCCGAAGACCATTTCCATGGTTATGTGGACAGCATGGCTACCTTGTTCTCTTCCCACCAAAGTGGTACCTATTTATCTACTCGCATTTGCATGCTTTCGAACCGTTAGGTGAGCAGGAGCTGGGAGAAGAACAGGAGCTCACCCTGCTGCGTGGAACTCGGGTCTCGAACCCGGACTGTCAGCTCTCCAAGCGCAGCGTCTTTAACCGCTGAGCCATCGCGCGCGGTTCCGCCCCCCCCCTTCCAGTTTTAAGATTACCTATAGATTAAATTGTTGGTGTACGCAATAAACCGAATAGTCAGCTGCCTCTAACACAATGCACAGTTAGGAAGGGAAGCTCTCCAATAAGGCTCCATCTCCTGGTGAGTCAGAAATGCAGTGTTCCTATTAGGATGTCATCACTCGCTACCTCGCCTTGTTCCCTTCCATTCACAACATTTCATGCAAAATGTCAAAACTCCAATTCAAATCTTCGGCAGCGTCGCTTTGCTGCAGCTGTGCTCCTTTTATGAATGAAGCAAAATTCTGCATGAAGGGAAGGCCGCTTTTTTTTGCGGCAGGAACAAACCGAGCCAACAGATAAATAAAATAGTATTGTCTCCTGCTCATTAGGAGGAATGTTGATCTATGTTGACATGTAAAATCTCAATCCCCGTCAATATTGTCTGTTCAGCCCAGCTCGCTACTTTTTCCTTCCTCCCCCCCCGCCCCCCCGCAAGTATCTGGGATTTCATACATATTGCCCACAGCTTTTCAATGGATTTTTTTTTTTTGCAGCCTTAAGAAAAGGCTGATTTGATTTATTTAAATGGGGGAATAAGGGATGAGATCGGGGGAGGGGGAAGATAATTTTATTTTTAAAGGCAGATTTCTGCACTTAGGACTAAATTCCATCTGCTTAAAAGATGCCTTGGGACCTGGCAGAAACCACCTCTGTGGAGACACCCAAGCTGTGTCTAGACATGCTCAATCTGGAGAGTTTAAAATGAGCAGTTGATGTCATACAAATGCTGAACTTGGTCTATTTTAATCTTGGTTCGATACTAGGGGTTAGCGATTATATGAATCCCAGGCCATTTGATCAATGCATGACTCAGGATGTCCTGCAAACTCCGAAAACAGGGATTCGTTTATATTTAATCATGTTTAGCATGTGGTGTGAACACAGCTCCCTGACCCACCCATTCTCACTCATGCTGGCAATTAGTGGCTTGCAATGGGGGTTGGGGTGTGGGTGGGCAGCACCTCCTCCAGCTTTCCTCACCTTTCAGCTGTCGCCAAATTACCGTCGGTTCCGGTTTTCCCACTGCCAGGCAGAGCAAATTCACATTGCTTCCTTCGTTCACCGTCACAGCTGCGGAAATGTTCACGATCCGAGCTGGAACTGTGGAGTTTAAAAGAGAGAGGTGGCATAAAGGCATGGGAGAATGACCTTGGGAGACAGAAGGGAGAGCTGAGATGGGACCAAGGAAAATAAGAGGCCTCAGCCCACAAAAGGAGGGAGAGATAAAGGTTCAAAAGAAGAGAATAAGTAAAGCGCTACTGGAGATCCCTTGATATTTAGAGACCCAATTGGAATAATGGACACTGGATGAGAAGCGAGGAGATGGGGAGATCTAGTCCTGCTTTAGGCACAAATCCAACGAGTGACTTTGGACCAGGGCTTCTCTCTCGCTCTCTCAGCCCTGGAAGAAGAAGGCAACTGTCAGGGTTCCAAGTAATCACTTCTGAAAATGCTACCAAGTAGTGGTGGGATTCAAATAATTTAACAACCAGTTCTCTGCCCTAATGACCGGCTGGGTGGGCGTGGCCATGGTGGGTGTGACCAGGGAGTGTGACCAGGGGGTGTGACAGGTTCTTGCATCCCCCTGGGTGCAAAAACGGGCCATGGGAGGGACACACCACACCCCTCTGTGCCCCATTTTGGGCCTAGGAGGCCTCCCTGCACTTATCTGGGAGCCAGAATGGGGCACAGGGGACTCCTAGAAGGGGTGGGACAGGAAGGGGTGCGGCCAGCCATCAATTTAACTACCGGTTCACCCGAACAGGCTCGAACCTGCTAAATCCCACCACTGCTACCAAGACAACTGCAGGAACTTGTAAACCCTAACTACAATTAGATATTTTGTGTGTGGGGGGGGGAGCAGTCTGTTCAATAGAGCTGCCCCAACACAAACGCATACATACAGATTTAACAGCATAAAGGGCACCCAAAAGGGCTTAGAGAGGGGAGGGAAGAAGGTTGGGTTTTAAATTCAACTGGAGGTTGAATTCAACTGGAGTTGTACACATTTTCTCTAGACTTCCGCTTTTGTTTGTCCTGTAATTAGACACGATCGCCACTTGCTCCAGAAATGGAGAGCCATCAGTTGAACTTGACTGAAAGGAGATGCTACTGTTGGAAATGTAAAGATTTGCACTTGGTGGATGAAGGGAATTCCAAAATCTTCCTCGGCCAACTCTTCTGCCATCTAGTGACCAGCCTTCACCACTGCTGATAGAAACCCCCACAAGAGAAAATAAAGAAGCCCTGGAGATGTGGAGCCAACATCAGGTGCACTGTACTCGCCACATTTCACAAATCACCGTCCCACCTGCCTTATCTTTGGACTACCGCCTCCACAAATCTCAGCACGGGATGCTTCGGGCTTCCTTCCCTGTTGCAGCGGAAGAATTCCCCCCCCCTCTTTCAATGAAAAAAAATACACCCCCCCTCCTCAGATTGGGCCTAACGATCCACATTGTTTTCAGGATAAACTGGGGTTGTGGGAGCTATGGGAGAAGGAGAACAGCTGTTTCCTTAATCTGCAGGTTGCTTATCCCAGACTGAGTCCAATCAGTTTGTATTGTAGCAGCTTCCCGGCTCCAGCAACTACGAGAAAGGGGGATGTGTGGGGCTATAATTACGGGGTGCACAGCGTTGCAGTTGTGGCTTTTGCTAATATGGCAGAAAAGCTGGAGGCGCCTGGGAATTGGGGAAGAAAGTGAAAAGGAAGAAAGAGAGAGAGAAGAAAATTTTAGCTGGTTTTGACAGCTGGGAAGAGACTTGGGTTCTCCGAGGCCAACCTACACACACCCTTCTTTGGGAATGTATAGATGGAGAAGAGTTATTCCTCTACAGATCCTTTGGCTGGGTTCACACAACTCTTTTTACTAGACTACTTTGGAACTGCCTAATTTGGATTGGCCAATCAGATGAGCCTATGCCACAAAGTTAAGCCATCCTATAGTTTATGTGAAACGATATAGGCATCGGTTTTGCGGATCTGGTATGAGAGTTTAGCCTGAGATGTGAATCACACCTTATGACAGGTGTCTCCAAACTTGGCAACCTTTAAGCCTTGTGGACTTCCAACTCCCAAAATTCTATGTTAGATATGAGAGACAGTGTAATTTGGAATCTTCTCTCTGCCGTCGATAGTAAAATTCCATGAAATTAAAAAAAAAACAGGACAATTGCACCATAAAAGTCTTATCTGGGCACAACATTTCCAGGTTTTTGGAATCAGGGCACTTCCACATTACACTGTTTCCCTTCCCCAATCTCTCAAAAGCAGCTTGAAGCAAATCCCTCATCCTCTTTGCCTTCCCCAGCTTTGAAATCTTGAGAACTTATCTGAGTTAGTCAGTGTTCCTCTGGCTGATGCATAAGAGCTTGCCAAAAATGTCCTATCTCAAGCTCCTGCTCCTCTCAAAATAACAAAAATGGCCTCACCACCACTCTAGCAAAAAGAGAGAGAACGTACCACATCCTTCCCATATCTGCATTGATCTGGTTGTACAGGAAATACCTAACGGATGGTGATGAGAACGATCTGCCAAGTCACCCTTGTTGCCTGGAGAAGATCTTATGGAAATATTGCTAGGAAACATCTAAAAAAACAAAACTTTCCACCCATTGCAATTTCATGAACAGCATCGCTGGACAGAAACAAGCTAGGTCAGTTTCTCAACACGGTGAGATCAGAGAGGTCTTATTTGTGCAAAGCGTCACCTGGAGGTGCTCCAGACCCTCCCTTCCTTTTCTTGTACCCATACCATGTACGATGAGGTACACCTGCGAGGTGTGAGGCTTGTCCTGGGTCTGGAACGAACATGTGTAGAGCCCTTCATCGTACACATCGACGTGGCTGATCATGATGCTGAACTCAGAGGGGCTGTACTGTAGTAGCTGCACTCGCAGGTCAATGGACCATTTGTCGTTGCCAGCATACAAGATGTTGGAACGGTTCAGCCAAGCCACACGCGTCACCTGTTGGTCTATGTAGCAGCTGTAGAGAAGGGGAGGCAGAAGGAACAAGAGTGAGTGACTATGGTGGAGAGTCATGGTTGTCCCAAAGGTGGGTTTTTTTTCCCCTAAAGACAACTGGGCTATCTTGTTTTTTTGTCTTTGAAAACATTTTACTTCTCATCAGTGGTAGGATTCAAGTAATTTAACAACCGGTTCTCTGCCCTAATGATTTCTTCCAATAACCAGTTTGCCAAACTGCTCAGAAAGTTAACAACTGGTTCTCCCGAAGTGGTGCGAACTGGCTGAATCCCACCACTGCTTCTCATCCAAGAAACTTCTTCTGAGTTAGAACTAAAGAAGCTTCTTGGATGAGATGCAGTGGTGGGATTCAACTGGTGTAACAACCGGTTTGCTGAGCGTGTGCTTCACTTACACGTGCGCCAAACACGTGTGCCACACGCGCACAGTACATTTGAAAACAGCTCTAAAACTTACCTTCTACTGCAGCCCCGGTGAGTAAAACAGCTGAGGCGTGGCAATCCGCTCTACCGTGCCTATCAGCTGGACTTCAAACAAAGGAAATATAGGTCGGTATAGTGCAGGGGTGGGCAGGCGGGCCCAGCTGATCGTCAGAGCAAACCAGTTCGCTCTCAGCTGATCATCGGAACTAGCGTTCACCCGAACCGGCTGAATCCCACCCCTGATGAGATGTGAAATGTTTTCAGAGGAAAAAGAAACAAGAAACTCCAGTTGTCTTTTGGAGAAAAAAACAGCTTTGGGTGGAAGAGTGAGGAACAGGAGATCCAGGGGAAGAGAAAAAGCAAGGAGATTGGCTTTCCACCTCAAATGCTTTGAATCAGCATTTGGTTTCCTGAAGGATCTATTGTGAAATAATTGTGCAAACCATAACTGAGTCAGCCACAATTCTTTTAATTTGTGCAAGATGCTAAGTTGGGCTCCCCAAATCATAGCGGTCATATCATGGATCAGAAGAATGTAGTAGATCAAAGTGGGGCAAGATTTTCTGAATTACACATGACTCCACTTACAATCAGTTGTAAAAAATCAACCCATTTTTTTTTTATCCCTGAGAGACGGATGTATCTTTCTCCCTTTAGGAAAGAGAGGAAGAAAGAGAAAAGAAGAACATCATAACTCCAGGTTCTTCTCAGGGCATGGGAAAGCCTTGGGTGCCTCCACCGAGCTCTTTGAAGTCCCCAAACCCATGTTATTACAGCATCTGTTCTCTAATTTTATTAATGATTTTTTTAAAAAATGGGATTAAAAAATGCTAACTAATATAAAAGGAGAAAAAGAAAAGGAGAACAAAGTCAGTGAAGGAAAAGCTCAAAGTGCAAGAGAAGAAAAAGAAAAGAAGACCCCAGTCCCTCTTCTTTGTGGCAGCCGCTGAGATATTGGAACACTGCGATCATGTCATCTAGTCTTTCTTTTCATTAAATTAGACCTACCCAGTTCCTGCAACCACTCCTCATATGTTTTAGCCTCCAGTCCCCTAATCATCTTTGTTGCTCTTCTCTGCACTCTTTCTAGAGTCTCCACACCTTTTTTATATCATAGCGACAACAATATAAAAAGGTAACGATATAAAAAGGAGGTGACAATATCTTAACTATATAATAGTAGTAGAATAGTAGACTTCTTTATTGACCAAGTGTGACTGGACACAGAAGGAATTTGTCTTTGGTGCATTTGCTCTCAGTGTACATAAAAAGAAAAAGATACATTCATCAAGAATCCTAAGGTACAACACTTAATGATAGTCATATGATACTAATAAGCAATCGAATCATACTAGGAAACGATCAATATAAATCGTAAGAGTACAAGCAACAAGGTTACTGTCGTACAGTCATAAGCGGGGGGAGATGGGTGATAGGAATGATGAGACGACTAATAGTAATAGTAATGCAGACTTAGCGAATAGTTTGACAGTGTTGAGGGAATTATTTGTTTAGCAGGGTGATGGTGTTCGGGGAAAAACTGTTCTTGTGTCTAGTTGTTCTGGGTTTATATAACAATATAAAAAGGAGATAACAATGTCCTCGGTTTCGTGAACCTCCTGTGTCTACAAGGACTCCTTCAAATGCAACCTCTTTCAACCAGGCTTTGGATGCTTCCTCCCACCGCCTCCACCTGACCCCCCCAACCACCTTGTGGCCTGGCTTCTCATCAGCCAGCTAGGCCCCCTAATTTCTACAGACACGCTGTCACTGCCCTGCTGCTCCGAGATGGAAGACTTAATTATTTAAATGTTTTTTTCTCTGGCTTGAAGGCAAAGGGCACTAAGTCATCTGATTTCTTGGTCCCTGACAGCTGTCAGACACAGATTGGACAAACACCCGTAAAAGATAATGGGAAAAGAGCTTCAAGGAGAAAAGACTTCGAATTCACCCTTTCCAATCAGGGCTGGCCCCAAATATGACCGGAGTGCTATTGCTGCTGCTCTCTCGTGACATAATGCAGCTCTAAAGCCAAACACCCAGCCAGAAGTGTGCCTTGAAGAAAAAGAGGTTAAAGTCCTAGACCTTAGAGGTTCAAACTTACCCATTTAGTGAAATCATGTAGTTCTTTCTTCTTCCTTTTCTTTAAAGAAAAGTTTTATCTCAAGGCTTTATTCTCTGCCTTGATTCTTTGGTTACTGTCATGCCCCAGGGAAATCAGAAGATCCAGGTAGATCAGACGACTACATAAGTTTATCGGTTGCTAAAGCTCTCTACAAGAATCTGAACTACTAATGGTCAAAGCGAGTTGCCGGCAAATAAGAGTCAATGGAATTCAAGGTGGGATGGACTTAGATTTCTTGTGGGTACGAAGGGACTCAAGGCTGATAATGCATTTGACCCCTCCCTCGGCCTCAGCCTGGTCTTCTCCTATAGTCATCCTTAAATATTGAGGGGATGCAGTGGCTCAGTGGCTAAGATGCTGAGCTTGTCGACCAAAAGTTCAGCAGTTCAGCAGTTCGAATCTCTAGTGCCGCGTAATGGGGTGAGCTCTGGTTACTTGTCCCAGCTTCTGCCAACTAGCACGTAAAAAATGCAAGTAGAAAAATAGGGACCACCTTTGGTGGGAAGGTAATAGCGTTCCATGCACCTTTGGCGTTTAGTCATGCCGGCCATATGACCACGGAGACATCTTTGGACAGCGCTGGCTCTTCGGCTTTGAAACGGAGAGTCGGAAATGGAGAGTCGGGAACAACTAGCACATATGTGAGAGAGGAACCTTTACCTTTTTAAATACTACTACCATGTGCTCAGTCTTGTAAACTGAGCCAATTGTAAAGAACAGGCCTTTTCAGCAGTGGATCCTTATTGGTGGAATGTCCACCCCAAGAACTGGTTCGGTGACTTCATATCGTCACCGTTACCAGCTCGGGAGAACTGGTCCGAACCGGGAGGAACCCATCACTGTACTGAATCCCAGAATAGTGGGTTGTGTGTGTCCACAATATCTTCCTTGTTCCAAGAAATTTGAAAAGCATTCTATTCACCCCCTTTATCCAAGTCACGAATGAAAAGGTTGGAGATGACTGGTCCTAGAAATGAACTTCATGCCACTCCTTTGATATCTCCAACTGATTCCTCCCACACGTGGTGAGTAACCACCGATGAGCACATATGAGTTTTAGCAAGTTATAGCTGTACATAATTGCCATGCCACTCAAACCCCACTTAATTATCTTGCTAAGAATGTCATGGGGTACTTTGTCAAATGCTTTACTGAAGTCATGATATATTACGTTCCCAACAACCCCACTATCTACTCAGGGAGATACTCAATCAAAATAAATAAATAAATAAACGAAAGACAGTTAATCTGTCAAGACGTGCTCTTGACAAATCCATGCTGACTTCCGAAAATCACCACATGGTTTTCACAGCGCTGATAGATACATTGCGCTATGATCAGCTGTAGAACTCTCTCGGGTATTAATGTCAGGCTAGATGACAGGTAGGTCCACAGGTATTTCCCTCCTCTAAGGATCTGGTCTTACCCTTTCTCAAAGATTTCTCTAACCTAGTGGATACAGCAGAGTTTCTCAACCTCAGCAACTTTAAGCTGCGTGAACTTCAACTCCCGGAATTCCTCATGCTGGTTGGGGAATTCTAGGAATTGAAGTCTACACAGCTTAAAGTTGCTGAGGTTGAAAAACAATGGGATAGAGCAGGGATGTCAAACTGGATTTCTTTGAGGGCCGGATCAGCATTGTAGTTCTCTGTGGGCAGGGGGGGGGGAAGAGTGGGAGTGGGGAGGAAATGGGACGGATGCCTCCTGCAGCACTCTGCCCGCCCCCTCTGCTCCATTTTCGACCTGAATTACCTTCTCCAGCACTTTACTGGCTAAAACGGGGTGACGGGGGCTGTGTGGGCCTCCCCCATACCTCGTTTTTGCCCTCAATGGCTTCCTGCAATACTCTGCCTGCCAAAAATGGGCTATGAGGAGGCCTCCACACGGCCCATTTTTGGCCGGCAGATTACTGTTGGAGGCCGGGGAGGCCGAAAACAGGCCACGGGGAGGGGGGCACATGCAGCCCATTTTGACCGGCAGAGGCATTGCGGGAGGGTCCTTTGATATTTCCAGGCCGGCCCTTCAGGGTGGATTTAAACACCACGCAGGCCGCATCTGGCCCACGGGCCTTGAGTTTGACATCCCTGGGATAGAGGGTTGACCAGACCCATAGTCAATTTATTTACATGTCTTCTAAAGTTCCAAGAAAGGCGGCTGTGAGATTTCTCCTAACCCAACTCCTCTGCCCAACCAACCCTGGTGCACCATTTATCTTCTAGCTCCTGACAGAGGGCAAAGGGTGCCAGCTTAGTTGCCCTAGAAGGCCCCATAAGGAGAGCTGATGGGTTGAAGGGGAGAAACTGAGTCAGAGGCTCTGACTGCCTCCTCGTTCATTTTATTCCAGCGCCTTTAAAGAAATACACATTAATCGAGGGCAGTGCTCCCCAATCTCAGTCATTTTAACATATGTGGACTTCAATTGTGCTGGCTGAGGTATTCTGGGAGTTGAAGTCCACCCACCTTATAATGGCTAAGGTTGTGAAATTCAGAGTCAGGCAGGCCAAGAGGCAACACGCCATCATAGAAATTAGGGATATCCAGTTTCCTTAATTGACAACTGCTTTGGCACTGACAAAAGGCAGCTTAGCTTCTTCTCCTAGTACACAACTATGGAACGTAGTTGTGCCGAGGTGGCACAGTGGTTAGAGTGCAGTACTGCATCTATTTCAGCTGACTGCTAGTTCAGCAGATCAGCGGATCAAATCTCACCGGCTCAAGGTTGACTCAGCCTTCCATCCTTCCAAGGTGGGTAAAATGAGGACCCAGATCGTTAGGGGGCAATATGCTATTTAGTATACTGTCTTTGGTGTAAGCCGCCCAGAGTCCTCGGAGAGTGGGCGGCATAGAAATATGACTAATAAAATAAAATAAAAAACGTGCGAGGATATGGCTAAATATCAACACCAGTTGGGGAAAGAGGGTGGCTGGAATAGCCATTTTCACGACACCGTCAGAGCGAGCTTCTCTACAGCGGGTGGGTCTCCAAACTTGGCAACTTTAAGACTTGTGGACTTCAACTCCCAGAATTTCTTCAGCCAATCCATTCTGGCTGATGGATTCTGGAAGTTGAAGTCCACAAGTCTTAAAAGTTGCCGAGTGATCCATGCCAGTGATCAATGCAGTATTCAGTACACTGTGTTGACACACAGAATGATGGATTAAACCAGGGTGGGCAACATATAACCCACCCCCCATCCCCCTTTTTTATAGCACTTCCTCAGCACTTCTGAAATCTATTGGCATCCGCAGTCCTCATCCCTTTTCAACAGCAGGATGATCTGAGATCTAACTGAGCCAGGCAAGTCTTCCCTGGGAAATGGGATTACGGGCTCCCGTCTTTCTTCCTGGGGGTTAATAGAATATTGAAAGCCCTCACCCCACCCCCCAACACAGCATTTTTCCCTTTTTCCATTCCTACAAACTCAAGACTTCATTTTCTCCTCCTCCTTTTATTCTGCGGGAAAAAAAAAAAAAACCAAGGTAGGGCAGAGAAGTCTTGGGAAGTAGGTCAGAGTCTCCACGGATTCAGGCTGGGGAATCCAGTACAGTGCAGGTTGCTCAAGGGGACAGCGGAGGGGGAGGGGAGGAGAGAGGAGAAGAGTGGGGGAAAAAAAACCCAGGCAATGAAAAAATGGCAAGAGGCAGGATGTTGGCATGCTGACTCACAGCTTCTAGTGTGGGCGGAGGTGGGATAACTGCCTTGTGGAAGAGACATCTGGAGGCACTACGTAAAGTACCACACTGTACGCAGTGTAAAAAAATACAGTAGAGAAATCTTGCCCCCCCCCCCAAATGATGGTGTTGGAAGACACCCCCCCACACACACACCTGAGGTCAAGCTATTAAGGTGACATTCTCCTCTGATACCTTAAAAGAAGGTGGAGAGTGTGTGTTTCTCAAACTTGGTGACTTTAGGGTGGGTGGGTGGATTTCCAATTCCGGCATAGCTGACTGGTGGGTTTCTGGAAGTTGACATCCACCCATCTTAAAGCTGTTGAGTTTGAGAAACACTGGGGCCATTCTGAGGAATATCAAGAGAGGGGGAGGGGGAGGGGGGAGGGGGAGGAGGAGGACGGGGGGGGGAGGAGATTGGTCTGGCTATTTCCATCTCCATGCCTTTGATGCAAATCCAGGAACAAAGACCTTTGATATGGATTGAGAAGGAAGGGAGGGAGGGAGGGAGGGAGGGAGGAAGGAAAGGGAGGGAAGGAAGGAAGGAAGGAAGAAGGAAGGAAGGAAGGGAAGGAAGGAAAGGAAAGGAAGGAAAGAAGGAAAGAAAGGAAGAAAGGAAAGGAAGGGAAGAAAAGGAAGGAAGAAGGGAGAGAGGGAGGGAGCAAGGGAGGGAGGGAGGGAGGAAGGAAGGAAGGAAGGGAAGGGAAGGAAGGAAAGAAGGAAGGAAGGAAAGGAAGGGAAGGGAGGGAGGGAGGGAGGGAGGGAAGGGAAGGGAAGGGAAGGGAAGGAAGGAAGGAAGGAAGGAAGGAAGGAAGGAAGGAAGGAAGGAAGGACGGACGGACCCAGGGGGGAAACAATCAAGATTCAAATGCATTCATTGTATAGGGCTGAAAAAGAATGGGGAATCAGGGCTTTGTATGTTTAACTAATGAAGTGTCTGGTCCACTAGAAAGATGGGGGGGGGGGGAAGGACACCATGGAGATATTAATTGGTGAAATTAACAGATTTTGCTGAGATGAATAAACTAATTTCTTTGATTAGAGAAAAGACAATGTATCTACATTTATTTGTGCCTGGAAACCCCTTATGGACTTTTTGCATATATTTTTTTTAAATGAATTTGGGATTTATGGAACGGATGACAGGCAGGATAGATTACCCCAAAAAGACAATTCAACCTAGAGTTTCTCCTATTCTAAGTGAGGAATGGATCCTTTTTGTGGATCCTTCACTAATAATGCCAAGCTATTAAGACAGTGGTGGGATTCAGCCAGTTCGCACCACTTCGGGAGAACCGGTTGTTAACTTTCTGAGCAGTTTGGTGAACTGGTTGTTGGAAGAAATCATTAGGGCAGAGAACCGGTTGTTAAATTATTTGGAATCCCACCACTGTATTAAGACAATGTGTTTCCCAACCTTGGGAGCTTTAAGATGTGTGGACGTCAACTCCCAGAATTCCGTTGGCAGGCTGGAGAATTCTGGGAGTTGAAGTCCACGCATCTTAAAAGTTCCCAAGGCTGGGAAACATTGCTCTAAGCTGACGTTTCTCACACCATATTAAACTATAAACCAACCACATCACGGCTTGGCAGCATGTGCAAACCAACCCTATGCGGTTTGGGGGGAAAATAAAAGAAGAACAGAAAACAGTTACAGAAAGGGGGTCGCAGACTAAATGGATAAACTAAAAGCTCCACTAAGCACCATATAATAGTGACGCTCATGTGGGCTGAGGGAATTGTATTCCCCCAGACACGGGAAATGGTCTCATTCTGAAAGAATGCAAGAGTATTAAAATCAAGGCCAGGTAAATTTATGTTGCTCTTGACAGAGTTATTAGCCATTTTGTAAGTCATTGCTGGCTGCTATTAATGCGTTATAGGCAGGTAACCGTGCATTTGGCCACAGAGCTATCTTTTATTTAAACCGAGGCAAGACGCTGTGCTGAAACACAGGTGGGGGGGGAGAGGGCTAAATCAGAAAACAGAAAACAGAAACCAGGGGCATGAAAATATGCTGGGTTCCGACCCTCCCACCCAGAGAAAAGAACAATATAATAGGGTTAAGGGGACGACCCATACACAGAGGTGGGCTGAACCTCTAGCTAAGATTCTGTGCAGTTCAGAGAACCCCCAAATCCTCTCCTGGCTGGCCCCACCCACTCCACCCCGCCCCTCCCGGGAGTCCCCACGCGGCCCGTTTTCGATGCAGGTAAGTGCAGGGTGCGTGCAGAGGTTCGGGGAGGGCGAAGAACGGGCCTACCAGAAGTTCGGGAAGGCCGGAAACGGGCTCCAGAGGGCCTCCAGAGCCTGGGGAGGCCATTTTCACCCTCCCGGAGGCTCGAGAAAAGCCTCCGGAGCCCTGGGAGGGCAAAAATGCCCCCCCCCCATGGTGCAGGAGGCCGAATAGGCCACGCCCACCCAGCAACCGGGCTGAGAACCCCTTGCTAAAATTTTTGAAGCCTACCCCTGTTCATACAGGTAGTCCTCAATTAACAACAGTTCATTTAGGGACCGTTCGGAGTTACAATGGCATTGAAAAAAATGACCTATGGCCGTTTTTTCACACAATCCTAAGGTCACATGATCAAAATTCGGATGCTTGGCAACGGACTCCTCCTCACGACAGGGTCATGCGTGTGAGCTTCTGACAAGCAAACTCCACGGGGAAGTCCGATTCACTTAACAGCTGTGCTACTTGCTTAAGTGCGGCGATTCACTTAACAATCACGGCAAGAAACATAGAGCCTGTAGTACAGTGGTTTAAAGCACCCTGTTATTAACATCTATTAACATCTGCTGCTTGCAATTACTGCAAGTTCGAATCCCACCAGGCTCAAGGTTGACTCAGCCTTCCATCCTTTCTAAGGTGGGTAAAATGAGGACCCAGATTGTGGGGGCAATAAGCTGACTTTGTATAAATATACAAAAGTATGAAGGCTATTGCTTAACGCATTGTAAGCCGCCCTGAGTCTCCGGAGAAGGGCGGCATATAAATCAAATAAAAATAAAATAAATAAAAATAAAAATAAAAATAAATAAGAAAGGTAGCAAACAACAACTGCCTCGCTTAGCAGCAGGACTCAGTTGCAGTCATAAACCAAGGACTACCTGTGTGTATCATGTCACAGAAGACGCATGATACTCCTAGGTCAGTGATGGCTAACCTTTTTGCCATCGAGTGCCAGGAAGGGGGTGGGTGGGCGACGTTCATGTACTGTGTGCCCATGTGACCCCCGCTCCTGGCACGCGATGTCCCAGTAGGCCCGTTTTTCTTTCTCACCTGGCTCCAGATCCTCTCTATGCATCTGGGAAGGCTGAAAACAGCATTCCCCACCCCCTCGGAGGTCCCCGGGAGGCCCGAAAGGGCCCGTTTTTCAACTTTCGGTTAGACAGGAAGTGACTTTTTTGCTGTACCCAGCCTCCAGAGCCTCCTAGAGAGGCTGAGAGCTGAGCCGGCGTGCCAGGCGACATGGTTCCGCGTGCCACAGGTGGCACGCGTGCCATAGGTTCACCATCACAGTCCTAGGTCTTTAATTTGTTCATCCCGGATTAAAAATAACTTCTTCCATTGCTCAGTGGTTTGCAAATATTAGCTCCTTTAATTGGGATTGTCAGTGTCATCCCACTAGTTTGGGATGATATTGACAAACAGTGATAGAGTTTGTCAACTCTAACAGTGATAGATTCTAGAAAAAGTGTAGAGAAGAGCAACCAGGATGATTGGGGGACTGGAGGCTAAAACCTACGATGAAAGTTTGCAGGAACTGAGCCTGGCTAGTCTAGTGAAGAGAAGGACCAGGGGAGACATGATAGCAGTGTTCCAATATTTGAGGGGCTGCCACAGACAGGAAGGGGTCAACTTATTTTCCAAGGCACCTGAAGGCCAGACAAGGAATAATGGATGGAAACTGACCAAGGAGAAATTCAACTTGAAAATAAGGAGCAATTTTCTGGCAGTGAGAACAATCAACCAATGGAACAGAAGTTGCCTTCAGAAGTTGTGGGAGCTTCATCACTGGAGGCTTTCAAGAAGCGACTGGACTGCCATTTATCAAAAATGGTGTAGGGTCTCCTGCTTGAACGGGGGATTGGACTAGATGACCTACAAGGTCCCTTCCAACTCTGTTCATCTAATTTCAGACTGAGATGTAGTCTTCCAACGGTGCAGGAAATCAGGGCTGGGGACTTGACAAAGTCAAGTAAGTTTCGAATACTGGGTGCAGTTCATACGTGCAAAAGTTTACAGAGCCCTGAAGGCTCAAACTAATTAACCCACACGAAAACCTCACTGCAGAACTCCAGCAGGGAAAATCACACCTACCCCATGCAATTGTGGTGTCCAAAGAAGAAGCTCACCTTAGCGTTGCGTTGTCCCCTTGGCAAACTGTGTAATTGTCAGCTGGCTGGCTGAAATCTGCACCTCGAACCAGCAGCCCTGGGCAGCCAAAGACACAACATGAGAAGAAAACATAAACGTTGGGCTGTGAAGAACTGCCCCACCCACCCACCCACCCCAAGAGATGGCAAAAGCAGAACCCATCGGTTTCACAAAGAGAATTTTCACGGGACGTGAAAGTATGCAAGTTGGGTAGTTACATAGAAATGGGTAAGGTTGCAACAGTCTATCCGGGAGGTGACCAAGCCATGAAGGACCACAAGCACAGCCTCCTGCTGCAAGAATGGGTACAACTAGCACATAACAATACACTTCAACTGGTATAGAATGCAGCCGCGTGGGTTGTGATGGGAGAGTCCCGATACTCCCATGTTACACCCCTCCTGCGTGACTTGCATTGGTTTCCAATTGCCCTCCGGGTGAGATTCAAGGTGCTGGTGATGACCTATAAAGCCCTACATGGCTTAGGCCCAGGATATTTGGCGGACCATCTGCTGCCAGCAACAGCTGCCCATCGCCCGGTGCGTTCTCACAGGGAGGGCCTGCTCCGGGTGCCGTCAGCTAGACAGTGTCGGCTGGCGACCCCCAGGGGTAGAGCTTTCTCTGTGGGCGTGCCCACCCTTTGGAACCAACTCCCCCTGGGGCTCTGGTTGGCTCCTGAAATTCGCACCTTCCGCCGCAAATTAAAAACATGGTTGTTCACATCGCCCAGCCTGGACTGAAGGGTTTTTTGATTTGGGGGGTTTTAATATAAATTATATATGTACATTTATGTATTTTATATTTTTAACGGGTTGTTTTATTGTTGTGAGCTGCCATGAGTCTTTGGAGATAGGGCAGCATATAAATTTTATTAATAAATAAATGAATGAATGAATAAATAAATAAATAACATGAAGCTTTGCAAAACCCCTCCTAACCACAGGTCTACGACAATGTGCCATGGGGAATTCACCATGGCCAACTCATCATGGCCAACTCACCATAGGGCAACTTGCTGTGGGACAAGAATTACACTAATATCAAAGAAACAGTGGAATACAATCAGAGCCGCGGTGGCTCCGTGGCTAGAGTGCAGTACTGCAGGCTACTTCTGCTGACTGCCGTTTGCCTGCAATTGATAGTTCGAATCTCACCAGGCTCAAGGTTGACTCAGCCTTCCATCCTTCCAAGGTCATTAAAAGGAGGACCCAGATTGTTGGGGGCAATAGGCTGGCTCTGTAAACCGCTTACAGAGGACTGCAAAGCACTGTGAAGCGGTATATAAGTCTAAGTGCTATTGCTATTGCTATTAAAGGATACCAAAGGAGGGACAAAATTAAAAGTATTTTAAAAATTATTTTAAATAATTAAATTGAATTGTTGACTTGTCCTGCAGCGGGTTGCCCCACGGTAAGTTGGCCATGCTGAGTTGGCCGCGGAGAATTGGCCACGCCGAGTTGACTGTGGCGAGTTGGCCATGGCAGGTTGGCTGCGGTGAGTTCTCTCGTGCCGCCTAGCCACAACCGTCATCTGCTCTTTGAGCAGGAATCACAAGTCAAGAAGGAAACATCGCCCCCCCCCCCCGCCCCGGGCCATGTAATGCAGGGGTGTCAAACTCAATTTCATTGAGGGCTGCATCAGGATTGCGTCTGACCTCGTGGGGCCAGGGTGGGTGTGGCCAGCTCAATGTCACTCGTGTCAGGGGGCGCCTGTGGTGGCCTGAGTGCTTTGCCAGTGAAAACGGGCTCCCGAGCTCCGTTTTCGGCTGCGACGGCCTCCTGCAACCCTCTGCCAGAGAAAACAGAGCTTGGGAGGCCTTTGGGTGGCTCTCTCGAGCTCCGTTTTCGCTGGCAGAGGCACCACGGACTGGTCCTTCACTGTTTCCAGGGCCAGTCCTTCACTGTTTCCACTGTTTCCACAGGTCAGATCTAAGCACCCCGCAGGCCAGATCCAGCCCCCCGGCCTTAAATTTGACATCCCTAGTGTAATGAATCTGTTAGGCATGGTCCTTAACTAGAAGACCCCAAAAATGAAAGCCACTCAGCCTTGCCAGCAGTCGGTAGAAGCCTGTTTCCCTCCCCCACCCCCCACCCAGGCCTCCACAACCTCCAGGCGCTGGGATAAGCTGTTAACAGCATTGCTTAATTTGCCAGGGGCAGAAAGATATAATTGGGCACCATCGATGTACTGATGATATTGCACCCTATGGCGATGGAGGATCTCACCCCGCGGCTTCGTGTCGACGTTAAAATCTGATGCCTGAACATTTTTATTTTCCTCTCCTTTTTTTTTTTGCAATTTTCATACATCTTTATCTGAAACACTTAACCTTGTAGGAATTTTACCTGAAAGCTGCAAACGTTTGCACATATTCTTCCTTAAAATATGCATTTAGAGTGGCACACTATTCCAAAATGTACGTATCTCAGATAGGAGTGTAACAAATACACCACCCACGCGCACACACAGGGACACACACACACAAACCTGATCCTAAAAATAAGCATTTTTTAGCTCAGAATATATTGCCAAAATTAAATGTAAGCCAGGCTCTCATTTTCATGTAACTCCTGGAAGTGCAAATCAGGTTAATTTATAAAGGAATATGATCAAAATAATGCTACCCAGCATCTCTCTCTCTCTTTTTTTTTCCCTGACAGTGACTAATTAGATACCTCTTGAAAAGTGCAGGTCAAGCTTGGCTAATGCTTAAATGAGAGAGTTCTAGATAATCTCAGGGCTGTGGGCTAAACTGGGAAGCAAAAGAGAGAAAAAAGAAAAATAAACTTTGCGGGAAAGCTGTGCAAAAACATTTGCATTCGGCTGCTAATTCTTTTTTTAAAAATGGCAGGGATATGTCTATGAAGACATATATCTCAGGGATTGGCACAAAGAAGAGGGAGTCAAGCTATTCTCCAAAGCACCTGAGGGTAGAACAAGAAGCAATGGGTGGAAACTAATCAAGGAGAGAAGCAACTTAGAACTAAGGAGAAATTTCCTAACAGTGAGAACAATTTATCAGTGGAACCACTTGCCTCCAGAACTTGTGAACGCTCCAACACTGGAAGCTTTTAAGAAGACTTTGGATAACCATTTGTCTGAAGTGGTGTAAGGTTTCCTGCCTAAGCAGGGGGTTGGACTAGAAAACCTCCAAGGTCCCTTCCAACTCTGTTATTCTAAGTCAACCACAAATGAAGCTTGGCTTCAAATTGGATTGTTGGAAAGAATAAGAGGTACAGGTATCTTCTATATCAGGAGTGGGGAACTGTGAAGTCTTTTATGGACTTCAACTCCCAGAATTCCTGAAGTCCACAAGTCCTAAATGGGCCATAGTTCCCCACCCTTGTTGTATATGATTGCATGGATCAAGCCAAACCAAGATTCCAATTCAATGTTTCTCAACCTTAAAGTACAGATGCTCCTCGATTTACGCCCACAATTGAGACCCGAATTTCTGTTGTTCAGGAGGGTGGTTTTTAAGTGAGTCACGATTTTATAAGGTTTTTTTTTTTTTGCCGGAGTTGATAAGCGGATCCTATATTGACTTACTTGTTGGAAAGCTGGGAAGAACACAAATCGGGATCGTATGACCCTAAATCCTTGCAGTCATTGTAAGCACAGGCTGATGGTCAAGTGTCTGAATGTTGATCATGTGACCTTGGGGATGCCATGATGGTTGTAAGGTTGTAAGAGGACAGGATGTAAGTCCATTTTTTTTCAGTGCCATGGTAACTTTGAACAGTCTCCAAACAAGCGGTTGTAAGGCAAGGCCTATCTGTATGTGGATTTAGGATATATGGACTTCAACATCCAGAAGATATTTGGATTTTAACTCCCATAATTCTTCAGCCAGCAGGCTGGGGAATTCTGGAAGTTAAACTTCACATATCACTGAGGTTGAGCAGCACTGCAGTAAAGTAAAGGTAAAGGCTCCCCTCGCACATATGTGCCAGTCGTTTCCGACTCTGGGGGTGGTGCTCATCTCCATTTCAAAGCCAAAGAGCCAGCGCTGTCCGAAGACGTCTCCGTGGTCATGTGGCCGGCATGACTAAATGCCAAAGGCACACGGAGCGCTGTCATCTTCCCAACAAAGGTGGTCCCTATTTTTCTACTTGCATTTTTTACATACTTTCGAACTGCTAAGTTGGCAGAAACTGGGACAAGTAATGGGAGCTCACCCCGTTATGGAGCACTAGGGATTCGAACTGCTGAACTGCCAACCTTTCGATCGACAAGCTCAGCATCTTAGCCACTGAGCCACTGCGTCCCTTGGTACTCGGTACTCAATGTTCATTGGTTCCAGGAGGTACGCTGAGTACCAAAAACGATGAGCACCAAACAAATTTTTCCCATAAGATTATAATTTAGTGAGTCACAAGGCAGCTGACATTGACAAGTTCTAGCTTGAGTACCAAACAAATGATGAGTGCCAGGACAACATTTTCACGTAAAAATGTGTTGAGTATCAAATTAGATGAGTTTCAAAGCAGTCGAGTACCTAGGTACCCCCGTATTTTGTTCTGCTTTTCTTGAACAAAGCTCCTGCTTCTCTCTTGCAGTCTGAATGTGAGAAGGCTTCAAAGGAGGAATAAGGACAGCAAGAAGAAGTGAGCAGGTCAGGTTTGAAGAACTAAACGAAGACCAGAAGCTAAATCTGGCTGTAGGGATGATGCAATAGGATGCTCTAGAATTAAGCTCTGGCTTTGCTTACGGAGATGCTAAATTACCTGCTTTGCTGAAGGCTCTCACTGAAAGAAGGGAAGGAAAGAATATACCAGCCATCCCCCATACCCCCCAAACTTGGCTGTCCAGCCAATCAAGTCAAAATTCTGTTCTGAAGACAATCTCAAAAGTTCAGACACAGAAGGCTTTTACGGCAGAAGAGATAAGCTGTACTATTTGTACTTTACAAGGTCTGGCTTGACCAGGCATGTCTGTCACTTCATGTGATGACTGTTGTGCCAGAAGATGATTAGATGGTTTGGATGTGCCCAATCGAGTGCTGGGGGGGGAGAGGAAGAGAGAGAAGAGGAGGAGGAGGAGAAGGAGGAGGAGGAGGAGGAGGAGGAGGAGGAGGAGGAGGAGGAGGAGGAGGAGGAGGAAGAAGAAGAAGAAGAAGAAGAAGAAGAAGAAGAAGAAGAAGAAGAAGAAGAAGAAGAAGAAGAAGAAGAAGAAGAAGAAGAAGAAGAAGGGAGGAGCAGGAGGAGCAGGAGGAGACAAAGAAGACAAAGAAGAAG
>WNWU01000046.1:4660700-4671395 GCA_012654045.1 Ptyas mucosa | reverse complement strand
GAAGGGAAGGGAAGGGAAGGGAAGGGAAGGAGGGAGGGAGGGAGGAAGGGAGGTATATGCCAAGATTCAGAAAGCTGCACTGTCTCTTCTGGAACACACAGCCCAAGTGATTCATCGGACAGCTGAATTTGCACAATGGTGAGGAAAATTTATTCTGCAGAGATTCAGAAATACTTGTTTAGGATGATTACATCTTAGCTTAGACTTCCCATGCTCCCTTTCAAGGAAAGATGCCTTTTATTGGCAAAGATATTAAACCGTCAGCTTTCCTTTGTCTCTGATCATCCTGCAGTAACATTGGGTGGGTGGGGGGAGGCGATTGAGGTTTTCTAGCGGGGTAGATTGGAGGGGTATTTCCCCCCATAATAAGTATGTGGAGCACACGATTGATGGGAAGGAGATGTAGTGTCTTAAAAAAGCAAAGAATCACCTCGCCCCAAATATTATTTGGCCGTCCAAGTTCAGCAACACCTGTGTAATAGAAACAGAATAAGAGACCTGGAAGGGGCCTTAGAGCTCCTCTAGTCCAACCCACTGCTGAATTGTGTGGGCTGCTGGGAGCAACAGAAATGGATCTGAAGATTGATGTCATGCAAACTGCAGTCTTTCTCTAATTTTAGAATCCTCAGCCAATGTGGCCTCTTGTAATGGGACAGGAGAATATGGTTTGCTATGGGGCTGGTTTTGCCCCAAACTGGAAATAATTAGAATGCAGTCACGTGACTATGGAACATTGCAAACAGTCGTAAATGTGCTCACGTGACCACGGAGCAAAAATGGTGGTTGGAACTTCAGAACCAGCTCCTAAGTATCCCCAGGGGAGGTCCATTGTAACTTTCAATGGTTGCTAAATGACCAGTCGTAAGTCGAGAACTACCCTGTATACTAAATTTCTGTATGACCTCATCCAGGATTGCTGTTCATACAGAGTTCAGTGGTGTTTACTTGGAAAATGAAACGGCAGCAAAACAAGAAGTAGTTAAGGCTCCGAACTAAAATTTCAGTTCTGAAAAATCAGCTTTTCAAATATCTGTAATGTTTCCTTTCCACTCAGATGAATTCCTCTCTCCCTACAGAGGAAAGTGTTATTAAAAAAAATATTAGAATGTGCCGTGATGGATAGTTTGACATTTAAAAGAAAAGAAAAGGAAGAAACAGAAAACTTGGGATTTGTTTTACCAATGGCTAACTAACAGAAAGCGGTGGCTCAGTGGCTAAGACGCTGAGCTTGTCGATCAAAAGGTTGGCAGTTCAGTGGTCTGAATCCTTAGCGCTGCGTAACGGGGTAAGCTCCCGTTACTTGTCCCAGCTTCTGCCAACCTAGCAGTTCGAAAGCACATAAAAATGCAAGTAGAAAAATAGGGACCATCTTTGGTGGGAAGGGAACAGCATTCCGTGCACCTTTGGCATTGAGTCATGTTGGCCACATGACCACGGAGACGTTTTCGGACAGCACTGGCTCTTCGGCTTTCAAACGGAGATGAGCACTGCCCCCTAGAGTCAGGAAAACTAGCACATATATGCGAGGGGAACCTTTACCTTTTACCAACTAACAGAAACAGAGGTTAGAAATTAAAAAGATAAGAAAGATTTTAAAAAATCGTATTGAACATTTTGCAAGATGGATAAACTAATTGTACTATTACTTTATGATTAATATTGACATGTTTATTATGATTATTACAATGATTATTGTTGCATTTCTACTGTGCCCGGACAACACGCTGTTCAATAAGATATGGAACATTTTATGTTTATTAAAAAAGATGTATTAATAAAACATATATTCCAAAAAAATGAATTCCTGTCTTTTTCTCTTTTGCAGCGGGAACTGTCCTGTGGGAGTAGGAATTCAAAGCCCACTAAAACTACACAACGTTCTTCATTTTCAACACTGTCAGCATACATTTCCTGTGTCCTATTGATTTTTGGAGGTGTTCTTATTTTCCCCCATGGTGTTTCCTTATTTTGTTTTTGTTTTTTTTTAAAGTGCCTCCCTTTTCCCTTGACCTCTGACTTCAATCACTAGGACAATATTTCCAGGCAGCAAAATCCCTGAAGAACTGAGGGACTGCCTCATTCACCGGGTGATTCTAATCGTTTTTCACTCCGTACATTAAGTCTGACTATTGTATTAATCCATTTTCTGGGTTTGCACAATAAAATAAAATAAAAAGTCCTGCTTTGCAAAACACGCTAAATCCTACGCAGAAACACAAATCAACAAATCACGCAGAAACACAAAACTCTCAGTCTGTCAAGGACCTGGGAGTACTCATCTCCAACGATCTAAACTCCTGAGCTCACTGTAACAGCATTGCCAGAAAGGTATTAAGAGTCGTTACCCTAATTTTGTGAAGCTTCTTCTCCAGTAATATTGTACTTGCTAACTAGGGCATACAAAACCTTTGCCAGACCAGTTCTTGGATACAGCTCGTCTGCCTGGAATCCACACTGTATATCGGACATTAACACGACTGAGCGGATCCAGAGGTATTTCACGAGAAGAGTCCTCCACTCCTCTGCTCACAACAGAATCCTTAATGCCACCAGGCTCGAAATTTTGGGATTGGAAAACCTAGAACTAGGCCGCTTACAGTCTGACCTAAGTGTAGCACACAAAATTGTCTGCTACAACATCCTACCTGTCAACGACTACTTCAGTTTCAACCGCAATAATACACGGGCAAACAATCGATACAAACTCAAGGTAAACCACTCCAAACTCGATTGCAGAAAATACGACTTCAGCAACAGAGTGGTCAACGCCTGGACTGCTCTACCTGACTCCATTGTTATATCCTCAAACCCCCACAGCTTCAACCTCAAACTGTCTACTGTGGACCTCACCCCATTCCTAAGAGGTCCGTAAAGGGGGCGTGCATAAGCGCACCAGTGTGCCTATCGTCCCTGTCCTGCTGTCCCTATTTATTTGTACTCATTTCCTATGTTCATGTCCATGTTTATACATATACCTATTATCTAGTACATTTATTTATTTATTAATTATATTTCTATACTGCCTTTCTCCCATAGGACTCAAGGCAGTGTACATTTTAAAAGATCATTCACATGTTCATGTTCATAGTACATAGTACATGTTCGACAAATTAAATAAATAAATAAATAAAATAGTTAATTGCCCACCCCCACCCCCCAAAAAATCCACACTAATGCTAACTTAGCTTCTTCCCAAGTTGTGTTTAAACTTACACGAAACCTACAGTGGAAACTTGCAATTCCCCCTTTGTTGTCTACTCCCAGGAAATTTCCTGCTTGTAACAATCCCTGTCGGTGACCTAAGAAGACTAAAAGAAAGAAACAAACAGACCGATCTAGGAAATGCTGCTAAGGGCTGAAAGCATGAAACGGGAGTGGATATTCTTCCTTCGATTCCCATCGCCTATCCCCAAAGTGATTTGAACTTGACGTGAAATGGTCTGATCTCTTGTGCTTGAGTGTGTCTGGGTAATTCAAGGATGGTGAGCGAGCCAGGTTGACCTTGGTCGTTCTTAAATCTAGCCACCAATCAGCAGGAAAGTATGTGTGTGTGCTTCTGTGTGGCAGAGAAAGAGAGAGAGAGAGGGAGAGAGGGAGAGAGAGAGAGAGAGAGAGAGAGAAAAGGATGGTTGGGGAGGGGGGAACCAGCCTAGCTCTTACCGGTGAAACGGCTGATTAAGATTCTGTGGAGCTGATGGATGAAGCTGGCCACCAGCTGAAGAGGCAGACGGCTACTTTACATGCAAAACCAGGGAGAAGGTGATGAGCAAAGAAACATCTATGGACCGAGATCAATCACAAAGCTAGTAATCTCAGCTAGTGTTCCTCCCAAAGTTTGGGTAGCTCCCGTCTTCCGTAGATGTTTATTTGATGCACAAGGATTTCCCACCGTTCCTTAGAACAGGGGGGCTCCGAACTTGGCAATTTTAAGATTTGTGTCCCAAAGGTGCTTTTTCAGGAAGCCACTGGACTTTCTTGTTTTTTTTTTCTTTGAAGACGTTTCGCTTCTCATCCAAGAAGCTTCATCGGCTTTGACAGGATAGTGGAGAATGGAAGGATTTATATTCCTTACAGACAGCTGGTTATTTGCATCCTTTTAAAGGGTCCAAGTGCTTCAGTGACCCTCCAAAAGAATGCAAATGACCCAGCTGTCTGCGAGGAATATAAATCCTTCCATTCCCCACTATCCTGTCAGAGCTGAAGAAGCTTCTTGGATGAGAAGCGAAACGTCTTCAAAGAAAAAAACAAGGAAGTCCAGTTGCCTCCTGAAAAACCACCTTTGGGATAACCATGACCTGGATGACTGAGAATCTCTACAGAGTTTAAGATTTGTGGACTTCAACTCCCAGGATTCCCCAGACAGCGTGGCTGGCGGTGCCAAAGTTGGAGATCCCTGTTCTAGAGGATTACTGCCCATGGGGCCCAGAGGTGGGTTTCAGCAGGTTCTAACCAGTTCTGGAGAACCGGTAGTGGAAATTTTGAGTAGTTCGGAGAATTGGTAGTAAAAAATCTGACTGGCCCCACCCCCATCTATTCTCTGCCTCCTAAGTCCCAGATGATCAGGAAGAAATGGGGATTTTGCAGTAACCTTCCCCCAGAATGGGGTGGGAATGGAGATTTTACAGTATCCTTCCTCTGCCACGCCCACCAAGCCATGTCACGCCCACCAAGCCACACCCACAGAACTGGGAGTAAAAAATTTTGAAATCCACCACTGATGCGGCCGCTCTTTGCCCTCCTCCTCTGTCTCCTGTAGGTCAAGTATGCAGTTCTCAGTACACTACATTGACAGAATGTGGATTAAATCAGGGTGGGAAACATATGTCCCCCCCCCCCCATTCCCTTTTTATAGTCCCTGTGCTTCTGTAATCTACTGGCATCTACCGTCCTCATCCAAGCTGCTGAGTTTTTAGAGCTGCAGAACCTATCCGTAGCACTCCTTTCTCCAATTGTGACCCCCAAGACCAGTGGTTTTAGGTGAACTTGGGTCTCCATGGTCAACACATTGACTCCTACATCCCATGAGCTCTTACACTGCCTGTGTCGATCAGAAAGGTTGGCGGTTCGGCTGTTTGAATCCCTAGTATAGCTTTCCTGCGTGAGCAGGGGGTTGGACTATATGATCTCCAAGGCCCCTTCCAACTCTGTGTCTGTTACACTGCTAATTTAGACTGAAAAGGCCTACCCACAAAGCCTTGATTCCTTTCCTCTAAGTAATAGAGCATAGGGGCTGAGCCTAACTCCATAAATTGGGAATAACAAATGATCTCAGAAAGAGGGAGATTTTATATCTTTAAGAGGGCCTGAACCTCCTGACTTTAATGTCTGGACAGGTTCATACTGACATAGACAGTCTGTCCGATTGCCAAGCTCCAAGCTGTTTAAAGCATCGTCACCGATTCTGTTTTATTTATTGTTTTAACTCTGACGGTCTTGTTACTAGTGGTGGGATTCAGATGGTTTGGTACGGTTCGGACGAAGCAGTAGTTAAATTGCTGGCTGGCCCCTCCCCTCCCTGCCCCTTCCAGGAGTCCCCACGCACGCCATTTTGGCTCCCAGGTAAGTGCAGGGAGGCGTACTAGGCCCAAAACGGGACGCGGGGAGGCGGTGCCTCGCCCCCGTGACCCGTTTTTGCTCCCAGGGGGGTGCAGGAGGCCGAGTGCTGCCTGTCACACCCCATGGCCATGCCCACCATAGCCACGCCCACCCAGCCTGTCATTAGGGCAGAGAACCAGTTGTTAAATTATTTGAATCCCACCACTGCTTGTTACAATTATCTGGAGCTAAGAAGTTCCTCAACTCTACCTTCTGTCAGGCTTCTGTACCGACTGCTGCTGCTGTGAAGAACCACAAGCTGGAAATGTGACTCAGCGGTGACCAGCGAGGAGAAGAGATGGTGCCAAAGTTGGTAATTAGTTGGCTGGGCGTATGAACATTTTCCATTCACAACACTCACATGGAAAGGTCCTGTTTTTCAAAAAAATTCCCTCTGGCTCACATCACTGCAGTTCACTTTCCTTATTCTATAGTAGACGCTCTTTGAATGCTACAAAGTCCAGAGGTTGGGGACTATGGGAAATGTAGTTTTCCTTATGGGGATTTGTAAGGAAACTAGGAGCTCCAGAAACTGAGATCCCCAATATCCTTTCTGCCTGGAAAATGAGCCATCATTAGTGAATCAAATAAATAAGAGGGAGGGGTAGATTTATTTTAACTCTAGGATGGATGGATGGATGGATGGATGGATGGATGGATAGGATAGATATATCGATAGGATGGATAGATAGGCAGTATGGGTAGATAAGTAGGGTGGATAGCAGTGATGGATGGGCGGAGCCTTCCGATGCTGCTGCTACCGGTTCGCCCAATCCGGGGCAAACCGGTAGCGGCAGCGTCAGAAGTCTCTGCCCATCTGCCCAGACGTCTCTGCGCATACGCAGAAGCGTCACGTGCATGCGTGAGCACGCGCCCATGAGCGAACCGATAGCAACCGGAATTGAAACCCACTACTAATGGATAGGTAGGTATGGATAGACATTCTCTAGATCAGGGGTGTCAAACTCAAGGCCCGGGGGACGCATCCGGCCTGCAGAGTGCTTAGTTCTGGCCCACGGGGCCGCCTTGGAAACAGTGAAAGATCAGCCCGCGGTGACTCTGCCAGCAAAAACAGAGTTCAAGAGGGCTGTGTACGGCCCTCCTAAGCTCCGTTTTCTCTGGCAGAGGGTTTCAGGAGACTGTCGCAGCCAAAAATGGAGCTCGGGAGCCCTTTTTCACTGGCAGAGTGCTCGGGCCACCACAGGCTCCCCCCTGACACGAGTGAGGTCAGACACAACCCTGATGTGGCCCTCAATGAAATCGTGTTTGACACCCCTGCTCTAGATCTACGTCTGTCTACACACACAATACACAGAGACAAACACTTCATCTCACCAAGTCGGTCCTTCACATTAGCCTGCAAAACCAAGCATCGACCTAATAGATTTGTTGTTGTTGTTGTTTTTAGAGCTAATGGCCAACTTCTAGAACTACCATTTCTTAATGGTCAAAATCTAAAGTCTCACTAGATACCAGCAAAGAATTAAGAGCTTTCCCTATCACTTTAAAGCTTCCAGAGCTTGTCGCCCAGCTCACACTCTGGTAGCCACACTGGTCTCTCTCTCTGTCTCTCTGTCTCTCTGTCTCTCTGTCTCTCTCTCTCTCTCTCTCTCTCTCTCCCTCTCCCTCTCCCTCTCTCTCTTCTTCTCTAGTACCCCATCTGAGCTTTTACTCTCTCTGTCTCTTTCTTTCTCTGCCTCCCTCCCTCTCTTCTCTAATGCCCCATCTGAGCTTTTACTCTTTCTCTCTCTCCCTCTCTCTCTCTCCCTCCCTCTCTCTTCTTCTCTAGTGCCCCATTTGAGCTTTTACTCTCTCTGTCTCTGTCTCTGTCTCTCTCTGTCTCTCTGTCTCACTTTCTCTCTCTCCCCCCTCCCTCCCTCTATCTCTCTTCTTTTCTAGTGCCCCATCTGAGCTTTTACTTTGTGCCAGAAATCTCTACACCAACTTTGAACATCTAAATTTTGAAAGGAAAGAAATAATCTGGTGCCTACATCTTAGGAAGAGCTATGTCCCAACAAGGGACAAAATCTTGTCCCTAAGGACTCCTCTTGCTCTCTCTCTGCACCCTTCCCCCCTCCCCCCACTCTCTGCATCCCAGCTCCCTGCCTTCTTCTCCGACCAACCTGTCAAGATCATTCCTTTCTACCTGAAGGAGTCGGGAAGGTCAAAGCTGGGGAGATGGGAATTCACGCCTCAGAGCACAAGGCTCCTTTCCACCAATCACTGTC
The DNA here is from genome assembly GCA_012654045.1 of Ptyas mucosa. Taxonomy (NCBI): domain Eukaryota; kingdom Metazoa; phylum Chordata; class Lepidosauria; order Squamata; family Colubridae; genus Ptyas; species Ptyas mucosa. The sequence goes on along the minus strand of WNWU01000046.1, from coordinate 4,663,572 downwards.
AGCTGTTCTCATGTTCTCCCCTCTGCCAAGCTCAACACCTTCACACTTATTTTGGATCTCTGAGCCCAACATTTAGCACATTAAGCACAAAACACCCCTTTTGCCAGAAGGCGATCTAATCAGCTTGCTCCCAAATACCTCCTTTAACCTGCCAGGAAATGTTTGACCTCCACATCTTGAACTCTCTCCCTGTTTTTCGGAACCCGGGGCTATGTTTTCAAACACAGCCGTGTTTGAAAAGAGCCATCTGACTGTCGGAATACTCCTGAGGAAGAGAAGGCAGGTGCTCTTTTAATGTAAAAAGAAAAAGAAAAAAAACACCCCAAACCTTCAAATTAATTAGTTTTCTCTACAAAGTGTAAATGTGCAAAACGGCTTGGTGCATTTCATCTTACAGCTTGCATTAAATTGGGAAGTGTGTTTTCTCTCCAGCTCAGGACTCAACAGATCCACGAAATATTCCTTTTTTCTTGGAATATTCTGAATAATCTACAACGGAGCAAAATCTCCAAAAAGCTTGTTTCATTCTCACCTCTACATACAGCTCTCCAAATCCTTAAGACAGCCCATCTTCTTCATTTTGGGAGTATGTATATATATGTACAAAGGGAACACGAAGGCTCAGTGGCTAAGACACTGAGCTTGTCAATCAGAAAGGTCGGCCGTTCAGTGGTTTGAATCCCTAGTGCTGTGTAATGGTGTGAGCTCCTGTTACTTGTTCCAGCTTCTGCCAACCTAGCAGTTCGAAAGCAGGTAAAAAATGCAAGTAGAAAAACAGGGACCACCTTTGGTGGGAAGGGAACAGCGTTCCGTGCGCCTTTGGCATTTAGTCATGCCGGCCACATGACCACGGAGATGTCTTCGGACAGCGCTGGCTCTTAGGCATTGAAACGGAGATGAGCACTGCCCCCTAGAGTCAGGAACAACTAGCACATATGTGCAAGGGGAACCATTACCTTTACTTATATATATGTACAGTTAATCCTCAATTTACAACAGTTCATTTAGTTAGTTAGTTAGTTTTTGTATTTCTTACAGTAAGTGCCCCTCTCTCTTCATTCCCCCCCCCCCCCATTTCCATGGCCTGGAAGAGCCAAGGTTTACTCCAAAGGTAGAAGAAGACAATAGGTTGCGATGCTTTGTTTCATGCCCCCAAACCTCCCTTTCAAGTATTTTGAAATAAAAAATGTTTTGGACAATCTGACTTCAGCAATGGGAGCCTCAAGCCCTGACAGGACATAAGTTGAAACAACTTTCCTCAGCTTGGTACCATCCAAATGCATTAGAACTTCAGTCCTCAGAAATCTTAGTCGATGTGAATAAGATATCTAGGAGACGCAAAACTGCTGAAGGGTGAATGAAGGAAGCATGCTGGGGAAATGGCATTTTACAATGATTCTAACAATCTATCCTAAACGCAACCGCACTTCTGCTTCCTGAAGCCTCAGGGACAGAAATTCAGAGTCCGTTTTGAAAGTTAAGCAACGGCTAAGAAATAAGTCCAAGAAAAGGACAGGAAAACTTTTATGGACATTTGCTAAAAGAAGAAGACGAAGAAAAAGTGTATTGACAAGTTTTGCATTTTATTATGGAAAATATGCAGGGGTGGGCTTCAAAAATTTTAGCAAGGGGTTCTCTGCCCGGTTGCTGGGTGGGCGTGGCCATGGTGGGCGTGGTCTAGTCAGCCTCCTGAACCACAACAGGGTATGTGTGTGTGTGTGTGTGTGTGTGTGTGTGGTTTTGTCCTCCCCAGGTTCCAAAGGCTTTCCTTGAGCCTCCGGGAGGGCGAAAATGGCCTCCCCAGGCTCCGGAGACCCTCCAGAGGCTGAAAATCAGCCTGTTTCTGGCCTTCCCAAACTTCTGGTAGGCACGTTTTTCACCCTCCCCAAGCCTCCGTGTGCACCCTGCACTTATCTGCATCCAAAACGGTCCGTGTGGGGATTCCTGGAAGGGGCGGGGCAGGGTGGACGGGGCCAGCCAGGAGTGGGATTTGGGAGTTCTTAGAACCACACAGAATCTTAGCTAGAGGTTCGCTCGAACCCTTGCAAACCCCCCACCCCCAGGAATCCCCATGCAGCCCGTTTTGGATACAGGTAAGTGCAGGGCACGCGCAGAGGCTCAGGGAGGGTGAAAACCCGGAAGAGGGCTTCCAGAGCCTGGGGAAGCTGCTTTTGCCCTCCCGGAGGCTCAGTAAAAGCCTCCGGAGCCCAGGGAAGGCAAGAACGCTGCCCCTCCCCCCCGCCATGTTGCAGGAGGCCGACTAAGCCACCCTGGAAATGTTGGACCAATGACAGACCCATCTGTAGGTATTATTCGCCTTCCATGACACAGCTAGAGAAGCCGGTTTCTCTCTAGCCTGAGTACCAGCACTCTGAATCCCTTTCTCCACACCAAATGCTGCATTTCTGCCATCTTCCAGTTCACTGGCTTCAGCTAATTAGAATGATTAATGGTGGCTGGGAATTATGCAAATTGAAGTGAGGTGAATTGGGGAGGCATCAGGAAGAGGGTGACATGGCAGGGCAAGGAAGCTGAGCTGGGAAGATTTGCTTCAAGATGCTGGGAAAAGGCAGAAAGGACCGAAGGAAGGTTTGCTTTGTGGGGTTGAAGATGAAAAGCATCGGTGGCAGGATTTTAGAAGCTCATCCAGGTTTCCTTGTGAAGAAGATGGGAACCTTCTCGAAGGGCTGACACAATAAATCTGAAGCCAGACTAAGGGGGAAAGATCCCTGTATCCTTCCGAGGAACATGCTACACTTGAACAAATTATCCACACGTTGTCCCAAAAATGCTTTTTTAGAAGAGAAGAGATGAGATGAGAAGAGAAGAGAAGAGAAGAGAAGAGAAGAGAAGAGAAGAGAAGAGAAGAGAA
>WNWU01000046.1:4648890-4660690 GCA_012654045.1 Ptyas mucosa | reverse complement strand
ATAGAATAGAATAGAATAGAATAGAATAGAATAGAATAGAATAGAATTCTTTATTGGCTAAGTGTGATTGGACACACAAGGAATTTTTCTTGGTGCATACACTCTCGATATACATAAAAGAAAAGATACATTTATCAAGAATCAAGAGGCCACTGGACTTTCTGGTTTTTCTTTGCAGATGTTTCACTTCTCATCCAAGACGTTTCTTCAGCATCTTCAAAGAAAAACCAGAAAATCCAGTTGCTTCTTGAAAAAAGCACCTTTGGGACAACCATGACCTGGATGACTGAGAATCTCCATAGATATCCCACACACCGGTATGATGGCCCAGTTCATAAGAGAGAATTTCTCACAGGTTGCAATGGGCATGTTCTTTCCAATGCTGTAGATATACAATCCAGGAGAGCTGTGCAAAACACAGCTATGTTCATAACACATGCGATTCCCATGTTCTAACGTCAGCAAGTGATTCTAGGTCAACATTTTATGACTGTGGAATGTTTAGCCTGCTGTGCAAAACATCCAACATTTCTTTTATAAAAAGGGCATTTTTGTAGGAGCCTTGATGCAGAGCCTCTGGGTAAAATCTCCTTTCATGTGGAATGTAGTCTTCTCCTGTCTGATCTCCAGATGTGCTGGGTTATCTAATAACTTTCAATATTTCCAGCGCGTGGTGGTTCTACTTGGGAATTCTTGGCTTGTAGGCCAAACCAACTGGAGAATTGGAGGCAGGATTTTGTGAAGCAATGATAAAATAGGCCTTCTCAATAGGCCTGCCAACTGAGTTGAATGAGCTTAGCATGCACTCTCATACGTTCCCCCAAAATCTTCTCCAGAACATATGGAAAATACCTAGGAACCTTTCAGTAGAATTTTCCATGTTAAGACATGTGGACTCCCAGAATTCCCCAGCCAGCGTCCCTGTAGTTCTGCAAATATTTTCCAAATAGCAATGACTTCGTTTTCGTTGCTATTGGATGCCTATAGCTATTTGCCTCATGAAGTACCAGTAACCATCACCTCCCACGATATCCATGGAATCTTTCAAAATAAATTTCTCTAGTGTTAAAAATTGGGTCCATGCGTAATAAAGAAGAGAAATGCTTATTTTCATACAATTACAAAGTTGGAAGGGACCTTGGAGGTCTTCTAGTCCAACGCCCTACTTAGGCAGAAACCCTACACCACTTCAGACAAATGGTTATCCAACGTATTCTTAAAAACTTTCCGTGTTGGAGAATTCACAACTTCTGGAGGCAAATTGTTCCACTGATTAATTGTTCTAACTGTCAGGAAATTTCTCCTTAGTTCTAAGTTGTTTCTCTCCTTGATTAGTTTCCACCCATTGCTTCTCGTCTTGCCTTCAGGTGCTTTGGAGAATAGCTTGACTCCCTCTTCTTTGTGGCAGCCCCTGAGATATTGGAAGACTGCTATCGTGTCTCCCCTGGTCCTTCTTTTCATCAGGCTAGACATACCCAATTCCTGCAACCATTCTTCATATGTTTTAGCCTCCAGTCTCCTTAATCAACTTTGTTGCTCTTCTCTGCAATCTTTCTAGAGTCTCCACAGCTTTTTTACATCGTGGCGACCAAAACTGAATGCAGTATTCCAAGTGTGGCCTTACCAAAGCATTATAAAGTGGTATTAACATTTCACGCGATCTTGATTCTATTCCTCTGTTTACGCAGCCTAGAACTGTGTTGGCTTTTTTGGCAGCTGATGCATCAGCCTGGCTCATATTTAAATGGTTGTCCACTAGGATTCCAAGATCCTTCTCACAATTACTGCTATTGAGCAAGGTACCACATATACCAGTGATGGCTAACCTTTTTGCCGTCACGTGCCAAAAGCGGGGGGAGCGTGGCGGGTCGCAGGTGCAGGTGCCCACATCCATAATTCAATGCGCCCCGCCCTCCCGTGCATTTGCATGTGACTCCCCCACACTTCCCCCTGCTTTTGGCATGCGATGGCACGGTGGGCCCAATAGGCCCATTTTTTCCCCTCCCCAGGCTCCAGAGCCTTTCTAGGAGTCTGGGGAGGGCAAAAACAGCCTTCCCCATCCCCCCAGAGGCCGGAAACAGCCAGTTTCCCGACTTTTGGTGGGACCGGAAAGCCTGAAAATCAGTTGGCCAGTGCACGCACACGCGCTGGAGCTGAGCTAGGGCAACACTTGCGTGCCCACCAATATGGCTCCGCGTGCCACCTGTGGCACCCGTGCCATAGGTTCGCCATCACGGACATATACTGTACCTGTGGATTTTGTTTTTCTTGCCTAAATGTAGAATCTTACTTTCTTTTTTTAGTAGACCTGGAAAGAAAACAAAGATAGTCCCAGACTACACGTCTATGGAGAGTCTCAGTCATGCAAGTCATGGTTGTCTCAAAGGTGCTTTTTCAAAAAGCAACCGGACTTTGGTTTTCCTTGAAGATATTTTGCTTCTCATTCAAGAAGCTTCTTCAGTTCATCCAGACTAGAATTTTGGAGAAAAAAAAAACACTAGGGTAGAACAGAAAAATGATGTCGTATTTGGGGACGGGGGAGGACATATCCTTTGAAGGTGGGATTGAAAATAATACCATATTTATTGGCGTATAACACGCACTTTTCCCCCCTGAAAATAGGGGGCAAATGATGTGTGCGTGTTATACGCCGATATAATGTTAAGAAGCCATGTTTTTACAGTATTAACAAGTACCGGCAACCCGCGCCTTCCTCACGTCTAATTCTCGCGGCCGTCGGAGCGTAGTTTTTTCCTGAAATTTCCCTCTTAAAATGAAGGTGCGTGTTATACGCCTGTGCGTGTTATATGCCGATAAATACGGGTACAAACAACTTAAACCCATGAATCTACCATGTAACACCTCTCCTGCGCAACTTGCATTGGTTGCCAGTTGCCCTCCGAGTGAGATTCAAGGTGCTGGTGATGACCTATAAAACCCTACATGGCTTAGGCCCAGGATATTTGGCAGACCACCTGCAGCCAGCAACAATATCCCATCACCCGGTTTGCGCCGATAGGGAGGGCCTCCTCAGGGTGCCGTTGGTGAGACAATGTCGGCTGGCGGCCCCCAGGGGTAGAGCCTTCTTGGTGGGCGCACCCACCCTCTGGAATCAATTCCCCTTGGGGCTCCGGTTGGCCCCTGACCTTCGCACCTTCCGCCGCGAATTAAAAACTTGGTTATTCGAGTCCCCCGGCCTGGACTGATGGGGTTTTATATGGGTTTTTAACTTTTATCTGATTTAATTAGGTATTTTAACTTTGTATTATGGTTATTGTGGTTTTTATTGTTGTGAGCCGCCCTGAGTCCGTTGGAGATAGGGTGGCATATAAGCTTAATAAAATAAATAAATAAATAAGTAAATAAATAAGTAAGTAAATAAATGAATGAATGAATGAATGAATGAACAAACTACCTCGTTTATTCCATGCAAAAATACCTGAGATTCAAATCAAACGGAAAATTCTGAATGGGCAGGTAAAAATATCTGGCAGCTGGCAATTTCTGTTCTCCTTCCATTAATCTTCTTGACTGCAGTGGAATTAAAGCTTTTCGCATCTCCCCGAAGAGCAAACACGGTAATTGGGACATTATCACCATGATAATAACGACGACGACGACGATGATGATGGCTTAATGGCACCATCGCCTTCCTTTCTCCCTGCCCCCTTTTTTTTCTTTAAAAACTTCCCCCATCAAATTTCATCCCTTTTCTGAAGCTCTGAGATGAGAAGCTCTGAGATGAGATATCGTTCAGCATTATCCTCCCCTCTAGGGGAGCAGGGGAGCATAGAAACCCACCTTCCTCGCTTACCTTTTAATGTTATCTCTGACCTTGCCCTAGACTACGTTAAAAAAAAAATCCCTATAAATGCGCCCCGGTAGGTCTGTTCGATGCTTCCCTGCTTCGATCTTCAAAGTTTCTTGGGGCAGAACCCAATTTTCAGCTTGTGCTTCTGTAAAAGCAGTACATTTATTGGCACCGTCGTATTATAATAAATTATTGGAGTTGGACGCAGCCACTTATGCATTCAAAACGAAAGGTGACGGGGTGTGTGTGTGAAATAAATGTCACAACTAGAGAAATACTGATACCCAAGGTTCTCTCTCTCTCTCTCTCTCTCTCTCTCTCTCTCTCTCCCTTTGTACCTCTCACACACATTCACACATGCGTGTGCATCCCCATACACAATGGCTTAAGCCTCATAAATCCCTAACTTTGAACCACCCCTCCTCCTTAAAACGGCAGTAATCCTACAAAGAAACTATAAGAAGCAAAATCTCCTGGCAAGCTTTCAGAAATTGCCTCTCTTCCTTCTCATCTCCTTTCACGCAAAAATCGCATTCGGCACCTCCTTCCATTCCATGGCGCCATCAGAGAAACTGAGGCAGGGCGCTGGGTTTAGGCTTCAAATCAAGTTAATTACGGCTTTTAAAAAAAAAGAAAGAAAAGAAAAGAAAAGAAAAGAAAAAATGAAACCTTCCTAAATCAAATCTGTTGGGTTTTTTTTTTTTTTGTTCACCGCAGCAAGGATTTGTCCTTAATAGGTTCATAGACCCCGCTATGGTATTCTGTAAAGAGAGGGGCTGATTTGAAGTTAGTATGGGAACTGAAAACTATGCTGGGCTGTTTTATGATAAAAGTTGCTAGTTTTGGTATAGAAAGGAGAATTTTTGACAATGGTAGCCCATGGCACTGTTGGAAGAAATATCCATCTGGTTCAGTTCCCAGCTGAGAAAAAGACACTGGAAACATGGAGGCTGATTGGAAAGATGGTTAAATGATGAAGCAGAAGCACATGGTTGGTTTGGGTGCAGCTGACCCCATGGAGTTGAGAGTGGGGGGTATTTATACCTTGTCTTGGGCTTTGGACTTGAGCTTCCTGTTCCTGTGCAAGGACATGTATTCTATTGGCTGTTGTCAGACTCCCAGGGGGCCATGTTCAAATCCTAGGACCGTGAGGCTCAAAGTGGCATGCAAAGCCATGTCGCCTAGCATGTGCGCCATTGCCTGTTTGTGTTCCAGGTTTCTGGCTTGCATGTGCGTGCAACCATCAGCTGTCCTTTGCCCACATGGCAGTGCCAAAAACCAGTGTGCGCAGGCCAGCTGATTGTTGGGTGCACATGCGCACCAGAACCCGGACGTTTGGCTTTTCTGGAGCGCAATCCCTTTGCACGCTCGGCAGTGCTGAAAACCAGTGTGCACATGCACGCTGGCCAGCTGATCATCGGGTGTGCATGCATGCTAGAACCCAGAAGTTCAGCTTTTCTAGATTACGGCCCCGACGAGCACATGCACGACAGTTCACCATCACTGTCCTAGGAGTTTGTCTGAGCTAGGTTTGGTTGAAGTTTGGCTGATGGAATGAAGGGGCTTGTTGGGTAATTCCTATTGTGGCTGAAGGCTAACCCTACTTTTGTTCAGAGCCAGACCTTGCTGCAGGCAATAATGGATTACCAAATCTGCATTTCTAAAGATGCCCCAGCTCAGTATCTGCTTGGGGGGGTGGGGGGATGCAGGGAGCTGAGGCTCTGAGTTTCTGTCTCCCTTAAGATTTTTATTTCTCTTTCAGGAGAAATATTTTACCTTGCCTTTTTAAATATTTCTCAAAGTATGGGAAATATTTTGGGGACTAAGGGGGTGGGTGGAGATATTGTACAAGTAATCCTTTACTTACGACCATAATGGACCCTGGAATTTCTTTTCTATGTCACGACGATCGAAGTCGAGACTCCACCACATAACCGTAAAGCAAATGCTGCAGTCATTAAGTGAATGCCACAATTATTAAATCGACCCCTTGCTCACAATGGGTGTTTTGTGCTGGAAGCAAATCGTAGTCATGCAGCCGCATATGAGGACCAGTTGCTAAGCACACAAATGTGATCCCATGACCACGGGGGAGAAATTGGACTCTGAATCCAAGTCACAAGTACCTTTTTGGGGGGGGGGTGTTTCCGTTATATCTTTGAACAGTCGCTAGGCAACTGGTCGTAAGTTGAGGACTACCTGTACATGAGTTCGAAAACTCAGAAGACAAAACCTCTGGTCTCGCCTGACTGACCCAGATTGGATTCTGCATTATCTGTACTTCCTATTCCTGCGCTCTTAGCCTCATTTACTCAGGGATGAGTTTAGATTAATTCCTCCCAACCAAAAACCACACAGTCCCATCAAAATAATTATACTTCAAAATTCGTCATTAGAGATTCCTTTTATTCTTTCCCACCCAAAGGAGTGCTGGGAATAAATTATGGAAACAAGTCTGGACTCCATTCATCTTTCTCAGTGTCCATTAGCAGGATCACGCCTTGAAAGCAAAGCAGGAAGGAGCCAGTTTTGATACAGGAGAAGTGGGGGACAGGGGTGAAATCCTGCAGGTTCTGACAGGTTCTGGAGAACCGGTAGCAGAAATTTTGAGTAGTTCAGAGAACCGGCAAATACCACCTCTGGCTGGCCCGCAGCGTGGGGTGGGAATGGAGATTTTGCAGTATCCTTCCCCTGGAGTGGGGAGGGAATGGGGATTTTGCAGTATCCTTCCCCTAGAGTGGGGAGGGAATGGAGTTTTTGCAATATCCTTCCCCCAGGAGTGGGGTGGGAATGGGGATTTTGCAGTATCCTTCCACTGGAGTGGGGAGGGAATGGGGATTTTGCAATATCCTTCCCCTGGAGTGGGGAGGGAATGGAGTTTTTGCAATATCCTTTCCCTGGAGTGGGATGGGAATGGGAATTTTGCAATATCCTTCCCCCAGGAGGGAATGGGGATTTTACAGTATCCTTCCCCTGCCATGCCCACCAAGCCATGCCTACAGAACCAGTAGTAAAAAAAAATTGGATTTCACCACTGTGGGGGGGAGAGTAGAAGCTAACAACTAAAAAGATTAGAACTTGAAAATAGGCCAGATGGGACTTTAGGGGGGGGGGGGGCTAGGAGGAAAAAAAACTCCTCCCAAAATGTATTGATTTATTTATTATAGCATTTATAGGGGTTCCTGCCAAACTTAGGTCCACGAGAGTCTCAACGGCGTAGGAAAAAAAAGAGCACGATCGTTAATACAAAACAACACATCTCATTAAAACTTGCTAAAAACAATTAAATGGCAATTAGATCTGAAATTGTGTATAGGAAAAGAAAAAAAATGTATTTCTGCGGGAGGGGCCGTTGGGTAGCTGCTCAGAATATTGGTGACGTTGGTCACGTGACTCTCCGGCTTTGGCAAGGATTCCAGATGTTCACACTGCATGTTTCCCTTACCTTGCTTAAATACTCTGTAGCTACAGTGCTGTTATCTACAAGCATTTCTTCCCAGTGTTGCCTTAGGCGTGCATATCTAGTAAATTTAATTAGTTATAATGTTAATTGTTCAGTACTTAAAGCTAGAAGCATGCGTAAAAAAAACCAGGTATTTCCAAGCAACTGTCTCATGTGGTTTCAACCATTCTTACTAAGTAATATTCCTTTTGGATTTTATGTACTTGCAAACGGCGTCAGGATCTCAGAAAACTAGCTTGACAACTTCTTTATCCCCTGTGGCTCCTGAATACGGAACAGTAATGTTATATCAGCATCTAGGTTGGTCAAAGTTGGACCATAAGAAAGGCTGAGCGCCAAAGAATTGAGGCCTTTGAACTATGGTGCTGGAGAAGACTTCTGCGAGTCCCTTGGACTGCAAGGCAAACAAACTGGTGAGTCCTAGAGGAGGTCAACCCTGACTGCTCCTTAGAAGGCCAGATCCTGAAGACGAAACTCAAATACTTTGGCCACCTAATGAGAAGGAAGGACTCCCTGGAGAAGAGCCTCATGCTGGGAAAGATTGAGGGCAAAAGAAGAAGGGGACGAAGAGAACGAAGTGGCTGGATGGAGTCACTGAGCAGAAGGCGTGAGCTTAAATGGATCCCAGAGGATGGTAGAGGACAAGAAAGCCTGGAGGAATGTTGTCCATGGGGTCGCGATGGATTGGACACTACTTTGCAACTAACGACAACAACAATGGTTGGTTAATTTCTGCGGATCAAGCTGTTGTTTGAAGCACAGGAGAAGCCGCAAGTGTAGGACTCCCAAAGTGCTTTTTCAAAAGGCAACTGGACTTTCTTTCTTTCTTTCTTTGTTTTGGTTCTTCTTGAAGACATTTCGCTTCCCGTCCAAGAAGCTTCTTCAGTTCTTACTGAAGTCAGAATTGAAGAAGCTTCTTGCATGAGAAGTGCAACCTCTTCCAAGGAAAAAACAAAACAAAGGAAGTTCAGTTGTCTTTTGAAAAAGTACCTTTGAGACAATCATGTCCTGGATGACTGAGAATCTCCACAGACACAAATGTAGGAGGTTTTTTTCCCCACTCAATGATTTGCTAGTCCTTCCCACAGGTATTATCAGCAACCTTCTATCTTGCTTAGATACCAAGTGTCTGTCCGCCAGTTTCTTGGAGACCTTCCTTGGAACCAGAAATGGTGCCCCTTCTTTACTTCATCTTCCTCTCACTATCTTATCTGTTCAGCCAATTGTCCTCTCCCATCCTGCCCCTTTGTCATCCATCTCTGTCAGTAAATAGCTGCCATTCCCCCAATTACTGTACTCAATTAACCTCTGACCCCCTCCGATGCTCCATCCATCATTCTTCACCCAGGCCATACGTGTCACTGCCCTGATTCTCTGGGCACCGGCTCAGATCCGATTCAGTAACTGAATCAAGACAAGTGGTGGAGAACCAGCCAATGTCTGGAAATTTCAAGGAGGTTGAGGGAAATGAGCCAAGCAAGAAGCCCTAATAATTAACTCCTGTATACCATCTGTCCAGAACTGATTGGGGGGCAGCCTATCCATTTTAAGCGTCTCATCCGAAATTTGGACAACGGTGTCATCTCAGAAATACTGGCTCCAGGAATAAAGTAATATACTAAAACTCAAGCTGGCTATGCCATCTCTCTACCTCTTTCCTTCATCTTCTCACAGGTGCTGGATTGAACCACATAGACCAGAAGCTCACGAGAAAGCCAATAACCCTGATTAGTAACAGAGGCAGTTCTCTACTTACAACGGTTCATTTAGTGATTGTTCAAAGTTACAACGGCATTGAAAAAAGTGCCAAGTTATGATTTTTCATACTTACGACCGTTGCATATCCCCATATTCACGTGATCAAAATTTGTACGCTCGACAACTGGCTCCTATTTATGACGGTTGCAGTGTCCCAGGGTCACGTGATCCCCTTTTGTGGACCGTCTGACAAGCCAAGTCAATGGGGAAGCCAGATTCACTTAACAACCGGGTTACTCACTTAACAACGGCAGTCATTCACGTAACAACCGCGACACAGAAGGTCGTAAAATGGGTCAAAATTTACTGAACAACTGTCTCGTTTATCCCGAAGGTGCTTTTTTTCCAAGAGGCAACTGGACTTTTTGGTTTTTCTTTGAAGGCATTTGGCTTCTCACCTGAGAAGCTTCTTCAGCTCTGCTGAAGTCTTCAAAGAAAAACCAGAAAGTCCAGTTGCCTCTTGGAAAAAAAGCATCTTTGGGACAACCGTGACTTGGATGACTGAGAATCTCCATAAACTGTTTCATTGAGCAATAGAAATTTTAGTCTCAACCTGGGCCGTAAATCAAGGACTACCTGTTGTTATTCAAGAACATTAGGAAACTAAGACCAAACTTTTCAGCAATGGCTGCGTTTCTAAAAAAAAACTATCTAGATCTGTGATGGCGAACCTATGGCATGGGTGCCACAGGTGGCAGGCATAGCCATATTGGTGGGCACGCAAGTTCAGCTCCGGCACGCATGCATGCTCCGGCCAGTTGATTTTCGGGCCTTCTGGGCCCACCAAAAGTAGGGAAATCCGTAGGACCTTGGGGGGGGGGAGGAAGGCCTGTTTTTTGCTCTTCCCAGGCTCCAGAGCCTTTCTAGGAGCTTGGGGAGGGCAAAAACGGCCTTCCCCACCCCCCCAGAAGTCCTCCAGAGGTCGGAAATGGACTACTGGGCCCATCATGCCATCACAAGCAAAAAGTGGGGGTTGCACAAGGGGGATCGCGCACACATGCACGGGGTGCATAGAATTATGGGTGTGGGCACGCACATGCACAAACCTCCCCCCCCCATGCTCCCTCTGCTTTTGGCACGCGATGGCAAAAAGGTTAGCCATCACTGATCTAGAGACACATACCTCTTATAACTCTTTTTTCCTTTCCTCCCTATATAGCAGCCTGCTTGTACCCTTCTTTGGTGTGTGTACGCTTGTTTCTGTCTGTCCTGTGTTTTTCTAAGCAATAGGTTTGCTCCCGTGTTGTTTCCTCCTGGCTGTGTGAGAACCAACTCTCACACCTGTACCAGGCAGAGAAATTCTCCTGTGTTTTTCTCCTCTACCAATTCTCACTCAGTATGATGAAAGAGAATTTGCCTTTCGAAAGACAGCAGGATTTGGAAGTGTGGGGTTTATTTTGTGACAAGGTGAGTGTGAATGTCCTGTCTTGCCTGGTACTACAACCCTATCTCTAGCAGCTTGGGGTCTTCCATGCTTCCCATCCTTCAATTCAATCCAATCTCAAGGGAAGCTTTTTTTTTTAAGAGCCATAGAATTTACAGATTACAGATTGTCAGAGTTGGAGGGGACCTTGTAGGTCATCTAATCCAACTTCTCCCTCCCCCTGCCCAAGCAGGAGATCCTACACCATTTCTGACAAATGGCAGTCCAGTCTCTTCTTGAAAGCCTCCAGTGATGAAGCTCCCACAACTTCTGAAGGCAATTTCTGTTCCATGGGTTGATTGTTCTCACTGCCAGAAAATTGCTCCTTATTTTCAAGTTGAATTTCTCCTTGGTCAAGTTCCATCCATTATTCCTTGTCTGGCCTTCAGGTGCTTTGGAAAATAGCTTGACCCACCCGCTTCTCTCTGTGGCAGCCCCTCAAATATTGAAAACACTACTATCATATCTCCCCTGGTCCTTCTCTTCACTAGACTTGCCATGCCCAGTTCCTGCAACCGTTCATCGTATGTTTTAGCCTCCAGTCCCCTAATAATCTTTGTTGCTCTTCTCTGCACTTATTCTAGAGTCTCAACGTCTTTTTTATAGTGTGGTGACCAAAACTGGATGCAGTATTTTAGGTGTGGAATTCTACTGCTAGAATGGATAGAGTCTTGGCCTTGAGAAAGAGTTGGAGAATTTTCCCATCATTGGGGTGGGTGGGATGGGGAAGGAATTATCTATCCGTGGTAGCACAGAGTAATGCAGTACTTCAGGCTAATTCAGCTCACTGCCAGGAGTTCGATCCTCACCAGCTCAAGGTTGACTCAGCCTTTCATCCTTCTGAGGTCGATAAAAAGAGGACCTAGATTGTTGGGGGCAATATGCTGACTCTTGTAAACTGCTTAGAGAGGGCTGTAAAGGACCGTGAGGCAGTATATAAAGCTAAGTGCTATTACCGTTATGGTATTATTCCATTTCTACATGGAATGGAGTATTGGGGAAGGAACTTTCCTTTTGTCTGATTTTGATGGTCCAGTTTGATTTACACATCACTGTGTCCTTTGCTAAAGCTGGACAGCTCCAGCTCTGCTTACTGCTCAAAAGTGCCTCCAGAAGTTGTAGGTGATCCAACACTGGGGGTTTTTAAGAAGAGATTATACACACACACACACATACACACAAACATATACAGTATATCACATTTAGAAACTGCCTATCTCCTCACGGAGCAGTGTTTCTCAACCTTGGTAGCTTGAAGATGGGTGGACTTCAACTCCCAGAATCCCCCAGCCAGCGCTGCTGGCTGGGGGATTCTGGGAGTTGAAGTCCACCCATCTTCAAGCTA
>WNWU01000046.1:4611714-4636248 GCA_012654045.1 Ptyas mucosa | reverse complement strand
TATTATTATTATTATTATTATTATTATTATTATTATTATTATTATTATTATTTCAAGAGATGCTTATAGAATTTGGGGTGGGGGGGAAGGAAATCCCCCATACAGCTGAGATGGAGAAATTTTGAACAGTTACTGCATAAACCTAATTGTTCATAGAGGGCGAATGCTGTAAAAAGGGGACAAGGAGATAAAGTCAAGCAGCATAAAGCAAAAATGAAGTTGATTAAAATGTTGGCTTTTGACCAGGAGATTCAGGGTGAAGTATCCCTTCAACCTAAACCAGCAGTCACTTTCTGCCAGCTGAACCTTCCTTACAGGGTTGTTGTTGTGAGGATCAGATATAGAGAGGCAACCAAGTCAGCTCTTTTTGGGTTCCCAAGGGAGAAATTGAAAGCAACATACTATATGTTGAGAGTGCAGAGAAGAGCAGCAAAGTTGATTAGGGGACTGGAGGCTAAAACATATCAAGAACGGTTGCAGGAACTGGGAATGTCTAGTTTAGTGAAAAGAAGGACCAGGGGAGACATGATAGCAGTCTTCTGATATCTCAGGGGCTGCCACAAAGAAGAGGGAGTCAAGCTATTCTCCAAAGCACCTGAGGGCAGGATAAGAAGCAAAGGGTGGAAACTAATCAAGGAGAGAAGCAACTTAGAACTAAGGAGAAATTTCCTGACAATTATAACAATTAATCAGTGGAACAACTTGCTTCCAGAAGTTGTAAATGCTCCAACACTGGAAATGTTTAAGAAGAGATTGGATAACCATTTGTCTGAAGTGGTGTAGGGTTTCCTGCCTGGGCAGGGGGTTGGACTAGAAGGCCTCCAATGTCCTTTCCAACTCTGTTATTCTATTCTAATATATTGTACAATCAGAGGGAAACTCAGAAAAGTGACTTGGAGATTTTTTATTTTATTTTATTTAAACAGCAGTGGGGTTGTGG
This sequence comes from Ptyas mucosa, assembly GCA_012654045.1. Lineage (NCBI taxonomy): Eukaryota > Metazoa > Chordata > Lepidosauria > Squamata > Colubridae > Ptyas > Ptyas mucosa. The sequence goes on along the minus strand of WNWU01000046.1, from coordinate 4,635,308 downwards.
TTAAAACAAAGCCAAGATGGCTGCTAAGAAGGTGCGATCGAAGCTTTTTACAGGTGTTGCGATACATATAAAAAGGGAGGTCGGCATATGTGGTACTGATTGGGGTAGATTGTAGGGGTGACACCGAAATATAATTTTATCGTATTTTATTTATCTACGTATTAAATTATCGCATTTTATTCCAATTTCATTTTAAATCGTATTTTATTCCAGTTTCATTTTAAATCGTATTTTATTCCAATTTCATTTTCAATCGTTTTTATCAGATTTTAGTAATAGTTTGTGTCTGGAACTCTGCACTTTGATATCAGCCCAAGGGCTAATCAATCAAGTAAACGAACTATAAAAAGGGCTTCAGAGCTTCAGCAGCCATCTTGACTTTTCTGACCACACCCAGAAGAAATTCTGGCCGGCTGGGGAATTCTGGGAGTTGAAGTTCACGGATCTTAAAGTTGCCAAGGTTGAGAAACGCTGCTCTAATAACAAGTATATAATTTCTGTGTTCGCAAAGCACGTTTAGCCTGCTTATTCAATTAATTTATTTTCTGAGTTTGCACATAGATTGAACTAATGTTAAAACTAATCAAGCTTAGCAGGTTTAGAGCTGATGTGGTTAAGCTTATTAAAAAAAAAAAAAGCACAACTCCTGTGCTGATACAGAATCAGAAAATGAAAGAGTTGGAAGGCACCCAAGAGATCATCTAATCCATCCCCCACCCACCCACACACTCTGCATGAGAATCCATTGCTGCTGCTTTTAAAATATGTTAGATCCAAACAAATGAACAATATTCTGATTTAATACAAGAGAGCCTGATTCAGGGGTGAAATCCAGCAGGTTCTGACAGGTTCTGGAGAACTAGTAGCGGAAATTTTGAGTAGTTCGGAGAACCGGCAAATACCACCTCTGGCTGGCCCCAGAGTGGGATGGGAATGGGGATTTTGCAATATCCTTCCCCCGAGTGGGGAGGGATTGGGGATTTTGCAGTATCCTTCCCCTGGAGTGGGGTGGGAATGGGGATTTTGCAGTATCCTTCCCCCAGGAGTGGGGAGGGAATGGGGATTTTGCAGTATCCTTCCTCTGGAGTGGGTGGGAATGGAGATTTTCCAGTATCCTTCCCCCAGGAGTGGGGAGGGAATGGGGATTTTGCAGTATCCTTCTCCTGGAGTAGGGTAGAAATGGGGATTTTGCAGTATCCTTCCCCTGCCATGCCCACCAAGCCATACCCACAGAACTGGCAGTAAAAAAAATTTGGATTTCAGCACTGGCCTGATTCATATGATACTTGCTCACCTCATGTTAAGTTATTAGATTCCAACAACTTATAGATGTACGAACTTCTCTGTTTTTACTCTAAGCCAGCGATTCTCAGATCCTTTGGTCCCATGACCCCTTTGCAGTCTTAAAAATAACTTTAAGAGGCCCCCAAAGAGCTCTAGTATAATGTGAGTTAGATACCTATCGATATTTACTATCTTAGAAATTAAAACCGAGAAATTTTAAAATATTCATTTATTTGACCTCTTGGATTCCTTGAAAGATTCCTTGATTCCTTCAGGGGTCCCCAGGCCATACTTTAAGAACCTGAACTAGTGCGTTGTGTGAACACAACCAGAGGAAAGCAAAGCATCCAGTAAAGCAAGCCAAGATCCAGAGGACAACGCTTGCAGATTTCAATTCAGAGGTTGCTGGAACCAAGCCAAGCGCTCACCACTGGTAAGTGACCTTCTGAACTGCAAACCAATCACATTCTAGCTTTGCCTGTAGTGTGAACTCAACCGGGGTTAGCTGCTGACTCAGTATGGAAATTGGAGTAGCTGAAGGGTAGCCCAAGGTGGTAATAACCTAGCAAACACAGCTTGTTTATTGGGCATGGGTCAGAATAGCACTAAGCAATAGCACTTAGACTTATATACTGCTTTACAGTGCTTTACAGCTCTCTATATGGTTTACAGAGTCAGCCTATTGCCCCCAACAATCTGGGTCCTCGTTTTACCCACCTCAGAAGGATGGAAGGCTGAGTCAACCTTCCTGAGCCTGGTGAGATTCGAACTGCCAAATTGCAGGCAGCCAGCAGTGGGCAGAAGTAGCCTGCAGTACTGCACTCTAACCACTGCATTACCGCGGCTGAAGAATCCTTTTGGATCTCAGCAGGACATCCCCACCAGGGTCGTCCTCTCCCTTTCTATAGGAAATAGCTATTAGCGTTCCAAAAACGCTTTGGAACAATAGTCACCCAGAAGCATATCAGAGGTAAAATTTCATTCAGGGATTGATGGATGCCATTTCTTCTACTAACTAGTGATTTTGCTGCTCCATCACCAAGGAAATCTGGCCCAGACCCCTGAAGGGGGCCACCTTGTAAACTTTGCCTCCTCAAGTCCAAAACTGGTCTTGATCCGTGATGTAAACTTGTGTTCCCACAACCCACTTACATGCTAAACTGTCACTGATAACCTTCATCCTTCGTCAGCTTATTGAACTGAAATTTAGTGGTCAATCCAGACTACTTCTAATGTATCATCATCATCACCATTTTATTTTAATGAGCTCATAATCCCTTGCGGGATGGAATCTGGGCAACTGAATGGAGCTGAGTGTTTACTGGCCAGATGCCCTTCCTGTTGCCAATGCGGAGGTTTGGGGTTTTTTTTTTTTTCCCATCAGACATATTCTCATTGTGCCCAGAGAGAGAAATATATCTCTCTACCTAGGATCAAACTCACAACCTCCTGACTGTGAGGCGAGAGCTCCACCTCTAGGCCACCGCACCACTCCTACTTCTTAATGTATGTTCACCTTTTTAAAAAATTAATTTGATAACCAGGTTAATGGGTTGGATAAAAAGCCAGAGACTTCTATGGGAATAGGCACAGGGGCAAAGTGGGAGTCATACTTTAATAAGAGCGAGGGTTCCTGTGGTCCTGAGTTATGTATCAGTCTACATCTCCCAGAATCCCCCCCCGTGACCTTCAGCTGTGTACCAGACTACATCTCCCAGAATCCCAAGGATGCAATGTTCTTGCCAATCTGAAAGCTGTCAGATAGCGGCTTCTAACTTGTGAAGACATATTGAAAAATGTAAAGGCAAGATTGTTCGCCAAGGAGTAATGCAATTAAAATGAAAAAAAAAGGGAGAAAAAAAGGCAGACATATTAGGTTATCTGCATCGATGTTCTGTCTGCTCTGCTATTTTTTCTGGCAGGCAGATATCCTTCCCACAAAAATATTTGTCTATGGGCAAGACAACAAGAACTGGGCAGCACTTAAAAATATCAATAAAAACACAATGCAAGTCAGGGAGGGGTCTCACGACACCCCCCCAGGATAGTTCAGAATACGTTTATATCCACCCACCCCTGCAGACCACAATTGAAGGCCTAAATCAGAGGTGGGATTCAGCAGGCTCTGACCAGTTCTGGAGAACCGGTAGCAGAAATTTTGAGTAGTTCGGAGAACCGGTAAATACCACCTCTGGCTGGCCCCACCCCCATCTAGAGGGAATGGGGATTTTACAGTATCCTTCCCCTGGAGTGGGGTGGGAATGGGAATTTTACAGTATCCTTCCCCTGGAGCGGGGAGGGAATGGGGATTTTACAGTATCTTCCCCTGGAGTGGGGAGAGAATGGAGATTTTACAGTATCCTTCCCCTGGAGTGGGCAGGAAATGGGGATTTTGCAGTAACCTTCCCCTGCCACACCCACCAAGCCACGCCCACAGTAAAAAAATTTGTATCCCACCACTGGCCTAAATGATATCAAATCCAAGGCATTGTTTCTCAACCGCGACAACTTTAAGATGGGTGGATTTCAATTCCCAGAATTCTCCAGCTGGGGTGCTTCCTAGGGAATTCTGGGAGTTGAAGTCCATACCTTTTAAAGTTGAGAAACACTGATCCAAGAACTAACATGAGCACTTCCCTCCTTAAGAGGTGACCTACTTAGAAATATTGGCAATAATAAAAGCTGTGTAAGTATGCCTTCCCTTTTCCCCCTTCCCCAATATGCTCTTCGGGGAGAGAGTCTCGTGTTCTTAGTGGTCAGGGGCCTCTTGTTAGAGGCCTCAAGTCACAACCCCATTAAGAGGAAACTTAAATAGTTTTAAATGTTGTTATTGGGATACTTCAAGCCTAGGTATCCTTCAAATAACAATGGCTGATGAATCCCAGTAAGTATGACAGTGGTTGTGTAGTGCCTCCTACTGGTCAGAAGCCAACAGAGAGAATGACTGGCTTAGATAGGACTACAACTTACAATCTCCAGCCTGGGGTCTTAACCAGTGGCGGGTTGCTCCCGGTTCGGACCGATTCGCAAGAACCGGTAGTAAAACCGGCAGGAGGTTCCGCCCACTGACCTGGACGTCATCAGCAAGCTTCTGTGCATGCGCAGAAGAGCACACAGGAGCACAAGCAAAGCGAGCGTGCATGCACGGCCCCGCTGCGAACTGGTAGTAAAGGTAAGTAGAACCCATCCCTGGTCTTAACCACAACATCAAACTAGCTGTCAGTTGTCTGATGCTCGACAGTCAGTCCTGTGGATACAGAGCCCATATATGACCCAGCTGTGGGGCGCCTCAAGACAGTTGCAGGTCCTTCTCCATGGTGGCCTCTGAGAATGTAGAATTCATTCCCAGATCCCTTACAGGTAAAGACCATCATCCTGAGATGAATTTGTTCACCCAAGGCACGGGTGTCAAACTCGCAGTGTCACGTTGCCGTCATGTGACGTACCGTGATGTTTTCCCCCTTCCCGGAGCTGGGGTGCACATGACGCCTCCAGCTCGTGGGCTTCCAGTTCGACACTCTGACCTCAGCAGTTTAGCCAACCTGTCCCACTGCAGATGTTGCAAGACTTCAATTCCCAGCAGTCTCAACTAGCCTGGTCAAGGGAAAGAAATTCTGGGAACTGTAGTTCAGAGATTATTGAGCTCTCTAACGGCTGATCTTTCTTACTGCTCTTTTCTCCAGTATATATATGATTCATCGGCGAGCATATTTGTTAAATGGTTTTGTTCCCCCTGCTTGAGATTATCGAATGAGAAGAACATATTAAACAAAAAGATCTTTGTTTTAAATCACCGTCAACCAGTTGCAATCCATCAGTTTCAAACACTAACGGCTGCATTTTGCCCAACGTGCTAATCTCAGTTAATTTTAATCTTGGTTAGCTAGATTTGGGGATTTCGGTGCCTTCAAATTTTGTTTGAACCATTTGATTCGTGTACAGTTCAATGAACTGGTCAAAACTAAACAAAAAAACCTGAGTTAATTAAATAATTAGGGTAAACTCAGAGGATACCAATTAACCCGGTATGGTGTCCAGGTCAGTAGCTAATGTGAAAGAAATAGAGCAAACTCTGGAAGCTTGAAAAACAGGCCAGCCCAGCACATTGGGGAAGAGAGCCAAACAAGAAATATTTCGCATGGACCAAAGAGTCTCGAGATGATAGACAGACACCGAAGGGGACGTGCGCACCGCAGAATGATGGATGCAGAAAAGAGACTTGTGCAACCCAGGGAAATCCCATCTAAGTAAATTATACCTGGCCAAAACAAATCAATGCTCCTCCGGGAACCCTTGGCCCCAAAAGTAGTCGGAGATGTGAGAGATCCTTGCCTGTAAAATAACCCACGGTCACAAAAAATATGAGATGGCGAGATGGAAGAATAAGCAACCAGCTTTTATCCAAGCTGTGGGCAAAGAGGCTGTAATCACAAATCAAAGCTCCAGTGAGGTCTTGCAACATGCACTTGGTCTCAGTGCCCCTAAAAGTTCATTCAATTGCAAGGGAATGGTGGTGAATATATGTCTCTGACAGCCCTCCTCGGCCCTCGCTGGAGGCTCTCTGGACTTGCCTTTCTCCACAGGCCTCCGAGGTGATCGAGGTCTCCATCTGACCAGCGGGAAGAAGTTTGCCGACAGGAGACGCAGGCGAGATCTATGGAAAGACATTCATCTTTCCACGTTTAAAAAGTGGGAGTGGGTGGGTTTACACATTAACTACAGGTTTTGTCTTAACCTCTCTCTTCCAACCCCCATGTTTATTATATAACTCATCCGTGCAAGTCTTGAGATGTAGGACTGTGAATTTTAGTCCCACCTTAGGCATGAAAGCCAGTGGGTGACTTTGGACCAGTCCCTCAGTCTCAGCCTAATCTACCTCACAGGATTGTTGTTGTGGAGAAAATAGGAGGAGGGAGGAGGAGGAGTATTAGATATGTGCACCACCTTGAGTTGTTTATAAAAAAGAACAATAAAGGCGGGATATCAAATTACCATCCCTGTCCTAATGTTTCCTCTATTTGTATCTATTTTATATATCCAATCCATGTTTATACTTATTGCCTAATACGTTCTTGACAAATCAATCAGTCAATAAAAATTCCTGAAATTTTCCGTTGGGATTGAATGCAAGTCTATAAACCGCAGAACAGACCGTGCAATGAAACACTGTACATTTACACATAGACGTAACCCTCGGACGCCGTGTAACTAAAAATATCGCAGTACCCCATGCATTGTATTCTCTGAAGTTCTTCTCTGAAAGCCTCCCCAAATCCGATTCTCTTTCATCTAAAAAGAATGGGACCTCAGAGGAAACAAACGCAAGATTTTGTTTCCTCTAACCACCATCTCCGAACTGACACACAAACACACACACACACACACACACACACACACACACACACAAAATACCCAGAGCCTGGCAGCACCTTTTGCAACTTACAAATTTCATTCAAAAGCAGGAGCTTTTGTGCAACTGGTGAAACGAGCTACGAGCCTTTTAATAAAATTCGTTAGGCGGAAAAAGTACTACCAGACACCTTTTCTCTCTCTCTCTCTCTTTCTTTCTTTTTTGTTCCCATAGATGAACATGTCTCGTCTGTAACTTTCACAAACTGATCGTTTCTTGCTGTTATCCTGTTTCTGTCCTCAACTAAATACAAGGGATGTGTGAAGGTTTTTCTTCTTCTTTTTTTTTTTCAGGGCCAAGGACAAACTCTGAGCTTTTTATGATCAGCCAGGGGCTGGATTCTATAAAACCAAAGGAAGCAGTGACAAAGAAATGGCTTAGGCCAGAACAAAAACTAAAAGTATTTGCCACAGAAAAGCTGCAGAGAGTCAATCCCCCCTTTTTTCCCCTCTACCTTATCTTTAAAGTTGGGGCTTTATAACATCCTCTTTCTTTTAGGGCGTGGGTGAGTCCGTCTTTGAGTAGCAAACCAGGAACTGCATTTCTAAGGGGACGAAGCCAGGAGAGATTTAATTTACATTGAACTGCAATTAAAAATTAGGCTCAATGTAATACATTTCATAGGATTATTCTCTGCGTAGTCCATGTCTTCCACAGGGCAAATTCCAACTTGGGGAGAATTTTTTGGGGGGAGGGAGAAATTGTGGGGCAGCGATCAAGGGTTCAGGGGATTTTTTTAAAATTTATTTATTTATTTATTTTTTAAATTTGATTTATATGCCGCCCTTCTCCGGAGATTCAGGGCGGCTTACAATGCGTTAAGTCATAGCCTTCATACTTTTGTATATTTATACAAAGTCAGCTTATTTCCCCCACAATCTGGGTCCTCATTTTACCTACATTTGAAAGGATGGAAGGCTGAGTCAACCTTGAGCCTGGTGAGATTAGAACTTGCAGTAATTGCAGGCAGCTGGCAACTTAAGTGCTACTTTTAACAGCACTTAGTCTGCTGCACCACCAGCCCTGGATTGACAAGCAGTGCTCGACTTATGACCACAATCAAGCCCCAGATTCCCATTGCTAAGCGAGACAGTTGTCAATTGAGCTTTGCTTCATTTTACAACCTGTCTTGCAACACTTGTTAAGTGAACCCCTGCAGTTGTTAAAACAGTAACACGGTTGTTAAGTAAAATCTGGCTTCCCCATTGACTTTGGTTGTCAGAAGATCGCCAAAAGTGATCAAAAGACACAGCAATGGTCATAAATGTGAATCAATTGCCAAGTGCCTGGATTTTGATCACATGACCATGGGAATGCTGCATTGGCCGTTAAGTGTGAAAAACGATCGTAAGCAGAGGTGGGTTTCAGCAGGTTCTGACCAGTTCTGAAGAACCAGTAGTGGAAATTTTGAATAGTTCGGAGAACCGGTAGTAAAAATTTTGAATAGTTCGGAGAACCAGTAGTAAAAATTCTGACTGGCCCCGCCCCCATCTATTCTCTGCCTCCCAAGTCCCAGCTGATTGGGAAGAAATGGGGATTTTGCAGTAACCTTCCCCTGGAGTGGGGTGGGAATGGAGATTTTACAGTATCTTTCCCCTGCCATGCCCACCAAGCCACGCCCAGCAAGCCACACCCACAGAATCGGTAGTAGAAATATTTGAAACCCATTACTGATAGTAAGTCACTTTTTTCAGTGCCGTTATAACTTTGAACGGTCCCTAAATCAACTCTTGTAAGTTGAGGACTACATGTATATGGTTCTCTTGGGGCTTCCAAAGTGGAACCCTTGCAATACACTATCATATCGCCAACTGTTTGGGTGCTCTCCTGCCCCATTGTTGATCCATTGCTCAAAACCCCCTTCATTTCTTTAAAAAAGATCCAACGTTCTTACCAAAAGCTTCCAAAGCTGAGAAAATCGTTTCTCAGAGCCAGCTGTACCTGTGTGTGTTGTTTTGGATTTGTTTTTTCACAGCTCGGCTCCTAGAATGTCTGGAAAGCAGCAGGCTACAGTCAAAATAAGACATAAATCACCCACACTGCGTTATTTGTCCAGCCGTCCTCACGATTTGGTATTAAGGCTGGTGCAAAGCTTGGCTTTGAAGTCCCAAAGGTTCAATCAATCAGAACAGAGCTGGAAGGGACCTTGGAGGTCTCGTAATCCAACCCCCTGCTCAAGCCAGAGACCCTATACCAGGGGTCGGCAACCTTAAACACTCAAAGAGCCATTTGGACCCGTTTCCCACAGAAAAGAAAACACCAGGAGGCACAAAACCCTTCCTGTGCCTGACTATTTCTTGAGCGGCCACAAAACTGACATATGTAGTTGAATTAAATGTTCTGTTTTCTTCTGAAACTTTTCTTTTCTTGGATTTATCCATGGTTGGCCTACCGGGGGTTGAAAAGCTCAATAAATCGCATGCTGGTGGATGTTGCACATTGGCAGTTTTGATGCATATTTTGAGTGACAGGGAGCTGCAGCAGAGGCGTGAAAGAGCCACATGCGGCTCCAGAGCCACAGGTTGATGACCCCTGCCCTATACCATTTCAGACAAGTGACTGCCCAGTCTCTTCTTAAAAACCTCCAGTGATGAAGTGCCCACTGGCAAGCTGTTCCACTGGTTAATTGTCCTCACTGTTAGGAAGTTTCTCCTTATTTCTAGGTTGAATCTCTCCTTGATTAGTTTCCATCCATTGTTTCTTGTCTTGCCTTCTGGTGCTTTGGAGAATAATTTGACCCCCTCTTCTTTGTGGCAGCTCCTCAAATACTGGAATACTGCAATCCTGTCACCGCTAGTCCTTCTTTTCTCTAAACTAGCCAAACCCAAATCCTCCAACCGTTCTTCATATGTTTTTAATCTCCAGGCCTTTGATCATCTTGGTTGCTCTTCTCTGCACTTTTTCCAAAGTCTCAACATCTTCTCTGTAATGTGGTGACCAAAACTGGATGCCGTATTCTAGGTGCTTTTCCAAAAAGCAACAGGACTTTCTTTCTTCTTCCTTGAAGACATTTCGTTTCTCATCCAAGAAGCTTCATCAGTTCAGTTGAGCTGAAGAAGCTTCTTGGATAAGAAGCAAAACCTCTTCACGGAAAACAAAGGAAGTTAAGTTGCCTTTTGAAAAAGCAGCTTTGACACAGCCATGACCTGGATGACTGAGACTCTCTATAGACACTCAGCTTTGAAGATGCTTTGAGCGATACACCATCTTAAAGAATAACTGGCCCAAAGTCATCCAACCATCTTTCCTGCCTAAGAAGGGACTAGAACCAGTGGTGAAATCCGAACCGATGTGCTACCAGTTTGCTGGCCGCGCATGCGCACTCTGCGCCAAATGCATGCTGCATGCGCATGCACAGTACATACCACATATGCAGTGTGCACCACAAGGAGGATTTGGAAGATAAGTAGAAGCAGGTGGGCAGGATCAGCTGTGCCATGCAATTTAGCTTTGCTAGAAAGCAGGATTTCCTGCTTTCTAGCAAAGCTAAACCATGCAGCACAGCTGATCATCAGAAATACCGGTTCAGAGGAACCAGTAGCTTTTCTAAACTACCGATTCGCCCGAACCGGTAGCTTTTTTTAACTACTATGTTTTCCCGAAAATAAGACCCTGTCTTATATTTTTTGAACCCTGAATAAATAAATAAATAAATAAATAAATAACTTTATTGTCACTGTACGTGTATACACAGTATACCCATACAACGAAATTCACCTAACACCCAAAGACCAGGTCCAACACACATAACAATCCCCAAACACCCACCCACCCACCACAAATTCCCCACCCAAACATCCACACAACAGACCAAGTAATGCTGTCCAACAGCTCACTGATGGTGGCCCTTTAGTTCATTGTTGAGTGCAATTATAGCTCTGGGATAAAAACTATTCAGAAAATGTGCGGTCCGAGTTTTAATTGTTCTGTATCTTCTGCCAGAAGGCAACAGTCCAAAAAGATTGTAAGCAAAATGGGAAGAGTCTCTGAGAATGTTATGCAACTTTCTCCAACAGTGAGATTCGAAGATGTTGTCCAGGGCTGGTAGCTGGAGTCCAATGATATTCTGGGCAGTTTTAATGATTCTCTGTAGAGCTTTTTTGTCTACTGCAGAGCTGCTCCCATACCATGCAAGAATGCAGTATGTCAGGACACTCTCAGTGGTGCTGCGATAGTAGGACAGAAGTAGATGCTGAGACAGATTTATCTTTCTGAGCATTTTCAGGAAGTACAGCCCCTTCTGTGCCTTCTTCACAAGCATGTTAGCATTCATAGTCCATGAGAGATCCTCCGAGATATAAATGCCCAGAAATTTAAAACTAAATAAGCACTTGGCCTTATTGCCATGCGCTCAAAAGCCCGGTTGGGTTTATTATCAGGGGATGTCTTATTTTGGGGGAAACAGGGAAGTGGTACAACTGAACTGGTAGGGTTTTTATCACTGTTGATTGCTGTTGATTGATCCAAAGTCACCCAGCTGGCCTTCATGCCTAAGGCGGGACTAGAACTAAACTAAACTAAACTAGAACTAAACCAAACTAGGTTTTATTTTGGGGTCTTTTTTCTTTCTTTGATGTCTGCATTGCTGCTGGTGTGAGATGCCCAGAGTGCAGCACGGAAGAGGGGCAGCCATATATGGCTGTTAAATGAATAAGTACATGAAATAGGTATTGGGATTTTAATTCTTCTCTTTCTCCCCCTCCCTGGCAAAGAACCCCGTCCCCTGTCATCCGTTCATCTCAATGCATCTCTGACCGTCATCTGCCCACCCAACTCCCTACCCATCGTGCTCCTGACTGCATTCCAGAATTGGAAGAAACTGTTGCACACTGCTGAAGCCCATCTGAGTTGGCATGTCCCCATCAATTTGCATACTCACTTGCAGGCTATTAACATGCTCCGTATATCCTCCTGAACGGAGCAGATGCCAAAGTACAGCTGGGAAACATGTTCCCCTTGTTCTACAAGCTTCTGCTTCCAAAAGAGTGGCCCTCGCGTGTGAAAAACCCGTGCCAGACCTCGAAAGGTCTTGATAGATGGACTTTGACACCACAAGGCCAGAAAAGCGGAGCCTTTTCTTTCCTTTCTTTAAGAACTTCCACTTTCCCACAGGTTCTGCCAATCCCTGAGCCACGAGTTCAGGAAATTCATCCCCATTTCTTCTCACTTTTTACAGGTAGTCCTCAACTGGCAACACACAATTGGGCCAAGAATTGCCCGTCGCTAAGCAAGAGGGTTGTTGTCGAGTGTCCCATTTTGGTAACCTTTTTGGTCAAAGACGTTGAGTGAATCAATGGAGTTGTTAAGCGAATCACGTGGTTGCTAAAGGAATCCGGCTTCCCTCCTTGACTTTCACTTGTCAGAAGCCAGTTGAGAAAGTCGCAAAGGGTGATTCCTGTGACCGTGAGACGCTGCAGCTGGTGTAAATGCTTGCCAAGTGCCTACATGCTTGATCACGTGACCATGGGGATACTGTCAACGGTGGTAAATGTGAGGACTGGTTCAGGAGTGGGTTCTACTTACCTTTAGTACCGCTCGCGGGAGCGCACACGCTTCTGCGCATGCACTGATCATCCATGGTGATGTCATGGCAGGTGGGCGGAGCCTCCTGACAGTTTTACTACCGGTTCTATAGAACCAGACCGAACCGGGAGCAACCCACCACTGGACTGGTTGTAAGTCACCTTTTTCAGTGCCGTTGTGACCTTGAAAGGTCGCTAAATGAATGGGTTGTAAGTCGAGGACCACCTGTACATCTTTCCTAAAATGCTACTCTAGTCATCTCTTTCCTTGATGACAAGAGTCCTCACATCCTCCTCTTCTAATTTTCAGTGAGTAGTTTGACACCCAAGTTATTCTCTTCCATTCATATGGCCTTCCTCTTTTGATCCCTGGACAAGACACTTTCTTTTCTTTTCATTTTTTTTCATTTTATGTAAATTTTAAATACAAATAATACAAACATAGTAGATATACATCTAAATAGAAAGAAAGAAAGAAAGAAAGAAAGAAAGAAAGAAAGAAAGAAAGAAAGAAAGAAGGGAGGGAGGGAGGGAGGGAGGGAGGGAGGGAGGGAGGAAGGAAGGAAGGAAGGAAGGAAGGAAGGAAGGAAAGAAAGAAAGAAAGACAAATATTACAGTGCACTCCCCTAGAGACCCTCCCCCCCCCATATTTCTTCTTCTATTACAACGAAAAGATATACAATATATTTCAATTGTGCCCTTATCCCCTCCCAAACAACGTTTATTCTTGAGTAGGTAATTCCTGGACAAAAACAATGGATGGAAACAAACCAAGGAGAGAAGCAACCTGGAATTAAGGAGAAACTTCCTAACACTGAGGACAATTAACCAGTGGAACAACTTAACACCAGAAGTTGTAGGTGTTTCATCACTGGAGGTTTTAAAGAAGAGACTGGACAGCCACTTATCTGAAATAATATAGGTTCTCCTGCTTGAGCAGGGGGCTGGACTAGAAGACCTCCAATGTCCCTTTCCAGTTCTATTCTGACACATTAATCCCATATCTGGCTTCCTGCCCTCATTTGGTTGGATCCTGCACAAAATCAACATTTTTATGACCCTTTCTCACATTTCTTTCTACGCTTACGGTCATCCTGTGATCTCTCATTAATCCCCTCTGCTCTTCACCAGCCAATGATCTGTTCTCTGAGATGTTTTCAGTAGACTTTATTATTTTTTTATTCCAAAGCGTCTCCCAGGATATTTCCTCAATATTCTGTTTCATCTGTCCTTAAGACTCATTTTTTTCCGAGAAACTTTTGGCTCATCATACCTGATTGTAACTAAGCCAAAGCACATGTACCTGAAATAAAACTGCCATGTTCATAGAGTTTATCAGCTGTATCACCTTTGCGGCTGTGAAGTAGAAACATATTTTTAAGAGGAAATCCCGGGTTTCTAGATCAGTGTTTCTCAACCTTGGCAATTTTAAGATGTGTGGACTTAACAGTCCCAGAATTCCCCAGCCAACAAAGTGAGTTAAAGTCCACACATCGTAAAGTTGCTAAAGTTCAGAAACATTGTTCTAGAATTCTGAAAAGAGCTCTCGCATTAAGGCAGCTGATAAAAAGGGATCACAGGGTGGTAAAAAGAAAACAAACGAACAATCTCTTTATAATATCTATGAGCTATCGGTGGAAATCTTCTCCAACGTGGTACTTTCAAGTGGGTTCTGATGACAACTGGCCATCTTGTGCACAGGGAGTCCTCGGCTTACAACTACAATTGGGAACAGCATTTGCATTGCTAAGCAATGTAAGTTAAATGACTTACAACCTTTTTGCCATGTTGTTAAACAAATCATTGCAGTCATTAAGTGAATCCGGCTTCCCCTATGACAAGGGTCAGCAACCCGGGGCTCTGGAGCCGCATGTGGCTCTTTCATCCCCATGCTGCGGCTCCCTGTCACTCAAAATATGTGTCACAACTGCCAATGTGCGACACCCGGCAGCATGCAATTTATTGAGCTTTTCGACCCCCGGTAGGCCAACCATGGATAAATCCAAGAAAAGAAAAGTTTCAGAAGAAAACAGAACGTTTAATTCAACTATATATGCTAGTTTTGTGGCCGCTCAGGAAATAGTCAGCACGGGAAGGGTTTTTTGGCTCCCGGTGTTTTCTTTTCTGTCGGAAACGGATCCAAATGGCTCTTTGAGTGTTTATGGTTGCTGACCCTTGCCCTATGATGTTGCTTCCAGAAGCTGGCAAATGGCAAATACATGATCCCAGGATCAGAGGATGCCAGCTGCAACTTTCCTAAATACATTCCAGTTACTAAGTGCCCAAATTTTGATCACGTGACTGTGAGGAATGCTGCAACTGGTTGCAAGTCACTGTTTTCGATGCCACTGTAACTTTGAAGGGCAGCTGAACGAATGGCTGGAGATTGAGAACGATCTGTAACTTCTATGATCTGTCCATGGTACTTTTTTTCTCCAGCCTACATGCTGTATTTCAGAATGCACGGTATGCCAGCCAGCCAGCCAGCCAGCATCCGTACGGCTGAGAATTACGGCGTACAAATTGAGATAGTTTTAAAAAGGGACAAGACAAATACACGAACTGCAAGGCTACGAATTGATAACACAACAGCAATTTTCTGCCTTTTCAATTACTTGCTTCCCTGGGCCACTTCGTATGCAAAGTACATAGGTTCCCGCCACATTATAACCCCCTTCAGGCTAATCATTCTTGCTTCTTTAGAATCCACCTATTTCATCCTAACTTGGGCATTTAAAAATAACACACACACACACACACACACACAACTCCCCCCAAATACTTGCACCGTTCTGCAAACTCCATGGGAAACCATGGCTCTTTCTTTTCAAGCCAAGCCTGCGTCAGGCTGGGAGCTCTGGAGGAATTATATGGTGAAAGCCTGCATGAACTTCGCACTGCTGAGTGGGGGAGGGGAGGGGAGGCTGCAAAATACGATGCAAACGTCCTTCCTGCTGAGGAAGCTTTTAGAACCCTAAAAAGTCTGTGCTTATTGTTTTAAAGTGCATTTGGAAGCTGGCATTTTTTTTTGCCCATCTTGCTAGTTTAAAATCAGCCAACTTACATTTGCTCTTTCTTAGAGCTCATCAGATTATCCCTCGCCCTCCCCTTCTCCCTCAAAAGCCCCTCTACCTTCCCCCTCCACCTTTCCTATTGATTCTCCTTGCAGCCTGTTAAGGAATCCTGACTCGGCACTAACCTATTAAGGCAGCTCCAACATCCCCGGGGTTCATGTCAAGACATTTTTATCTGCCTCGCATTCCCAACCAAAGCTCACCTCAACGCTGGAGAGATCCAGGCTGGTCAAAGCCAGTCCTACATCTAAGGCGGCAACAACACCACAACGGGGCCTGTTTGAACAGGATCAGCTCCAGGCTTTTGTTCAAGAGTGTGGGGGGGGGGGGGGAGGAGGTAGTCAGCCTAGTGTCCTCAAGGAGCCGTTGATCTTTCTCCTTGGCGTTGTTGCCATCTGCATCACTGGGCAGAGCAGGCAAAAAGGAAGCAACAGCAAAGAGGGTGAGGGGCGTTAGAGGGCTTTCGGAGGGTCAGCGAAGGAAGGGGTGGTGTCAGTGGATCATCGGTGGATGAGAAGCTAGATTAGATATCCCAAAGGTGCTTTTTTTCAAGAAGCAACTGGACTCCCTGGTTGTTGTTTTTTCTTTGAAGACGTTTCACTTCTCATCCAAGAAGCTTCTCCAGCTCCATTCAGCCAAGACAAAAGCAAAATTTGATTGAATGGAAATCTACATGCCATTAAAACCCGGATGAATGAATTAAGAGTTCGTGAGCATTGGATTGTTTTCCCCATCCCCTTTCTGCTACATTAAGAGGAGGGGGGGGTGAGGGTTTTTTTTCAAATTTGAGAGAGATCTCCTTTAAAGGCACTCCTACTGCATTTCATCTCCCTGTGCCTAGGTGTCAGGTCTTTTAAGGAGAAGGGCGGCTTTGATGGGTCTGCAGTGCTTCCTCTGGAAATGGTGTGTGCGTGGAATCAAGGCGTATATAAATCCTTCCATTCCCCCACCATCCAGTCAGAGCTGAAGAAGCTTCTTGGATGAGAAGCGAAATGTCTTCAAAAGAAATAAAACTAGAAAGTCCAGTTGCCTCTTGTAGGACAACCACAGCCTGGATGACTGAGAATCTCTACAGACTTTTAGCTATATGATTTGGGATGAACACCCTTTGAATGGCATGGAAGTAGGAATGGATTTTCAGAGGAAAAATGGCAGACTACAGGAACCAGGAATACAACTCAGGTAACCCTGAGGACACAGATAAACCTCCAAATGCTTCAAAGACCCTCTAAAAGGATGCCGATGACCAGTTGTCTGCAAGGAAAATAAATCCTTCCATTCCCCACTATCCTGCCAAAGCTGAAGGAGCTTCTTGGATGAGAAGCAAAACGTCTTCAAAAGAAAAAAACCAGAAAGTCCAGTTGCCTCTTGAAAAAACACCTTTGGGACAACTGTGATCTGGATGACTGAGAATCTCCATAGCTAGATTAGATAAGTAGTTATGGAGTCTCTTGCAGGAGAACCTACCATAATTAAACAAGGATAAACATTGGAACAACTGTAGAACAACAACAGATGTTCTCCAAAAGAGCAAAGATAGACACCCTGGGTTGGTGGTGGCATTGCTAGTAATGCGATTCAGAAATAGAAGAAGAAGAGGAGGAGGAAGGGGAGGAGGAGGGGAGGAAGAGGAGGAAGGGGAAAGGGGGGGAAGGAGGAGAAGGAGACTTGGCAAATTAAAAGGGGAGCCAGAAGAAAATTATAAGCTATAACTAAAGGTACTCCCGTGTTGCTACTGTTTTCCATTCCCCAGGCCCTCCAAAGTACTTTGCAGATCATGTGCAATCATCTTCAAACTTGCCATCAAAGAGCACATTTTGTTCCGCAGTAACAAAACTCCCCTCATCTCCACCACATAAAAGAGAAAGAGATCGATCCATGCCCTTTGTAGTGGGCATTATTTGGTCACGCACACACCATTTCCAGAGGAAGCACTGCAGGCCCATCAAAGCCGCCCTTCTCCTTAAAAGACCTGACACCTAGGCGCAGGGGGATGAAATGGAATAGGAGTGCCTTTAAAGGAGATCTCTCTCAAATTTGAACACCCCCCCCTCAACCCCCCCTCCTCTTAATGTAGCAGAAAGGGGATGGGGAAAACGATCCAATGCTCACGACGTAATCTCCTTAACTCTAATTCATTTATCCGGGTTTTAATGACATGTAGATTTCCATTCAATCAAATTTTGCTTTTGTCTTGGCTCCATCCACTTGAAGGAGCTGGGAACTAGGCGCACCATTCAAAGCACCCTGGAAGTGGGGGGTGGGGGTGGGGGTAGGGGGGAAATAACACAAATCTGTCAGAATTGTAGTTTAACTGGGTTTTCCAAGAAGTGGAATTGGCAAAATATGAATCCCTTAGGAGCCCTTCCATGGAGACCAACTGTTGAAGATGAAAAAAGCACTGATCAGAAAAGATGGGTAATCCCAAGACTCATTGCAACATCTCCTCTGCTTTATTGCCAAACAAGAGAGATCATGTTTTACACAGTAAGATCTCTCTCTCTCGCTCTCTCTCTTTTGGGTTTTTTGTTTTGTTTGTTTATTTTAAAGGGATTTCTCAGACACCAAGGTTGGAAAAAGTCTGTCTGATATCCCAGCAACCTGTTGTCAATCAAGGAGAGTTGGAGCACTCCAAGGTTTCCCATTTACTCACTCTCTTGCCTCAAAGCACAACAAAGCAACTTGTTTCATGTACCCACCAATGTTCAAAATGCTGCAAACAAGTTTTCCAAACACACAGGGTTTTGTTTTTTTTTTTTCTTCAAAGGGATTTGTCCACTCAAGTGGACAAATCAAAAATTAAAAGACGCCAATCCGGTTTGGTCCAAGCTGATATTAACTTGCCACGCATAAGTGATGTGAACATTCAAATTGAGGATTGTTGACAAGCAGCTCTGCCGTTTCTCTGGGTCTTTTGCGGCAAGACCTGTTCTCTCTCGTCATTCATCAGGGCTAGAAACTTAATTCCCTCCCTCTTTTGTTTATTTTCATCCCTCGCATCAGAATAACATTTAATGAGCTGCATGGAGAAACAAAGCAACCATTATCCGCCGTACCCGAAGAAACAATTTCCATCAAAATATTAGGTACCCTGCATAATGCAGGTCTTCTTAGCCTTATTTTCATTAAAAATGCAACAGAATAATTATGGGTCAAACGTTTATCAATGGCGGGGATGCAGAGATAATTAAAAATGTAAATGGGACTGTCACTGGCCTTTCTTTTCATCTCTACCGGCCTTCTCTGGGCTCGCGCCCTTCACATGTAGGACAATTCCATACTGGATGAGGATGATGGGCTACAGAGAAGCAAGTAGGGAAGGCACGTTTAAACTGCTTATCGAAGTTATAATGCCAACTAAAACACAGCAGGCTCCCAGAGTTTTAGCCCATCGTGAAATCATGCCATCTTCAAAGGCAACTGCAGCCTTCTAGAGTTCACTAAAAGCATTTGAACATTATGCTCAATCATACTTATTTATTTCGGTTTGGGCTAGTGCATTGTGGGACCCCAAGATGTCAGTTAGTTATGTTAGTCAGTTAGTTATGGACCAGGTGTTTTGAGCCTAAACAGCCAATCAGGGGCATCCATGAATAAGGCTGTATATATGGAATGCTGCAATACATGCCCTTCCCCTTTTGTAGGAGGGGCATATTCTAAAGGGGAGGAGCCTGCATCACCACATTCTATCTGCCTTTTTTTTTAAAAAAAATGCCCCTTCTGGTTAATGCCCCTGGTACATTGATTGGGTTCACATGTTGCCCAGTGCCCCCAATTTATACTCCACGAGGAACAAATCCTAATGGTAGGATCTCACAACAGATTAAACCTAAATCATTGTGACACAGTCATAGCAATAGCACTTAGACTTATATATTGCTTCACAGTGTTTTATAGCCTTCTCTAAATGGTTTACAGAAAAACAAACAAACAAACAAACAAACAAACAAACCTTGAATTCCATTAACTGAAAGGCAAAAGAAGCTACACAGGCCTTGTGAATGCAACTCATTTCAGTGGATAAAAGCTGCATAGTCTGGTTGTACCATATACGGCAAGGGTGTCAAATTCAAGGCCCACAGGCTAGATCCGGCCTATGGGGTGCTTAGAGCTGCCCAGGGGGCTGCCCTGGAAACAACAAAGGACTGGCCCACAGTGCCTCTGCCAGCAAAAATGGAGTTTGGGTGAGCCTCATACGGCCCTTCCGAGTTCCGTTTTCGCTGGCAGAGGGTTGTAGGCATTGATGGGTTGCTACCAGTTCACCCCAGATTGGGCGAACCAGTAGCAGCAGCAGGAGGCTCCACCCATCCACTCGGACGCTTCTGGACATGCGCAGAAGAGTCGTGGGCACACACAAGTGTGTGCACGCCCACAAACAAACTGGTAGCGATGGGATTTGCGACCCACTACTGATTGCAGGATTCCATCGCAGCCGAAAACAGAGCTCGGGAGCCCGTTTTGGCTGACAGAGCGCTCAGGCCACCACAGGCAAACCCCAACATGAGTGACGTCAAGCTGGCAATGCCCACCCTGGCCCCCAAGGTCAAACACAACCCTGATACGGCCCTCAATGAAATTGAGTTTGACACCCCTGATATAAGGAGTCATAAACTACCTAAAAGACTACTTTCACGTCACACACTACAGCCATCAGAAAAACGGAATCAGGGTTAGTATCAACGTTCCAGAAAACCCCCCAACTCCAAGTAAAACTCTGAAGCAAGCGTTTTCAGTTCCAGTTACCAGTTCGCTCGCGCATGCTTCTGCATGCGCAGACGCATCCGGGTGGGTGGGCGGAGCCTCCCGCCGCCACCTCTACCGGTTGGCCCGATCCGTTACGAACCGGTAGCAACCCATCATGGGTGCAAACTCTTAAGATGGTTTGATTTGATGTTATGTGAATGCAGATTAAGTCGGTGTACTTCCAATGTAGACAACGTGGTGAATGTGGCTGACCGTGCCATGAAGAAGAGTCGGTTGGGCGATTTCAGCCCATACGATTACATGGATTATTCTCCGCGGTAGAATTATTTCATACAATGGCGTACGAAGTTATGGCGTTCCCAGAATAGGATCTTAATAGCTACATCACGTCTTGTGCCATTATTTACGGAAGCTTTTCCTAACCAGAAAAACTTTGGGCACCCTGGGAAATATAAAGAGGGGAGAAAATAATCCAGCAGAACATTAAAACCCAAAGCCACGTTTTGCAATAGGGAATCGACCAGAGGCTGTCTGCTAAAAAAAAAAATAATAAAAAAAATTCAAGCCCCTTTTGAATAAGGGATTTGCATATCAAATAACATGGCCACTCCGAGCAGCATTAATTTTAACTTCTGCTCCTGGATCCCAAGAGTGGGGAGTATGCGTCATTTGCCAGGGCCTCAAGACCGGTTCCTACTGTACAACGCACCCAGTGGAATCTACTTCATTGTGGGCTTCTTATCTTGTTTCTCAGACAATGAATGTTTGCTGAAACAATGCATATGGATAAGACGAGCCACCCCAGAGAAAGGAATGGAGGCAACATGGAAAGGAAGGAACTGACTTGATCCAGTCCACCAAAAGATACTTATTCTACATCAGCGTTTCTCCAACGTGGCCACTTGAAGAGGTGTGAACTTCAACTCCCAGAATTCCCCAGCCAACCTGGTTAGTTGGGGAATTCTGGGAGTTGAAGTCCCTCACCTCCTTCAAGTGGCCAGGTTTGAGAAACCCTATTCTGGAAGGAGCTAGAAAGGTATACAACCACATTCTGGGAATCCTTTATGATCTGAAGATGTTACTGGATCTCCCTTAGACAGTGGTGGCAAGGAATGCATTGGTACAAGTACAAGTATGACAGCAATAGTGGCTCTTTCTAGGTCAACCAGATTTAGTGATGTTCAGCTCCGCCTTGCTTACATTAACGTTAGACACAGGGGTGGGGTTCAAAAATTTTAGTAAGGGGTTCTCTGCCTGATTGTTGGGTGGGTGTGGCCATGGTGGTCATGGCTAGTCGCCTCCTGAACCATGGCAGGGGGTGTGTTTTTGCCCTCCCCGAGCTCCGGAGGCTTTCCTCGAGCTCTGGGAGGGTGAAAACGGCCTCCCCAGGCTCAGGGGGCCCTCTGAAGGCCGGAAACAGGCCCATTTCCAGCCTTCCCAAATTTCCAGTAGGCCCGTTTTTTGCCCTTCTCGAGCCTCTGCGCACGCCCTGCACTTATCTACATCCAAAACGTGCCACGTGGGAACTCCTGGGAGGGGTGGGGTGGGCAGGGCAAGGTGGGGCCAGCCAAGAGTGGAATTTGGGGGTTCTCCGAACTGCACAGAATCTTAGCTAGGGGTTCTCCTAAACCCCTGCGAACCCCCAGCAGCCCAACCCTGGTTAGACGTCTTCAGGAACGACGGACAGGTGCTACTTTTACAAACTATCAGGAAACTTCACTGATCCCAAACGGTGAGAGGTTCAGCAACCCCTGAAAACACAAACAGCACGACCTTGTCAAGTGTGTTAGGAGGAGCGCGCTCTTCCTCGCCTCGCTCCCTTGGGAATGACACCGAGTTTGTAATATTTCCATTTTTAGGAAAGGCATTTAAGACATTCAGCCATGTCTTTGGAGCCCTAGCACTAATCATTTTAATGTGTTTTTACTGGGCTTTTAATTGTTGATATTTCATTTGAGAATATTAACAACCTTCAGTGTGTCCTTTAGACAAAATGTGGGAGATGTGCTGAGAACCTGTCGAAGGGAAAATAAGCTGAGACAGGCTAGGAGGGTTGATCGTTGCCTTTAATTCGACTTCTTTTGGGCGGGGTGGGGTGGGGTGAGGGAACGGATGGCCATTGATGGCCCTTAGCGCCTAGCTAATGGATTAGATCAGAACACCAGCAGGATCCAAAGATCAGAAGCAGCAGGAGAAAACGCCAGTTTTGCTGCTTCCTCCTCTTTTAGGTCAAGCAAATGCACAGCAGTGCTGTAAACGCTTCCTCCCAAATCTTGGAACTATTTTTGTTTAATTTACAAGGGCTTGTTTTACAGGCAAGAAAGTGCTCTATTGCAGATGCTTTTTTTTTTTTTAACAACTCTCCCTTCCACCAACACATCGAATATTCCTCCACCACAAGTTTCGCGTGCCCAAAAATAGACAAGATTTTTTTTTCCCCTGCATATCCACCACCCAAACAAACATCGCTAAATGGGAAACCTTGCCAGCACCCTGATGTTTATGTGAAGTATCACATCCTACCCCCTGGCAGATGGGAGGTGGGGGGGGGTATTTTTGGGTCTGGGCTGAGACTGGCTGCTCCTTGTATTACCCTGGTGTTCATCTCCATCATTTCCTCCCATAAGGAAAGCATAAAAGAGCTAATAGAGGAGGTGCGAAGTCTTGTCCTCTGTTTTTGTGAAGGAAATGCAGAGAATCCTGGCTTCCACCCACAGGGCAGATGGTCATTCTTAAATGCTTCAGCAGACCTGCAGGAAACGTTCTCCTGGGCCGCACCTGGGACAGAACAGCTGCAATTCAGTGCCTTATGACTTTAGCCTGGATCCCACAGGGAAGCTGTATCCCAGGCAGTAGTGGGTTTCAAATCCCGGCACTATCAGTTTGCTATCAGTAGCGCGCAGGTGCACGCACTCGCTTTGCGAGCACGTGGTGCTTCTGCACATGAGCAGAGCGTTTTTGATGACGTCTGGATGGATGGGCGGAGCCTCCCACCACTGCCACTACCAGTTCGCCCGAACCGGGAGCAACCCACCACTGTTCCCAGGCCTTCCAAGCCATTATGGCAGCTAACAATGAATTTGCTTCTCCTCTTCAATCCCAAACAAAGACTTGTTAGAGCTGAGAACAACCCAGCTCCTAATATTAACCGGGATCTTATCTTTACCTATCTTCTGCTCAATCTCAAGGTTTCCAGTCAACATGCTTTGGACTGCAACAGACCAAAAACAAAGAAGGAAAAATAAGCGCCAATACTCCCTAATGTGAATAGAAAGGGGAAGGCAAATGAACCTCGTGGTGACCAAAAAGCTATCAGAGTCCTGAGACAAGAGCTCATGAGGTTTCCATGGGTTTCCTCAAACCTGGAACAGACCAAACCTTCTGGATGGGTAGGCCAGGAAATAAAACCCTTCCTTCTCCCCTTCCAGGTGTCCAGCGTACATTTCAGAGAACAAAATTGTGTTTCTCCTTCACCCATTAGAAGATCTTCTCAAGTAGATCACTTTCTGGGAATTCCATCAACTTCTAGTCTTCCTTCCTTCATTTCGATTCCTTCCTTCCTTCCTTCCTTCCTTCCTTCCTTCCTTCCTTCCTTCCTTC
>WNWU01000046.1:4571179-4586757 GCA_012654045.1 Ptyas mucosa | reverse complement strand
GAAGGAAGGAAGGAAGGAAGGAAGATGAGAAGGAGATGAGAAAGAAAGAATGGAAATGAGAAGGAAGGAAGGAAGCCATAGTGGTGCAGTGGTTAGAATGCAGTACTGCAAACTACTTCTGTTGACTGCCGGCTGCCAGCAGTTCGATTTTCACCCGTTCAAAGTTGACTCAGCCGTCCATCCTTCCGGATAAAATGAGGAGCCAGATTGTTGGGGTCCATAGGCTGACTCTTAGAGAGGGCTGTAAAGCACTGTGAAGCGGTATATAAATCTAAATGCTATTGCTATTGCTATGGTTTTAATTTTCAGAAGGCTGGGCTAAGCATAGATCATCGGTCATAACGGGGAATCTGCTAAATTTGAGACCAGGTTGTGGGGAACAGTAGTAGATGGATGTTTCTGCTACAGGCACCGGTCATGTACTTGAGTTGCATGCAT
Source organism: Ptyas mucosa (assembly GCA_012654045.1). Classification (NCBI taxonomy): domain Eukaryota; kingdom Metazoa; phylum Chordata; class Lepidosauria; order Squamata; family Colubridae; genus Ptyas; species Ptyas mucosa. The sequence continues at coordinate 4,586,319 of WNWU01000046.1, read as the reverse complement.
GTATAAATGTATGAGTGAGCAGACTAGGATTTGACACTCTAGGCGGCCTTTGGGGAACTGATAGTTTGCCCACTCCTGCATTAAAAGCATGTAGGGTCAACCTGACACCAATAAATAATAAAGATTTCCCTGGGAAACATTTGTTCCCTCAGTTGCTATCCCCGAGAGCAACTTGAGAACAGTACGGAGAGTCTTCAGCTTGCAACCGTTCATTAAGCAACCAAAGTTATGTCACTGAACAAAAAGTGACTATGATTGGTCCTTGTGCTTACAAGCATTGCAACATCCTCATCAGCGGTGGGTTTCACATATTCTTAACTACGGTTCGCCGCGCATGCACACGCCTTCCGTCCATGCGCCCAGCCTTCCGCGCACGCGCTTTGCTCTCTCGTGCGCCTTCCATGCACACACCCAGCCTCGAAAATGTGGCTAAATAGGACAGCATTATGCAGGGGCAGGTGGGCAGGCCCACCTGCAGTTGCCGCTACCGGTTCGCCCAAATTGGTCCGAACCAGCTGAATACCACTTCTGATCCTCGTTCATGGGATCAGAATTTGGGCTCTTGGCAACTGGCATGTATTGGCTACAGTTGCCGTGTCCCAAGATCATGGGATCACCATTTGCGATCCTTCCCAGCCGGCTTCCAACAAATAAGTTCCATGGGGAAAGCCAGATTCTTTTAGCGACTGTGTGATTCACTGAACAACCGTGGCAAAAAAAACTGTGGTCTCAATCGTGATTGTAAGCCGAGAGGACTACCTGTAAGGCAGAGATGGATTTCATCAGGTTCTGACCAGTTCTGGAGAACCGGTAGCGGAAATTTTGAGTAGTTCGGAGAACCGGTAGTAAAAATTCTGACTGGCCCCGCCCCCATCTATTCTCTGCCTCCTGAGTTCCAGCTGATCGGAAGGAAATGGGGATTTTACAGTATCCTTCCTCTGGAGTGGGGTGGGAATGGAGATTTTGCAGTATCCTTCCCCTGTCACATCCATCGAGCTACACCCACCAAGCCAGACCCACGGAACCAGTAGTAAAAAAATTTGAAACCCACCACTGCTGTAAGGTAGAAAACCGGTTTGAGGTTAGGCAGAGGTTCAAATTCAACAGGACCCAGGAAGAGAACCTATTGATTTGTGGCACCTTCCCTGTGGAATAATATCCCCCCCCCCCCCGCAAGCGAACTGCATGACTCTCAGCCTCACACCGTTCAGGAAGCTATAAAAGACCCAGCTATTCTCCCAGGCCCTGGGACAAAGTGATGGCCGGATCCACAGAATCCTCTTGCGGATGAGGGTTTGAGGTTACAGTGATATATTTGTCTTTGGGACTCCCGTGATTTCTTTCTGGGGTTTTTTTTTTGTTTGTTTTTTGATATTTTTCTTATTTATTTATTTTTTAAAAATTGTATACTCCCCAGAATTGTTAAGAGTGAGGCAGCCTCGACATCGCACAGCTGTATAAATAGAATACAGAACTCTTTTTTTTGTTTGTTCCTGAAAGGCATTTTAAAGTGCAGTGGTGCACCCTAAAGCCTTTCCTTGCTTTGGGGTTGGCCTGCTCAGCAGCAGAGTTCTGCAAAGCTGTTCTTTTTGTTTTGGTTTTTTCCTCCCCCGATATTCTCATTCAATTGGAGGGGAAGAGAATTGGCTTTCAGAATTGTTCTCCAGGGAAAGGAGCTTTGGGGAGAAATTCTCTGGGTGGAGAAACTTATAACAGCATTATAAGGCGGTAGAGGTGTCTGGGGACAGAGGAAACGAGCAAGGTGTCAGGCCCAGCATCACAATGCAAGTATGTGCATGTACGAAGCAAGTGGGGGTTTGCGGTTTGATTTATTTGTTGAAAAAGCCAGCCTTTCTTATTTTTATAAATAACTCGAGGTAGCGAACATAGCCAATCCCCCTTCCTCTTCCTGTTTTTCTCCAAACAACCACCATGCCAGATTGGACTGGGCTGACTGGTTCAGGTGGCTTTCATACCCAAGGCAGGACTCAAACTCACAGTTTTCTGGCTTCTAAGCCAGCCCCTTAACCACCACACCACCCGGGCTCTCTAGCCTTCTAGGTGTGTTGCGTTGAAAATGCCCCATAATTAAGGCGACCAATCGTCCTCCTTTAGGGAGGACAGTCCTTCTTTTGTAAGTTCTGTCCTCTCTCAAAAGGCGTCCTCCTACATGTCCTCCTTTTCGATATTTGAAGACTAATCTGTAAATCTCCGTATTCGATCGATGCCGATCCGATCCGTTGCGTGTGACGTGACGTATTTGTATTCGACATGACGATTCATCAAGGCTCGGTACAGTGCGACGAGATGTGATTATGAGACGCATGTGCTCCGCACAGGAGAATTGTTTTGAGGGAGTTTGCCGCACGCAAGTGTCTTTTTTTTTTAAATTTGATTTATATGCCGCCCTTCTCCGGAGACTCAGGGCGGCTTACAATGCGTTAAGCAATAGCCTTCATACTTTTGTATATTTATACAAAGTCAGCTTATTGCCCCCACAAACTGGGTCCTCAATTTACCTACCTTAGAAAGGATGGAAGGCTGAGTCAACCTTGAGCCTGGTGAGATTCGAACCTGCAATAATTGCAGGCAGCTGGTGTTAATAACAGGGTGCTTTAGACCACTGTACTACCAAGGCTCTTTTGTTTACTTCTTTGTTTACTTCTTACCGAAACACAACACGGCACACACGCACGTATTACACTCATTGTTGCAATGAATAAAATGTTTCTTTTATTTACAATATTTTTTTCTTCAATTTATTTGTGTCCTCCTTCTCATTGTCAAAAAGTTGGACACCTTACTATAATTCCCTTGGGTTGTGCTAGCTAGCAATTCTACCTTATTTATTTTCATTTATATGCTGCTCAATCCGACAGCCTCAAAGCAGCTTATAGAGGACAAAGAATGATAAATAAATGGTGGCTAAAGAATTCTGAGAGTTGAGGTCACCGGAAAGCTGCCAAGGTTGAGAAACACTGGCTTATGCTACTGATCTCACCTGCTGAACACCTTTCTCCCATTTCTCCTGAAAATATCTCTCTAAAATAGGGTTTTTCCAACCTTGGCAACTAAAGACACATGGACATCAATTCCCAGAATTCTCCAGCCAGCTGGCCTATTGTAAAGTACAGCGATAGCACTAACACTTAGACTCATATACCGCTTCTTGGTGCTTTAAAGCTCTCTCTAAGTCAGCATATTGCCCCCAAAAATCTGGGTCCGCTTTTTACTAACCTTAGAAGGATGGAAGTCAACCTTGAGCGGGTGAGAATTGAACTACAGGCAGTCAGCAGAATTAGCCTGCAATATTGCATTCTCACCACTGCGCCACATGGCTCTTTAAAAGTATGCAGAGAAATATAACCTACTACACCTGGAAATTTAAATTGCATTTAAATTTAAAAATGCAATCAACCGGGTTTTCATAAGTTGATGTCCAATCTTCTCCCTATGACTACATCTGTTTCTTAAATCTTAAAATCACCCTGTTGACGTCTACCTGATTTGAGGATCACCGACAGCTGAGTTGAGCAACAGATTGGGGGATCACGCAAAACATTTTGATGCTTTCAAGAGACAGATAACCTGTTTCCCCGAAAATAAGACCCAACCGGAAAATAAGCCCTAGCGTGATTTTTCAGGATGCTCGTAATATAAGCGCTACCCTAAAAATAAGCCCCAGTTAAGATCGTCAACCAGACGGAGGTGTTTAATACTGTATTTCCCCCAAAATAAGACCTAACCAGCAAATAACCATCATGCGTCTTTTAGAGCACAAATTAATACAAGAACCGGTCTTATTTTGGGGGAAACACAGTATAACCTAATAGTGTTTCTTCTCCACTCCTTCCTCCTTCATCTCCCACTCTTTTCTGGAGTTGGGAACGAGAACCCATCTTTGGTACATGTGTAAGTGTGCGCGCACACTCGCACGCCCATCAGCTAAAAGCCCCAAGAGATAAAACTTCTAACCTACTCCCCACCCCGGACTCTAATCATCAAACAGCTGCTAGAGACATAGTGGGTCAAGGAGACAAATTCTGCAGTTAGATTTAATAAGGGGGTTGGGGAATTTTATGACTGCTAATAACATCTGTTGCTATAGCAATGAGGCTAATGATGGGGACGTGGTAATCGAATTTCACGCTTCAAGGCTAGATGGGGGCCATTGGTCTGATCTATTGGGGCAAAGCAAGAGTGCCAGGTTAGGTGAGCTGATCAGTCTTGGCAAAAGACGTCCAAGTGGACGGGGAAATGGATGGCTGGAGAGCCGGAACAGAAAGTGCGGACAAATTGTGGCACTTCAAAATGGCAAGGAGAAATTTTTTTGCTGTCCCTGTCCCCGGGGCTAATTATTCATGGATTATTGGGATTTTAAAAAAAATTATCTGCATTCCAACGGTGAATGAAAACACCCTTGGCAAGGCTAACATCTCTCCTAAGAATTCAAGTGTCACCCATCTAGCAGCTCAAGTTTAGCAAAGCTGACCTCCATTAATTAAAAGCTTTTCTGCACATTTTTTTTTTAAAAAAAGCCATTTATCTGCCTTTGAACCAGCACAGCAAGCTCTCTATAATCTATTCTGGGCTAATATGTGCATTCCATAACATTAGTTCACAACACTGTATTCAGTGCAAGATTTCGTGACTTGAGGGTAGAGACTGGCTTAACAAAGCCAGCCAAGATAAAGGCTTTAAAAAAAAAAGTGGGAGGGGGGAGAGAAAAAATAAAAACAGAGGAGAGTCATGCACTCAAAATCTGCCATAAATCTGCAGTCTGCTGAGTTACATTAATCTGCCTCAAATCTGCAGTCTGATTTGCAAAGATGAGTCAAATCCATTCTAATTGATTCAATTTGAAGATTTGAATCAATTTGGGGGGGGGGGGGGGGGGGTGCGCAAACAATAATTTCCTGTCCTTCCATGGAACAGACTGCTACATGACAGTGTGAGTTCTCCTTCACTGGAGGACATCAGCGTTTGTCAGATGTACTAACTAGCAGACTTTGTCCTGACCAGGGGATTCGACTAGATGACCCTTAGGATCCCTTCCATGCTTTGAAATCTTTGAATCAGTTGCAAAGTTGCTTTCGTCAATCGGGAAATTCAAACTGATTTGAATTTCTGATAGGTAGGATGATAGGTAGGATGCGTTTGCAGGTCATTCGGAATTTGTCATCACAATTGGGACCAGAAATTTCATTTCTACCATGTTTCCCCGAAAATTCGACCTACTTAGAAAGTTTGATTTTTATACATGCGCCCAATATAAGCCCTATCCCAGGGGTGAAATGCACCCGGTTCGGACCGGATCACCCGATGCGGTAGCAATGGCGGCCGGTGGTTCTGAGAACCAGTAGCAAAAATCCCTGTGCCCCTCCCCTCCACTTTTTTTTTTTACTTTTAAAAGCATTTTTTCGACAACCTCTTCCGACGAAAAAATGTTTTTAAAAGTTTTTTTAAAAAAGCCTCTGATGACCACGCGGCTCAGCTGGGATCGTCAGAGGCTTTTCAAAGCATTTTTTTCTGGAACCTCTTGGCTGAAGAGGTGGTAAAAAAAAAATGCTTTGAAAAGTCTCTGACGATCCCAGCTGAGTTTCCTGATCGGCAGAGGCTTTTCAAAGCATTAGAAAAAATGCTTTGAAAAGTTAAAAAAAGAAAAGTTGGCCACGCCCACCCAGTCACATTACACCCCCCCACCAAGCCACGCCCACAGAACCGGTACTAACAAATTTTACATTTCACCACTGCCCTACCCCTAAAATAAGCCCTAATTAAGACCCCGCCCACTCTAGGGTACACAGGTAAAAATTAAGCTAGGGTGGGACTGGGGACACGGTGGAGCTGCCCTACTACTTACCTTCGGATAGTTGCAGCCAGGTCTCACACACCTCGGCCCATTTCTTCTGCAGCCAGGAAGGCTTTCCTGAAGGCCTCTGTAGCCGATAACAGAGCTCCAGATCAATCTCGAGCTTGCCAGATGAAGAAGTTCCTGAAGGCCTCTGATAGCGAAAAAGAGGCTGGGGGCGATGCACACAAGTGAATTGAGTCAGTGGACAACACCAGCCCCCACCCCCGAAAATAAGATCTGGTGCCTTTTTTGGTGGCAAAAAAAAAAAATAAAACAGGTTCTCGTAAAGCATTCCAGGAAATCCGTCAGAACCCCGACAACCTTAAGTAAGACAATTGTTGAATTGTATCCAATTTTACAAACTTTTTGCTGAAGTTGTTAAGCAAAGCATTCCAGTTGTTAGGTGAGTCCCGCTTCCTCCACTGACTTTTCTTATCAAGTGAGAAGGTTGCACATGATGATCACATGACCTCAAGATTTTGTCACCATTGTAAATACATGCCAGTTGCCAAGCGACCAAATTATGATATGATAATGGGATGCAGCCACAATCAGAAGTGCAAGAATTAGCTGTAAGCAGTGGTGGGATTCAGCCAGTTCGCACCAATTCGGGAGAACCGGTTGTTAACTTTCTGAGCAATTTGGCAAACTGGTTGTTGGAAGAAATCATTAGGGCAGAGAACCGGTTGTTAAATTACTTGAATCCCACCACTGGTTGTAAATCACTCTTTTCAGAGTTGTTGTAACTTAGAACAATTGCTAAGCGAATAGTTGTAAGCTGAGGACTGCAGATAGTTGGTGCCTTTCACTGGCAAATTGTATAATTGCATAATTTACTCATTCTCTTTCAAGGAAAGAATTTAATTCAGCTCCTTGCTTTTCACATTGGGCATCTTTCTGTCTCTGTGTTATTTTATATTCTGTATAAATATATGTTGATGCTCTTTTTTTTTTCAGCTGCTTCTTCTCCCGAGGGCCTTCAAAGTGGCATACGGGTTAAAAATGCAATAAGATACAAGCTCGCAATATTAAAAGAGAATTTTATAAGAGCAAATGTTAAGCAAACAAGACTCCCTCTAGGTGTTGTAATCGGATCCCAAGTTCTTTGGTAACATTTTATCCAATAATGACCCCCAGGGTTGGTCTATCTCAGCATCTTTAAGACTTGTGGACTTCAACTCCCAGAATGCCCCAGCCAGCTTGCTGGCTGGGGCATTCTGGGAGTTGAAGTCCACGCATCTTAAAGTTACTGAGGTAGAGAAACACTGATCTACATCAGGGGTCAGCAACCGGGGCTCTGGAGCTGCATGTGGCTCTTTCATCCCTCTGCTGCGGCTCCCTGTTGTTCAAAATATACATCACAACCATCAATGTGTGACACCCACCAGCATGCGATTTGTTGAGCTTTTTGAACCCTGGTAGGCCAACCATGGATAAATCCAAGAAAAGAAAAAAAGTTTCAGAAGAAAACAGAACGTTTAATTCAACTACATACGCGAGTTTTGTGGTTGCTCAGGAAATAGTCAGCACAGGAAGAGTTTTGTGTTTTCTTGTCTGTGGGAAATTGGTCCAAATGGCTCTTTGAGTGTTTATGGTTGCTGACCCCTGATCTAGATGCTTAGGAGATGTCAGCCTCTTGAGGTCTGCCAAAAGTAGAAATCTGAGAGAAAATTCCCATGGACCATTCTGAAAAAGATGGCAGGAATGTCCCTATTATGGTAAATTAAGCTTCAATATAAAGAACCCTTGATTTGTGGACAACTCATACTTACAAACAGGCTATTACTGAAAAAAATGGTGGACAGCATTCTTCCTTGAGCTGACAAAGCACTGAAACCACACAAATGTTTTCATAAAGTGCTGAAGCCGCGTGTTTTTAAATATACTGCCGGTTTTCAGTGTCTCATGAAAACGTTGCAAGGCTTCAGCGGTTCGTCGGCTCGAGGAAGGAGAACACCGTCCGTCCGCCATGTTTAGTAATAGGCAGTCCGTTCGTAAGTATGAGCTCCAACCTACATGCCAATTCAAGGCTGACTTAGGAATGGATCTTGTTATTAATCTGGGGTCTGCCTGAATAATGGCATAATGCTGCTCTAGTTTTGCAGCCTACACCCCTCAGCTCTCCTGTCTCTGCCACCAAAATGAGGCAGCAGAACCACTGACTTTTCACCAGAATTATCACCATGACCTTTGTGGACTTGTATGTTTAAAAAAACAACCACAAAAGACTCTCTTTCTTGGAGACTTCCGGCTGGCACCGTAGGCGCTGAAGACGCCGAACTGCCGACCTTTCTGATCGACAAGCTCAGCGTCTTAGCCACTGAGCCACCTAGTCAGTCGTAGTAGTATTTAGTATTTCAAACTATTTTGCCTGGGAAATCCCCCTATCTTTCTTCCGGCACACAGACCACTTACAACCATTCATTCAATCATCATTCAAAATTACAATGGCACTGAAAAAAGTGACCAGCCCTCACTCTTTTACTACCATTGAAGCATCCCCAATAGTCACATGGTCAAAATTCAGGCACTTGGCAACCGGTTTGCATTTAGGATGGTTGAAGCAGTGGTGGGTTTCATATTTTTTTACTACCGGTTCTATGGGCGTGGCTTGGTGAGCGTGGCAGGGGAAGAATACTGTAAAATCTCCATTCCCTCCCCACTCCAGGGGAAGGTTACTGCAAAATCCCCATTTCCTCCCGATCAGCTGGAACCTGGGAGGCAGAGAATAGATGGGGGTGGGGCCAGTCAGAATTTTTACTACCGGTTCTCCGAAATACTTAAAATTTCGACTACCGGTTTTCTAGAACTGGTCAGAACCTGCTGAAACCCAACTCTGGGTTGAAGCTATCCTACGATTGCCATTTGTGACTTTCCCAGCTGTCTTCTGACATGCAAAGTCAGTGAGAAAAGCCATTTATTTAGTAAAGCAAATGCACAATTCACTTAGACAACTGCGGCAAAAAAAGTAATAATCACAAAATGAGGCAGAACTCACTTAACAATGACCTTGCTTAGCAATGGAAATGCTTGTCCCAATTGTGGTTGTAAGTCAAAGACTACCTGTCTACAGGGGTGGGTTCTACTTACTTTTACTACCGGTTCACAATGGTGGGGTGCACGCGCACATGCTTCGCTCACACAGAAGCTTTTGCACATGCGCAGAAGCATTTTGATGATGTCAGGGTCGGTGGGCGGAGCCTTCCGCCGGTTCTACTACTGGTTCTATAGAACTGGTGCGAACCAGGGACAACCCACCACTGCCTGTATGTCAGTGGTGGGATTCAGCCGGTTCGCACCACTTCGGGAGAACCGGTTGTTAACTTTCTGAGCGGTTTGGCAAACTGGTTGTTGGAAGAAATCATTAGGGCAGAGAACCGGTTGTTAAATTACTTGAATCCCACCACTGCTGTATGTGAAAGTAAAATCCGGAGAAGGGCGGCTTTTACAAACAAACGTGCTGGAACTGTAGGGTGGTGTCCATCTTCACTTGGTTGCTTGTGCTGACACAAGGAAATCAATAACCCAGATGCGAGTGGGGGTGGGTGGGGGGGGGGAGGATGCATGAATGAATGAATGAGAAGCCTAGGCAGACATGTGTTGGTTTGTCTATGCTGAAAAGCACTTTGGAGCCAACGTATCTGCAGTAGATTGTCTCCATCCATCATGGACTTTGGTTACACCCACCGCTGGCATGCTGCCCCTGATATAATTACCCAGAATCAATCTGTATCTCTTGGGTTGAATAGGCTCCTCCACCTATATCTAAGCTTAGTAATGTGTACTCACCACACATTGGGAGGACATCCGCTATTCTGAGTCTCCCTGGCCACTTTTCCCCATCAGCTGATGTTTTTTTTTTTTTTTCAATTGAAAACCTCCGCATGCAGAATACACTTGCATGGAAAAACTCTTCTGATGGAATACATCTCCATCGGATAACTTTTAAAAGGCGGCCATTCAACTTCTGATGCACTGAGATTCGTGAAATGTAATATATCGGGCGAGGAAAACCATAGTTGTATTGATGCAGACAAAATGCTACTCAAGGCTAAAATACAGTTGGGTGGCTTGTGGTGCAGTGTGTGATAGGAGCCCAGTCACTCACTGAGCAAGTCATGAATTGTCAGACAATACAGCATATTTCTTTGGGCATTTGATATCCGTAATGCAATAGGGACATCTATCGCAAACCACAATAGTGGTACCATCATGTACCCCCGGAGATACGGAGGATCCCGGATCTGCGCACTTTCCGCCGTGTTCTTAAGACTCTCCTATTCTAGCAAGCCGGCCTGGCCTAACCTTTTCCCCTTTTCTTTTAAATTGAAAATTTTAAATCTGCTTTTAAATTATTGGGATTTTAAAATTTGTCTCGGGCTAAATCGTTTAATCTGGTGTTTGTTTGTTTTTTATTTGATTTATATGCCGCCCTTCTCCAGAGACTCAGGGCGGCTTACAGTGCGTTAAGCAATAGCCTTCATACTTTTGTATATTTATACAAAGTCAGCTTATTGCCCCCACAATCTGGGTCCTCATTTTACCCACCTTAGAAAGGATGGAAGGCTGAGTCAACCTTGAGCCTGGTGGGATTCGAACTTGCAGTAATTGCAAGCAGCAGATGTTAATAGATGTTAATAGCAGGGTGCTTTAAACCACTGTACTACCTGTAGTACACTGTACTACAGGTTTTATTTCTGCTTCTAACTTTTGTATTTATGTATTTTATTCTGTGCCTGTTCACCGCCCTGAGTCCTTCGGGAGAAGGGCGGTATATAAATCTAATAAAGAAAGACAGGAAGGAAGGAAGATGCAAAGGCCACCGTTACATTTCTGTGTTGCCATGTCCGATTTTTTTTTTTTTAATTTGATTTTTATATACCGCCCTTCTCCGGAGACTCAGGGCGGCTTACAATGCGCTAAGCAATAGCCTTCATACTTTTGTATATTTATACAAAGTCAGCTTATTGCCCCCACAAACTGGGTCCTCAATTTACCTACCTTAGAAAGGATGGAAGGCTGAGTCAACCTTGAGCCTGGTGGGATTCGAACTTGCAGTAATTGCAGGCAGCTGATGTTAATAACAGGGCTTTAGACCACTGTACTATCCAAGGCTCTGCCATGTCAGTGGCAGCCCATTTGTACATTTGCCCAATCCTGCAACTGTTTCTTGTCACCCTGGGCTTATTGCTTTACAGAGTATCGCATGAACTCAGCTTCTATGTCAATCTACCCAAACCCTGGACTTAATTGATAGTTTGGAGTCCGATTCTCAGCTATTCCCAACCTAATGCTGTACGCTGTCCAGAGTCACCTTGTTTAAATTGGGTGGCCATATAAATCTATTTTCTCTATCAAAACCCGTGGTGGCACAGTGGTTAGAGTGCCGTACTGCAGGTTACTTCTGCTGCCTGCCGGCTGCCTGCAATTTAGCAGTTCAAAACTCACCAGGCTCAAGGTTGACTCAGCCTTCCATCCTTCCAAGATCGGTAAAACGAGGACCCAGATTGTTGGGGGCAATAGGTTGACTCTGTAAACCACTTAGAGAGTGCTGTAAAGCACTGTAAAGCGGTATATAAGTCTAAGTGCTATTGCTATTTAATAAATAAAAATATCTGTAAATTGATGAAGCCACAAGATGCTAGACTGAAGAAAGCTGATTAAGGGCTATCAAGAGAATCAGTATAAGCAAGATGGGAGAGGCATAATTACCTTATGACATACACATAGAAGAATGGGGGATTCATCCAAAGCAGGGATCACCATCTGGAATTATGACAAGGAAGAATATTTTCTATTCAAGGCAGGACATAAAATCAATTGCAGTCAAATGCCAAGAATTTTTTTTGGAACATTCGAATTTCCCTACATCCAGGCTTCAAAAATTTTAGCAAGGGGTTCTCTGCCCAGTTGCATGGCCATGGTGGGCGTGGCCTAGTTCTCCTTCTGCACTATGGCGGGTGTGTGTGTGTGTTTTTGCCTTCCCTGGGCTCTGGAGGCTTACTTCAAGCCTCCAGGAGGGCAAAAACAGCCTCCCAAGACTCCGAAGGCACTCTGGAGGCCAGAAATGGGCCCGTTTCCGGTCTTCCCGAACTTCCGGTAGGCTCGTTTTTCACTGTCCCTGAGACTCCGCATGCGCCCTGCACTTACCTCATCTAAAACGGGACTCCTGGGAGGAGAGGGGTGGGTGGGGCCAGCCAGGAGTGGGATTTGGGGGTTTTGTGAACTGCACAGAATCTTAGCTAGGGGTTCTCCCGAACCTCTGCGAACCCCCAGCAGCCCACCCCTGCCTACATCGTTTTGCTTATCAGGCCATGGATATCAATGGGGGGGAAAAGGGGGAAGAAATTAGTAAGGGTGAAGGGTGAGGTAAGATGAACCTTTGTACCTCGAGTCTTTTCAAGTCTTTAAAAAGGCTGTGATAATAAAAATGATCGTTTCAAAAGAGACAGATAAGGAGCCTCTCATCCGTCCATCCATCCATCCATCCATCCATCCATCCGTCCATCTATCTATCCAGTGTGAGGGGCGTTCCTGACAATTGCTCTTTGTATTCTAGGATGTAGAAACAAAATCGGCACAAAAGGAGGAATGTTTATAATGAGCCTTGCGGAGTCTTCATTATGCAGCACAAGAGCGCGGCACTTCATTAAAGTCGTGCTCCACATAGTAATGAAAGTCTTAAGAGGCGTCATGGATGGTGAGACCAAGATGGTTAACAGGTATAAAGGAGCCCTCTTTTACTCTTTCAGTCCAGATGCAAGGCACACAGAAGAGTCGGTGATGAAAAGAAGAAAGGAGTTGTGGGAGCAAACATGACGATCGAGGTTAAACGTGGGGAGTGGGGCAACTTTGGGCAGGGGAAAAGAAGCAGAGGGAGTGGAAGGCTGATGTGTACATTTCTCTTTTCTCCCTCTGGTTTTCTCCAGGGAGAACAATGAGGGAGCAAGCGAAGGAGAAGGATGGAGGCTGACTTTTGGTCCTCTGTAACTTCACACTAAAGAGCTCTGAAGGCAGGGATGAAATCCACTTACCTTCGCTGCCAGTTCGCAAATGGGAGCGCTCGCATGTGACACCTCTGCGCATGCGCAGAGCATCAAAAACGGGACGTGATGACATCCGGGTGGGTGGGTGGGTGGGTGGGCGGAGCCTTCTGCTGCCGGCGCTACCGGTTCGCTAGAACCGGATGCATTTCACCATTGCCTGAAGGGCAGAAGTGCATAGGTGCCTTTCCAAAATAACAGGCTTTCTTGAATGAAGGCAAATATGCAGTGGTTAGAATGAAGTACTGCAGGCTACTTCTGCTGATCACCAGCTGCCAGCAGTTTGGCAGATCGAATCTCACCAGGCTCAAGGTTGACTCAGTCTTCCAACCTTCCAAGGTGGGTAAAATGAAGACCCAGATTGTTGGAGGCAAGAAGCTGACTCTGTAAATCACTTAGAGAGTGCTGTTAAAGCACTAGGAAGCGGTATATAAGTCTAAGTGCAATTGCTATTGCTATACAGGATAATGTTGCAAAATCCAATCTGGGTCAGTCACCAGGACCAGAGGTTTAGTCTTCCGAGCTTTCGGACTCATGCTGGAGTCTCTCACACATTCTGGTGAGAGAGAAATTCCCGAGGATGGGCTCCAGCACGAGTTCGAAACCTCAGAAAACTAAATCTCTGCTCCCAACCCAGATTGCATCCTATACCATGCTTTGTTCTAGGTGAGGACCTTTTGGCTAAGGACTGGGAGGTAGAGCACAAGAAATCTTCTGTCCAACGAGGCAGCATGTAGAGAAAATGGATCTGAGGTGGGTTTTTGTCCTGTCATATGAAAATGGGTCCCATGCTCATCCAAGGAATTTAAGCAGGGGAAGATTCAGTATCTCTGACCCTTGTGAGATTTGTGAATAAACCCAGGGGTGAAATCTAGCAGGTTCTGATAGGTTCTGGAGAACCGGTAGCGGAAATTTTGAGTAGTTTGGAGAACCGGAAAATACCACCTCTGGCAGGCCCCTGAGTGGGGTGGGAATGGAGATTTTGCAGTATCTTTCCCTCAGAAGTGGGTTGGGAATGGAGATTTTGCAGTATCCTTCCCCTGCCATGCCCACCAAGCCATGCCCACCAAGCCACACCACACCAACCAAGCGGCGCCCACAGAACCGGTAGTAAAAAAATTGAATTTCACCTCTGAATACACCCAATCACAATTGTCTAATTCAGCAAGATTAAGCTGTGGGTGTGAATGTAAGTGTGTCCTTTTTTGCAACTGGAAATCATTCTTTTTTAATGGTTCTCAAAGGATTGCAAAAGGTGTGGCTCTTTGGCATTGGGTAGATAGCAGTGGTGGGATTCAGCCGGTAGCAGCCGAACCGGTAGTTGCGACTGCGGGAGGCTCTGCCCACCCGCCCAGACGTAATGCGTGACTACTGCACATGTGCAGAAGGCCGTGTACATGTGCTCACATTTGCAAACTGGTAGGGAAGGTAAGAGAATCCCACCTTTGGTAGAGAGATATTAAGAGGCCACCAAAAATTATAAAAAATAGCACAAGCTGGATGGAAACCACCCTTTTTAAAAAGGCACAATTTGGTGGCCAAATTCTTCTGCAGATTCTGGAGGTTGCTCTGTGGGTTGCTAAAGGCTCCTGGGAGCCATGTCTTACAAACCATGTTGTCTGGGGTTACCCAACCAACTCGGCTAAAACCAAATGCTGTATACCACTTTACAGCTTAGCCGAGCCTGCAGACCCAGGCAAGGCATAGAACTAAACTGGAATTCACTGGGGAGAGAAGTAGCAATTAAGGTTATGTGTGAAGATTCACTTTGGAGGTCTGCTGGGAAGCTACTCTTTGAATTAATTTACCAATTCAAGTGGGAACTCGAGTCTGAAATGTTGAATCAAACCGGAGGTGAGAGTTCTCACGCAGCCAATGAAAAACAAGGTGAGAACAAATCTCATTCTTGCAAAAACAGACGGAAACCAGCCAGTTCAAAAGAAGAGGACAAAGAAGTCCGACTCCCATGGTGGGAAGGAAAAAAAAAGAAAGAAAAGAGAGTTTGAACACTAATTTTATACATACGGTTTCTTGGATTAGTACATCACTTGCTGAAATTTGTTTGGTTAGCTCCTCCTCGCTTTCTTAAGTAAATAGAAGCTCTTGGGTTGCTTGCCTAAGGGGGAAGGCCTGACATAAATGCCTAGAATAGAATAGAATAGAATAGAATAGAATAGAATAGAATAGAATAGAATAGAATGGAATGGAATGGAATGGAATGGAATGGAATGGAATGGAATGGA
>WNWU01000046.1:4542865-4571169 GCA_012654045.1 Ptyas mucosa | reverse complement strand
GAATAGAATAGAATAGAATAGAATAGAATAGAATAGAATAGAATAGATATCTATAACAATACCTTTACTCACTTATCGGCTCTACACGCATGTAAATTAGGTTTAAGATCAAGTATTTTCATAACAGAGATGTTATTATTTATGATTAATGTTAGTATTATTTTTAAATTTATTGTATGTCTATTGCTGGTCGATGACCGTAATAAAATTTTATTCTATTCTATTCTAAACGCCTACCAATCAAACCAGACAATTTCAGATGCTGCCTACACAACAACGTTTTCTTTTTTCCCCCAACTCAAGTAAAAAAACAACAACAACAACAACCCCAGATTCAGCCATTCATTCCCAACATCCTTTATGAATCAGACCGATTGTCTAAAACCATTTGAATCATCCGGGTTGGTTCAATGGATCAGATCTTCCATTCAGATTGGATTTTGGCATGTTCCACACAGCGTTAGCCACGACCAGCAACCCCTCTCCGACAGCTTTAAAGACGAGACAAATAGAGGTCTCCAAGAGGTTATCCATAACTACAATTCATGATCATCGCATATTACACCCAATGTGGGAAGAGGCATCTTCCATGCCAAAGGTGAACGGTGAGCAATGAACAAGCCCAGGGCAGCTGCTTATGTGCTTTCCAAAGGCACCTGCAGGACTCCTGCCGGAGCAAAATCCTAAATTAGAGATGCTGTTCTGCCCCAGCTTCAGATTCCCAGAGAATGTGACACACACTAAGCTTCGCAAACACTGTTTAATTCCAAACGAACCCCTTTCAAGAATGCAGGCTTCCCATGCAAAGGGTCCTTATCAAAGTTATTAAGAACAAAGTCCGACAAAGGTTTGCAACCAGCCCAGAAAACCAGATATGAGAAGTCACTCTCTCTCCAAGATGCTCTGAAGTAATGAGACGTTGTTTCCAGCAAGAAAGCACTAGCTGCGTGCGACTTAAATAGGCTAAGGGAGTGGCCAATTATCCTCAAGCCCTACTCTCAAATAAACATCCTCCTCCTGAGTAGCCACTCCTGCCTTTTGGCAGCCCTGTGTGCCCGAGCATTGAGGAGAGGTTCCTCCACTTTGCTCTCTCCACTGGAAGGAGCCTCTGGAGGTTCTGAAAGCCCTGGCTGAGTCTCTGCCTCTGGCATCACATCCCCTTTGGCCTCCTCGCTGTCCGATGCGAGCGCTGGCTACACAGGCTGCCAGGGCGACAGCACACCAGCCTCCTCGTCGTCAGGATCAGCCACGATCCGCGCAGGCCGCTGGTGGGCCACAACAGATGCCTTTGGCTTGAACCAGTGCAGTTCTTGCACCCTTGTGGTCTGATACCCCACTATTTAATGTAAAAAAAAAATTGCAAGCACTGTTTTTCTTCTTGGGTTTTCGGATTAGCCACAAAACGTTAGTGATAGTTTACAGCCCACTGAAGGGAGCAGTACAGTAATGGAGCAGTGAATTTACTGCCAAAGAGGATAAGGGATCAAACTGCTCATTGGATTGCATGGGTGTGAACATACACCTCCTTTTTTTTTTTTCAGAAGTTATCGACAATTGCTGCATAATACCAGAAAAAAAGTCTGCTGGGATGTTGAATCACAGCGTCCATGGTTTAGCACAACAGATTCGGCACTTTTCCTCCCCAGATGATAAAATTATGTGGGGGAAAAAAAACCCTGAATTCTAGATTCTGGACCAATGAATTAGAGCAGATTGAATTACCTACATTTCCAACAGGGATGAATAAAAAAAAAATAAAAATGCTGCCCTGGAAATATATTAAACTTCAGACACAAGGCAAATTTACACGTTTTCAGAGCCGAGTTCTTTCTTCAAAAAAATAACACAGTTTAAGTTTTAGAAGAGTTTTTCTTTGTTGTTCCCAAAGGTATTCTGCTCACAAGAACACCGTGTGGTCAAGCCAGCCGTAGCATCCGTTTCTTTTTCTCTTTCTATTAAATAAAAAGAGATAGGGATTGAACCTAGCCACCGGCCACCTCATTTTTAAATGTCAAACCTCTGTCCGCCCAAATTGTGGAATTCTCCCATGCTGCAAAATTCTCAGAATATTCTCCCCCCTCTTTTCGCGAGGGACAAATAGCCTCACTAAAAATAGAATGGGAATATTTGAGTTACTGAGAATTGTGACGGAGAGGGAGTAACAGCAACCAAACGGAATGAAGGCGGTGAGGGGGAGCCACAGAAATACTGTACACAATAATATCAAATGTATTTTTGACATGATATTATCCTGGGGTGGGGCTGCTGGGGGTTCGCAGGGGTTCGGGAGAACCTCTAGCTAAGATTCTGTGCAGTTCAGAGAACTCCCAAACCCCACTCCTGGATGGCACCACCCACCCCACCCCGCCCCTCTCAGGAGTCTCCACACGGCCCAGTTGGATGCAGGTAAGTGCAGGGAACACGTGGAGGCTCGAGGAGGACAAAAACGGGCCCATTTCCAGTCTCCAGAGGGCTTCCGGAGCCTGGGGAGGCCGTTTTCGCCCTCCTGGAGGCTTGAGAAAAGCCTCGAAAGCCTGGGGAGGGCAAAAATGCTCCCCCTCCCGCCATGGTGCAGGAGGCCAACTAGGCCACGCCCACCATGGCCACGCCCACCCAGCAACTGGGCAGAGAACCCCTTGCTAAAATATTTGAAGCCCACCCCTGATATTATCTCTCTGCTTCCTTGTGCATTTAAAGAAAGAGAATGTTTACATGCACACGCATACACAAAAGCCATAAATTAGATTTTGCGGGGGTTTGCTATTTCTGGCTCATTTTGAGTCCCACAGAACTGCATCTACCAATGAGGTATAAAAGGCAAAGTCTCAAGCTAGTGCTTGAAAACCTCCGTGGTTTAATCATTACAGATTGGTTTGTTCAAAGCGAACATACAGAACATTTTCAGTTGATCTTCACAGCGTGACAGAAGGGAGATTTTTTTATGAGTTTTCCTCCTCATGACCCAAAATGGCCAAGATTAAATACTCTTAAGGAGGTTGCACCTCATTTGTATGCATTTTGCATAATTCATATATTTTTTCTCCCTGTAAACCACCATGATTCAGTCCTGACATATAAACAAATGGAAGAAAGATACACGCTGGTAGTTACGAATAAATGAAACCTTTCGGTATACAGATTTGAGGATCAGAAATGTAACGGTTTAGCTAGATTTGAGGAGATTAAGAGGTTAGATTACCAAGATCATTTCAAACACATTGAAGTTACAACATTAAGTGTTATCAATTAACTCGAGCACTAGCAGGGAAAACAGGGAAAGATAAAATCAATGCGAGATAGAAAATGAGGATAAAATGTAATGGTTGCATATGTTAATGTTTATTTTTCCTATTTTTATGATTCATCACTCAATTGTCCCGGGTTTTAATTTCTTTTTATAAGTTTGGACAAATTCTACCTTAAGAATGCACTTTCCTTCTTTTGCACTATCCTTATTTCTGGTGTAGGCTTTCTGAAGCTATGGTCTGGTGATTTAAGAATACATAGGTAAAAGTAAAGGTAAAGGTTCCCCTCGCACATATGTGCTAGTCATTCCCGACTCTAGGGGGTGGTGCTCATCTCCGTTTCAAAGCCAAAAAGAGCCAGCGCTGTCTGAAGACATCTCCGTGGTCATGTGGCAGGCATGACTAAATGCCAAAAGTGCACAGAACACTGTTACCTTCCCACCAACGGTGGTCCCTATTTTTCTACTTGCATTCTACATGCTTTCGAACTGCTAGGTTGGCAGAAGCTGGGACAAGTAATGGGAGCTCACCCCATTATGCGGTGCTAGGGATTTGAACCCCTGAACTGCCGACCTTTTGATCAACAAGCTCAGCGTCTTAGCCACTGAGCCACCGCGTCCCTTAAGAATACATACTTTCCTTTATTAAAAGCCTAAGAGATTTGCTGCCCCACCAGGTAAGAATCCCCAAGAGAACTCAACAATCTGAGCACCAAGAATTTGGGCTTGCACATTGCACCGAGTCACAATCCGGGTACTTGAAAAATCTCTAAACCAGCATTTTTCAACCTTGGCAGCTTGAAGCTGTGTGAACTTTCAAAATTCTCCCACCAGACAGGTGAGACCCAAAGAGGCAACTGGACTTTTTTTTCCTTTTTTTTCTTTTTTGAAGACGTTTCACTTCTCATCCAAGAAGCTTCTTCAGTTCTGAAAGGATGGTGGGGAATGGAAGGATTTATATTCCTTGCATTTTTTCATTCCACAACTATCCTATCAGAGCAGAAAAAGCTTCTTGAATGAAAAGCAAGAAGTCTTCAAAAGAAAAAAAAACAAGGAAGTCCAGTTGCCTCTTGAAAAAAAACACTTTGGACAACCATGACCTGGATGACTGAGAATCTCTGCAGACTTTCAGGAAGGTGAGAGTTTATTGAGTTTTGTATTTGGGGTTTTGCTTCTGTAAACCTTCCCCGGGTCACTGTGGGTGACTTGGGAAGTCATATAATTTGAGATAGATGATAGTCATACATACATACCGTGTTTCCCCCAAAATAAGACATCTCCTGATAATAAGCCCAATCGTGCTTTTGAGTGCATGCACTAAAAATACACACACACACACACAAAAATAAGCCCTCCCCCAAAATAAGCCCTCCCCGAAAATATTTAAACGCATGCGCAGCCAGTCCCCACCATTTCCTTTGGTTAGGGTTAGGGAGACAGAGCTGGAAATCAGGTAAGATGGCAAGTGGAGCCTGGTCTTGCTCTACGCACCCCAAAATGATAATATCTCCCTGAAAATAAGACCAAGCGCATATTTCGGGGTTCAAAAAAATATAAGACAGGGTCTTATTTTTGGGGAAACATGGGACAGACAGACAGACAGACAGACAGACAGACAGACAAAGATGGTTGTTCCTTCAGCTCCTTGGTCCAAAAACCCAATTGGAAGCTGTAAGGATTTCCCTTTCTTCCCATTCTTTGGCATAACTTCAAGAAACATGATGTCTTTCCTGCATCTGGCTGCCATAGGAAATCAATGGGCCAGTTTACTGTTAAGTCGATCCCCAGGAGGCTTCTAGGTTACTTGACCCTTATTGATGCAGCTGGTAGAGTGTTTGAATCAATGGAAAGGAGCAGGTTGATGTTACCTTCATGCCCTTGAGAGGGCTGACTGGCTAAGCCTTTGACAAGGTCTGCCCAAGTTCCATCCTGTAGTGTCTCCCTGAAACCAAACACCAGAAGGTAAAGTCAGGCATGGAGATTTGAAAGAAAGGCATTTCTCCTTATCCAATTTCCATTCCCACAGTCGGCTCACTTAAGAAAGGCTTACCAAGTGCATATATTATACAGGGGAAGCACTCCTGAAATTATGTCTATTAGGGGCAAGTGTGTACATAAACACACATTAGGGGGAATTGCTTGCAAAATAATGGGTATATTACAAAAGGCGCAAGAGAGGAACCTATCAAGACAAACACGAGTGCCAAAATATGCAAACGAGAAGAAAAAGAAATGAAAACGGGTATGAGTTTTTCATGCTGGAAACCAGTCAGCAAAGGTTTCTGGAGGCAGGAGAGAGAGAGAGAGAGAGATTTTAAGATGGGAAGGAGAAACGTCAATCAAAACTTGGCGGGTGAGAAGGGGCAAGATTATCAGTGCCAAATCTCAGAGCCCAACAGAACAAGAACCTTTTTCAGGTTTTTGTCTTTTTCTGCTTGATGTCCTGAAGATGTATCGCTTTATTGCTCCGCCTGTGCCGTCAAAGCTTTTGATGTGATCTTTGGGGGAAAGGATTGATCAGAAATCCCTTTCCCATCCTGTTGTAAGGCAACTAATGCTGGAGTGTCCATTGTGATATCCTGTTTCCCCCAAAATAAGACCTCCCCTGATAATAAGCCCAATTGGGCTTTTGAGCACATGGCAATAAGGCCAAGCGCTTATTTTAGAGTTCAAAAAAAATAAATAAGACAGGGTCTTATTTTCGGGGAAACACAGTAAGATAGATGATAGAAGATAGATAACAGATAAGAAAGGAAAAGTTATAGAAAGAAAGAAAGAAGGGTAGATATAGATGATAGAAGATAGATAGATAATAGACAAGAAAGAAAGAAAGAAAGAAAGAAAGAAAGAAAGAAAGAAAGAAAGAAAGAAAGAGATATAGAATGAAAGAAGGAAGGAAGGAAAGAAGGAAGGAAAGAAAGAAAGAAAGAAGGAAGGAAAGAAGGAAAGAAGAAAAGAAGGAAAGAAGGAAAGAAGGAAAGAAGGAAAGATAGAGATAGATACCTTGTTTTCCCCCCAAAAAAGACATCCCCTGATAATAAGCCCAATTGGGCTTTTGAGCGCATGGCAATAAGGCCAAGCATTTATTTCAGGGTTCAAAAAAATATAAGACAGGGTCTTGTTTTGGGGAAAACACAGTATGTAGCCTAGAATCTTTTGTATCTTATTGTATTTATTGATGCATCATATTTAAAAATGATTTTTTTAAAAAAAAAAACCTTAGGGGTTCATTGCTTATTGATTGCAGCATGGGGGACTTTTAAAAAAAAATTCTTCGGAGCTATTGTGTTAGGAAAGAAATACCAACCACTGCATTCAAATTCCAAATTCCAAATCCCAAACCTCCCTCCCTCTTCTCTTTTTAACACCATCTTTTCTCCATCCTCCGTGTCCTAAAGTCCTTGGAGCCCGGGAGGGAGGGGGAGGGAAGACAGCAGAGAAATGAAATAAATTATTTATTAATGGGGCGAGAGCTATTTGGAAATCGATGGCGAATAATGTAAGGCCTTTTGTTTTGGGAGAAGGGGGAGGAACCAGTGTGTGTCTGGAAGAAGAAATGAAAAAAAAAGAAAATATGAAAATGAACCTTTCTTGTTCGCTAGCCATATATTTTCTTTTAATTAAAACTTAAGTTGCCTTATTGTAGCTTTTTTTTTTTTAAGCAGAAAGAATAGCATTTTCTTTCTATTAAACTGTACATTACCATAATCTTCCTTCAATGTCCCGACAACAGCGTTTTGGAGGAATCGATCATATACCCATTTTCCAAAAAAAAAAAAAACCCAAATACATCAAAAGACATTTGCATGTACAGAAATTAACCGAGGTGCGCACCCTTTGATCTACCAGCCAAGCATTGTAGGATCTGGCACAAACCCTATGAAACCTGATTATGGTTGAGAAAAGAGCTGCGTGGCTGGCACGAAGGAGATGGCAACCAAAATTGCTAGGGCTCCATTGGCAGGTAAGCTTCCCGTTGCATCTGTTCTACTGGCAAAGCGATGGCAATGGAAGAGCCAAAACAGAGCAGAGTCCTGGGCAGCATATTCAGGAGAAGAAACAAATTTATGCCATATTTCGGCTTGTTCCAGCTTGGACATATTCTGCAACATATTGAGAGCTTTCCATATTGACAAAACAGGTTGGCTCAGTATGGAGCGCAGCTCCGTGTCCCATCATGCACGCCAAACATATAGGTCTCATGTACATTTCCAGCCCTCCTGGAGATGCTTGTAATGGAGAAAGGAGGAGAAAAGGCATTTGACCTGCAAAGGTGTGTTAGTCTGCGGTAGACGGAAATCAGAAGCTGGCAAAGTATCTCCACGTTAATAAAAAGGGTTAGTTTGAAAAGATGCCACCAGTCTGCTTTTGATTTTTGTCTACCATTACATTAACATAATTAATAGGAGAGGAGCATAGCTCTCCACCTGCTTAGTAGCTCACAAAAGCTTCAGCTTTTTAATAAAATGGGTTAACTTGAAAAAGATGCTCCGTACCAGACTTGTCCTGATTTTTGACCCTAGAAAGAGGGCAGTTTGCAAAAAGCTTTGCACGCTTTAAAATATGTCTATATATTTTTAGTTTAGCAGATATTTAATAGCACAACCACGAAGAAGGAAAGAAAAAGAAAAAAAAATGGGAATTCTGAACCGAAATTAGGTTATGCAACTGTTATTAGAACTGAATCAATGATCAGCAATCAACCAACGGAACTCATACTGACAACCGGAATAAATATTTTCTATCAGATTTCAAGGATTGATTCTTATTATAATGAATCAAATAGGGTGTAATATTTTAAAACCGTACATTAAGAGAAACCCAAAATTTAGATGTGGTACAAGTCCACATAAACAATTAAGTATACTAACGTAGACGTTAAATCAGTGTTCTCAAACTTGGCAATTTTAAGATATATGGACTTCAATTCCCAGAATTCCCTAGTAGGCATACCGACTCTGATGGCACCCCAAGAACCTAGAACCAAGGAGAAATTTCCTGACAGTTACAACAATTATTCAGTGAAATGACTTGCCTCCAGAAATTGTGGGTGCTCCAACACTGGAGGTTTTCAAGAAGAGACTGGA
Source organism: Ptyas mucosa (assembly GCA_012654045.1). Lineage (NCBI taxonomy): Eukaryota > Metazoa > Chordata > Lepidosauria > Squamata > Colubridae > Ptyas > Ptyas mucosa. The sequence goes on along the minus strand of WNWU01000046.1, from coordinate 4,562,838 downwards.
CAAATATTTGTCTGAACCGGTATAGGGTTTCCTGCTTGAGCAGGGGGTTAGCTTAGAAGATCTCCAAGTCCCTTCCAACTCTGTTATTCTGTTAAGAGAGAATCTCTGTCTCTGCCTCTGCCTCTGCCTCTGTGTCTCTGTCTCTGTCTCTGTCTCTGTCTCTCTGTCTCTCTCTCTTTCTGTCTCTCTCTCTGTCTCTCTCTGTCTCTCTGTCTCTCTGTCTCTCTGTCTCTCTCTCTGTCTCTCTTTCTGTTTGTCTGTCTCTCTCTCTTTCTGTCTCTCTCTCTGTCTCTCTCTTTCTGTCTCTGTCTCTGTCTCTCTCTGTGTCTGTCTGTCTGTCTGTCTCTCTCTTTTTGTCTGTCTCTCTCCCTCTCTGTCTGTCTGTCTGTCTCTCTCTCCCCTGCTGTTCCTGCAGAGCATGGGGTTGGACTAGAAGACCTCCAAGGTCCCTTCCAACTCTGCTATTCTGTTATTCTCTTCCGCTGCCAAGCTCCACTCCATTCCAATCTTCAGGACTGCTTGACATTTCCCAGCCATATGCTTTTATTTTCCTCCTAGACTGAAGAGGGTACAGCCATCAATTTGAGTGGCACAGCCTAGCTATGTCTCCCACCTGGCATAAATTCCATATGAGGGGTCGTTTTCTCATTCTGTTATGGCAGATGATAAATGGACTCTAAATTACTTGACGTTGCTGGGGGATAAATCCCGTTCGCTCACAAACCTGATTCCTAGGCATTGGCTCTAGAGGTAGCCCCCAACTTAGAACCATTCATTTAGTGATCCTTCGAAGACCCCATGGCTAAAAAACAAAAAATGACCTAGAACTGTTCTTAGCCCTTATGACCATCGCAGCACCCCCCGCCGCCCCCCCCATGATCACATGTGATTTGGATGGTTGTAAATTGAGGACTACCTGTATTATTTCACAATACCATACATGCCAAATCCTAAGGGAGAAAAAAAAAGAATGCTGTAGAAAATTAGTATCCACACACACACCCTAGAAGAATGAAATATTTTGAGGAATATTTTAAAAAGGCAGAATATTATATTTCCCTAAATGAGAAGTGAAGAAACATGTTTTTCTTAAAAGGCAGAAAGCAGACTCAATCTCTCCCACCCACCCCCAGCAGATTTTTGTGCCCATTGAGAAAGATTGGGCCAGCCTATCTACAAAACAAAAGACCTTCAGCTCCAGGGTGAAGGGATTAAGACATGACTTTCCGGGACGTAATAGGATTAACCCATCTAGCAGCAGAGCTCACCACATTGCACAATCTCCTAAGGACATTGCACCAGAGTCTAAACTTCAACCAAACTTCTCAGACAACCTACAGAGCTACCTATGAACCCTTCAACAGCCAATAGAATACATGTTCTTGCACAGGAACAGGAAGCTCAAGTTCAAAGCCCCAAGAGAAGGTATAAATACCCTTCACTCTCAACTCCATGTGGTCAGCTGCCCAGAACCACCCATGTGCTTCTGCTTCATCAATAAATGGATCCTTTTTCCAATCAGACTCCAGCGTTCATTTTGTTTCCAGTGCCTTTCTCCCAACTTGGAACTGGACCTGGATATTTCTTCCAACAATGCCAAATGCAAAGATGAGGGATGAGTTTGAAAACTTCCACTAAAAACGGGACAGGAGAAATTAGCTTGCTTGATGTTTTCAAATAATGAGAACCAATGTGATCTGGGGGTTAAGATGCTGGACTGGGTTTAAGAGCTGAGGTGGCACAGTGGTTAGAGTGCAGTACCGCAGCTACTTCAGCTGACTGCTAGTTCAGCAGATCAGCGGATCAAATCTCACCGGCTCAAGGTTGACTCAGCCTTCCATCCTTCCGAGGTGGGTAAAATGAGGACCCAGATTGTTGGGGGCAATATGCTATTTAGTATACTGTCTTTGGTGTAAGCCACCCAGAGTCCTCAGAGAGTGGGCGGCATAGAAATATGATTTATAAAATAAATAAATAAACTGCTTAAGAGACAATGGCCTTCTAAACAAGTATATGAATACAAATTTCCTGCTTCCTGATCTTTTACAACACAGCTGGTAGACTTGCTCAGAAATTTAAGTGTCATTTAAAAGATGACTTCCAGGTACCTTCTTACAGGAGAAGAGCAATAATTATTTTAGATTAGATTAGATTAGAATTCTTTATTGGCCAAGTGTGATTGGACACACAAGGAATTTGTCTTTGGTGCCTATGCTCTCAGTGTACATAAAAAGAAAAGATACATTCATTAAGAATCATAAGGGACAACACTTAATGGTAGTCATAGGGTACAAATAAGCAATCAAATCATACTAGGAAACAATCAATATAAATCGTAAGGATACAACAACAAGTTACAGTCACACAGTCATAAGTGGGAGGAGGTGGGTGATAGGAACGATGCGAAGATTAATAGTAATAGTAATGCAGACTTAGTGAATAGTTTGACAGTGTTGAGAGAATTATTTGTTTAGCAGAGTGATGGCGTTCAGGAAGAAACTGTCCTTGTGTCTAGTTGTTCTGGTGTGCAGTGCCCTACAGCATCATTTTGAGGGTAGGAGTTGAAACAATTTATGTCCAGGATGTGAGGGGTCTGTAGATATTTTCACAGCTCTCTTTTTGACTCATGCAATATACAGGTACTCAATGGAAGGCAGGTTGGTAGTAATTGTTTTTTCTGCAGTTCTAATTATCCTCTGAAGCCTGTGTCTGTCTTGTTTGGTTTTTAATTTTAAAAAGAACAAGAAACTACGACTGTCAAAGGAGCAAAATTTAAGAGCCGCTGTAGCAGGTTAGAGTCCTGATAGTGAGGGGGGCGGGGCGGGATCTGACCCAGCTATGCTTGTCGAGAATGATCTATCTCTGCTGACTCCTATTCCTTTGTCTCTCAAACCACAGGCGCTGATATTCTCATCGATTTTCATGCTTGCCTTCCATTTGCCAAGCCACCAACAGCAGGAGGAATGTTTCAGATAATTTTGTCAACACAAGGAACTGCTCCCACTCTCGAAAGGAAGACTTCCACCATGAAATATGGCAGTTGATTATCCCGGGCACTCTAGACATAGCAAGAAATCATCACCTCTCTCTTCCTCTACCTTCACCTTCCTCCCACTCTTAAAAATACAAATCTGTGCTGAGCTCCCATGCATGAGATACGGCTAGCTCTGCTGCCAAGGAATCTAGATACATCCCTCTTCAAGATCTCTGAGATTTGTGATGGGAGCTGAAACTCACAAAAAGTCTACAATATTTGAGTAACCAGGCTTGTCTGTATCTGATCTGTCAATCCAGAAGCTTTAGGTTCACCATCACAGTTCTAGAAGGACTCTGATAATCCAGGTCACCAATGCAAAGCTTCTCATGGGTTGAGAAAACACTTTTAACACTTTTTTTTTTGCAGGTATCTGCAAAAAATAGTGACTTGGGTTTTTGGGCAATTGCCCCAAACCAAAAGTGATGATTTTCCAAGCATAGTCTTCATAGTCTTTATCAAGATTTACTTTAGAATAGAATGTGGAGACAAGAATTCAAGCAACTTAACATAAAACCTATTGATTCTATAACCAATGAGCCCCCAAGGCACATCAGGGAAAGATGACATTAATTTCTATTTAACTGTCTTTCAAAACAACCAGCAAATCGGCAAGACTGCTCGCTGATAATGAAGGAAGCTTACTGCTGGTTGTTTACCTTCCTATCTCTTAAATCTTGATCAGTCTTGGAGCCCACTATTAGAAGTGGGAAAGGTCAATGCCAAAACTAAATTGGATAATTTCATCCACCTCAAAGTTTAATTGGAATTGTGCATCTCTATATATTAAATTGTGGACCGGAGAAACGTATGGACTTTCACCCTTTGAACTGGTCCTTTGTAGATATAATGAAAAGATGGGAAAATACAGCTATGTGTGGTCAAGGTTCAATGGATTATCAAATCATTTTATGCGATTGTATTTTATACAGTGTTGTGATATCTCTTGTTTTATTTTCATTTCTGTTTCTCACCTGTCTTCTTTACTTTGTACTTCAGCAAATAAAATGATTTTTATTTATTTATTTATTTATTTATTTTAAGAACTGGGCACCTTTGGCTGAAGCCTACACATAATCCATGGGAATTCGCTTTTTTAGACTTTGCCTTAGGCATGAGCCTTTAGTTTTTAACAGCCGATTCAGTCAGTAAAGGTAAAGGTTCCCCTTGCACACGTGTGTTAGTTTTTCCCAACTCTAGGGGTGGTGCTCATCTCTATTTCAAAGCCAAAGAACCGGAGCTGTCCAAAGATGTCTCCGTGGTCATGTGGCCGGCATGACTCAATGCCAAGGGTGCACGGAATGATGTTCCCTTCCCACCAAAGGTGGTCCCTGTTTTTCTACTTGCATTTTTTATGTGGTTTCGAACTGCTAGGTTGGCAGAAGCTGGGACAAGTAATGGGAGCTCACTCCGTTATGCGGTGCTAGGGATTCGAACTGCTGAACTGCTGACCTTTCGATCGACAAGCTCAGCGTCTCAGCCACCGTGTCCCACCGTGTCAGTCAGTAAGACTGGTCTAAAGTTCAGGTTGAAGATAAGGTTGAAACTCAACCTAATCATCTATGGTTAGATTCAGTGGAGAAATCTTTTTTCCTGTTCTTTCAGAGATAGTGAGATATTCCAAGCTTCATCTACAGTCAGATACCTCCTACACACAAACTGGAATTCCCACATTGAAACACTGTAAAACACAGACTCAATGAACAGATGATGGGAAAGCTTGCCAACATTTGAGAACTTAGATTCCCAAACAGACCATACTAAACTTGATGGACACATTCCCTGGTCTGCTCCTAAATAAACTTTTACCGTTTTTTAGAAGTAGCTTGTGAAAAGATCCACTTCATAAATGGGACTCCAAGCATTGGAAACGATGGGATAGCAGCTGTTACTCTGGATTCGACCACTACAACTTCCCCCCCCCAAAAAAAATGGTGCCAAAAGAAGGCTTTTCAGAAATAGTCAGTTTCCAGATGTCTTGGTTAGGTTAATCTAGACTGTAGATTTTTTTCAACATCAGCCACATTAGAGGAATTCTGGAAGCTGGAGTCCATAGATCTAGAGTAGGAGTGTCAAACTCGATTTCATTGAGGGCCGCATCAGGGTTGTGTTTGACCTTGGAAGGCCAGGGTGGGCTTAGCCAGGGTGGGCATGGCCAGCTCGACATCACTCATGTCGGGAGCACCTGTAGTGGCCTCAGTGCTCTGCCAGTGAAAACGGGCTCCTGAGCTCCATTTTCAGCTGTGTTGGACTCCTGCAACCCTCTGCCACCAAAAATGGAGCTCAGGAGGGCCGCCCGCAGCCCTTCTGAGCTTTGTTTTCACTGGCAGAGGCACCGCAGGCCAGTTCTTTGCTGTTTCCAGGGCAGCCCTGCAGGCCAGATCTAAGCACCCTGCAGGCCAGATCCGGTCCCTGATCTAGAGGGCACTCATGTAATGGAAGAGGCTAACTAGACTTGTTCTTTTAGTGACAGCAAAAGGTTTCGACTCACCAAGGCTAAACTAGGATATGATTATCCTGGTATTCCAACTGCTACTCCATAATTGTTTAACATATTGTAATTATCTTTAGTTCATTTCGGAAATCAGTCTGGAATCTTTAATGAAGGGTGGTCGAAAACTAAACTTTGTGAAATAATTAGATGGTCCTCTAATGCAGTGGTCACCATCTTGTGGTGGTCCACAAGAAAATTTTGGTGGTCCGCATAAAAATTATTTGCATTTTTTATATTGCACTAAATCAGGGATCCACAAGCTACGGCCCCTGGGCCAGATACGTGCAATGAAAGTTTGTGTTGGTGCAGAGAGTCTCTCCCTCTGGGGGTCTTTTTGTGTGGGTCGGGGGGGGCAGAAATTCTGATTTGGGATCTGCTTCGGCCTCCTGGTGCCTGGGCTTTGGGCGAAGGCTGGAGGGAAGTACTGCTGATGGCAAAGAGCCGGAGGGCCTTGTTCCAGTGGGATTGCATCATGGCCTGGAACTGGCTGACCATCTCAGCCCGCTGAGCCTCCTGGCCTTGCACTCCCGCAGGTCTTCCCTCTACTTGGAAATCCTATACTCGTAGTCCTCAGTGAAGTGCTTCCACTGAGCCTCCTTCTTAGTCAGATCCAATTTGAACTGAGCTGTTTTGCCAACTGTTTCTCATGGTGGCTTGCTTATCTCCAGCAAGTGCTTCCTGTTGGGGCCCTAAGGAGCCCAACCCCTAAGGTGGGGAGGCGAGGAGTGGCTGGGAGGGGAGGGGCGAGTAGAGGCTGGCAAGGCGCCCCTCAACATGAGTGACATCAAGTTGGCCACGCCCACCTAGTCACATGAACACCTAGCCACGCCCACCCAGCCGGTCATTAGGCAGATCTTATTAGTGGTCCACGGGATTTAAAATTATGAATTTAGTGGTCCCTGGGGTCCGAAAGGTGACCCCTGCTCTAATGGTAGTTCAAAAGTATTTCTACAGAAAGCCCAGGGAGAACTCGCAAACCAGACTCAAATACTTTTTTCTTTGCTTGCTACGTTTGCTCAAGGATTGGGATACCCCAATGAATTCAGGGCTTGTCTGTCTCTTCCTCCCTCTGCTTGTGAGCCGATGGTCCTTGGCCCATCAATATCAATGCATAGATTTGATTGCAGCATTACTTAAACCTTGGAGAAAAATAATTTCAAGGATAAATTATTAATTTGTATTGAGCCAGCTGTAATTGTCCTGTTAAGTCTAACAAAGCCATATGTTTTGGTTGGGTATTTATACAGGAGCGTAATTCCCATCGACGTCCTCAATTCTAATTAACAGACGTTTAGTAAACAGGTTCCATAATTGATATAAGCCCCCACCCAAATCGATCACTACTCTAGAATCCTCTCCCTTCTCCCCATGTCCCTTCTCCATCTCTGGGTCTAATAGTTATATTGAAGGATACCAATTTCATTTTCTTTCTTTCTTTTCCTTTTTTAAAATAAGCTGCTTTAAAATTCACCTGGTACTGTATTTGAAACACACATGTTCCTCCTCCTCCTCCTCCTCCTCCTCCTCCTCCTCCTCCTCCTCCTCCTTCTTCTTCTCCTCCTCCTCCTCCTTCTCCTTCTCCTTCTCCTTCTCCTTCCTCTTCCTCTCCTCCTCCTCCTCCTCTGTTGTGACCAAGGCCCACATAGTGATTACCAAACACAATTCAGTCCTGAACAAACTTATTTTATTAAAATAGCTGAGAATTAGTCCAAAACAAAATTCTTAATAACCAGTCCATCTGCCTTATCACCAACCTTTGATGTCTTTGTCAACCTGCCAAAGGCCTTTCTTGGCAAAAACCCCACAAAGTTCAAGAGATGCTGACAAGAAGCACTGGAATCAACGTTGCTTTTCTACAAAGAACCCAAAGGCTTGCTGCTGCTCTTTTAAGCCTTATGGGAGTGGCCAATCATCTTCTGGCCTTACTCCTGAGTTGTCCTTTTTGCTTCAGCAGCTCTTGTCTTCTGGCAGTTCTTCGCATGTGTGCACTAGGAACAGGCTCCTCCTGTTCCTCTGCCTCTCTGCTGTCTGCCCCTGGAGTCCGCGCATAACTCCCAGATGGCCCTGGCCCCATCTCTACCTCTGATGCAGAGCCCTCGTCTGGGCCTTCCCCAGACTCCAGGACTGGCCCATGTTCCTCCCCAACCTCCTCACTGTCCGACTCCGTTGCCAGGTCCACAGGCTGCTGGCGGAACACAACATCTTCCTCCTCCTCCTTTTGTCTTCCTATTTCCCCCTTCATGCAAGCATTTATCTCGCATTTCTTCCTCTCTTTTTTCTCCATAAAAATACCCCTGTAAGGTAGGCTGGTCAAGAGAGAGCGACTAGCCCATGTGATTTAGGAAGCTTCTATGACCCAATTCCCCCAAACCCTGCAAAGTAGGCCAGGCCACAAGAAATCAAGTGATCAAAGTGATCAAAGGAACAGCCAGGGTCTGTGAATCTGGGATTTGAACCCCCTTTGACTGGATGCACACAACCGCAAAGCTGGTATGATACCACATGCTACTCCAAAGCCAACCAGATTGTAACTCAGGCCCACGAAGCAAATCTTGTAGAGAATGTGCATTGGGTTCCTCTAATTTTACCATGTCAGGGATGTGATTTGGAATCGGAAAGACTTAGTTGTAGCTAATGCTAAGCCACTGGCAGTCCGAATTCCCTAATGGATCTACCAGTGGATCTCATCACCAGTCTACAGTTTTTTACCAGTGATCTACCGCTAAGTATATACATATATATCTCTGAACATGTCTCCAAATCTTTTCCAGAGAACAACTAATGTCTCTGGGGGTGGGGGGTGGGGAATGGGAATTAAGTTTGAAATCTAGCTGTTTATAACTTTTAGACTCTCCATCTCTCAGGTAAGTAACATGGCAGGGAGTAATGACCCACTGAGGACAAAACAAGAAGCAAGAGTAATACCATCAAAGCACCAGTAGAAAAGAATCAGTTGTAACAACCTAGACAAAATATAGTCCCTAAGCTGCTGCTCCAGCCACAGTTTCTAACAGCTGGCCACTCAGCCTCCAGGGAGGTGTATTTATGGACCGCCTTTATGATTATTATTATTGCTTAGAAGATGCCGGAGGAGAAGATCAAAGGTTTATGATGTGGTGATGAAGAAGTTATTATAAGGCACACAAGCTAATATTAGCAGAAATTATCTGGAGTTAATAAACACAGCATGCATAGAGTTACTAACTCCTGGCATACTTGCTTGACCACAAAAAGGCAGAAAGGAGAAAAAGAAACCAGAGTTGCTGTTCATATCAATGATATCCAGTAGTGGGATTTAGCCGGTTCGTGCAAACCAGTAGTTAAATTGCTGGCTGGCCCTACCCCTTCCCTCCCCGCCCCTTCCAGGAGTCCTCTCATGGCTCCAGGGAGGCCTCCTAGGCCCAAAGGGGGGTGGGGTGGGGTGGGACGCAGGGCCTCTGCGGCCCATTTTTACTCCCAGAAGGTGGCAGGGAGACCTACTAGGCCCAAAACGGGGCGCGGGGGGTGGTGGTGCATTCCCCCCCCCTGCAACCCATTTTTGCTCCCGGCGGGTCCAGGAGGCCGAGGAGGGAGGGATGGAATTCCAGAAGAATAAGAGTCAACTCAGTCTGAATGTTATATGTGACAGAGAGGGTGAAGACAACCCTTCCCTAATAGCCCACAAAGCAGGGGTGAAATGATCCCGGTTCGGAACGGATCGCCTGATCCGGTAGCAATGGAGGTGGGTGGTTTGGAGAACCGGTAGCAAAAATCCCTGCCCCCCCCCCCCACATGCCCAGCTGAGCCGCACAATCATCAGATGCTTTTTTTAAAAAAAAAATTTTAAGCATTTTTTCTACAATCTCTTTGGCCGAAAAAATGTTTTTGCAAGTTAAAAAAAAAGCCTCTGATGATCGCAAGACCCGGCCACGAATTGGACTGTATAGGTTTTAATGTTTTTTTTAAACTTTTGTATGGGATATTGTTCGCATTGTTTTATTCTTTGTTGTTAGCCGCCCAGAGTTGGGCAGCTAACAACAAAGAATAAAACAATGCGAACAATATCCCATACAAAAGTTTTAAAAAACATTAAAACCTATACACTCCAATTCGTGGCCGGGTCTCGCAAGATCACTGTAGCGAGATCAACGGCCTCAGGCCTGCTGGAAGAGCCAGGTCTTCACCGCTTTCCGGAAGGCCAGTAGGGTGGGGGCAGTCCAGACCTCAGGGGGTAACTGGTTCCAGAGACCTGGGGCAGCCACAGAGAAGGCCCTTTCCCACGGGCCGGCCATACGACATTGTTTAGCTGACGGGACCCGGAGGATTGCTATAATATGAAGTGAGCCTTAGGGCCTTTTTCTAGAATATTTTAAGGTATCCCTTGCATAATGCCAGCTGTTGGAGTATACTGTGTGGAGAGAGAAAAAATAGGGGGGGGGGGGAATCTCCTGTGTTTTGTTCCATCTATTCCCATTCAATTTGATGAGAGAGTTTGCTTCCAAAAATTCTTTCAAATAAGAGCATTTCAGCGAAAAGCTCAGAGGTAACATGTGATGTTCTTGCACTTAGCTAGTGACAAGGTAGCCAAGAGATATGTGAGGAAAATGTTTTTCACTAGACAGTGACCTGCAGCCTCCCCAATTTCTCGCAATTTCCTCCAATCCCTGAGGAAAACAAGCAAAACACACCAAACACTGTTTCGAAATTATTGAATTAATACCTTGCTGATCTTGAGCGTGGGAAGAAATGATCAGGGACAAAATGGCATCGGACGCCATGGTTTTTTTCTCACTTAACTCGCCGTTAGCATAAAGAAAGGACAAAGAAGATACTCACTTATCAGCCTAAAAACAATCTGTGTCTGCCCCTCCACCCAACAACCCACTGTTTGTATGTTGGGAATTCTACAACTCCCAAGATTGTCTAACAAGAAATATGTATCTGCCATTCATGGTGAATTACTCTGTTGAGCTGGATCCCCCCGACTGCCTGGATGTTGCACAGATGAGCAATCTAGCACAAGGTGAATTTTTTTACTTGGAAAGATCTCTTTGTGGTTGTGAAGCTTCAAAGCACAATGGGCACTTGCTATTTTAGTCTTTTAAGTCACACTTTCTGGAAGGTGGAATACTACATATACAGGTAGTACCTTGGAGGTCTTCTAGTCCAACCCCCTGCTTAGGCAGGAAACCCTACACCACTTCAGACAAAGGGTTATCCAACATCTTTAAAAACTTCCAGTGTTGGAGCGTTCACAGCTTCTGGAGGCAGGTTGTTCCACTGATTAATTGTTCTCACTGTCAGGAAATTTCTCCTTAGTTCTAGGTTGCTTCTCTCCTTGGTTAGTTTCCACCCATTGCTTCTTGTCCTGCCCTCAGGTGCTTTGGAGAATAGCTTGACTCCCTCTTCTTTGTGGCAGCCCCTGAGATAACGGAACACTGCTCTCATGTCTCCTCTAGTCCAACAGTGACCATTCAAAGTTACAACAGCACTAAAAAAGTGACTTATGACCATTTTTCACACTTATGACCATGGCAGCATCCCCATGGTCTTGTGATCTGATTCATATTTATGACAGCTGCAGTGTCCCAGGATTATGTGATCACCTTTTGTGACCTTCTGACAAGCAAAGTCAATGGGAAAACCAACCATATTATTCCCTTGCAGTGATTCACTTAACAACTATGGCGAGAAAGGTCATAAAATGAGGCAAAATCCACTTAATAACTAACTTGCTAAGCAACAGAAATTTTGGGCTCAATTGTGGTCATAATTCGAGGTTGACCTATATCAGGGGTCAGCCCTCTGTGGCTCTGGAGCCGCATGTGGCTCTTTCATCCCTCTGCTGCGGCTCCCTTGTCACTCAAAATATATGTCACAACCACCAATGTGCGACACCTGCCAGAATGTGATTTATTGAGATTTTCAACCAACCATGGATAAATCCAAGGAAAGAAAAGTTTCAGAAGAAAACAGAACCTTTAATTCAACTACATATGCTAGTTTTGTGACCGCTCAAGAAATAGTCAGGCACGGGAAGGATTTTGTGGCTCCTGGTGTTTTCTTTACTGTGGGAAATGGGTCCAAATGGCTCTTTGAGTGTTTAAAGTTGCAGACCCCTGACCTATACATATATATTGCAGTGGTGGGATTCAAGTAATTTAACAACCGGTTCTCTGCCCTAATGATTTCTTCCAACAACCAGTTCACCAAACTGCTCAGAAAGTTAACAACTGGTTCTCCCGAAGTGGTGCGAACCGGCTGAATCCCACCACTGATATAATGTATATATTGGATTCCTGCATCACAGTAAGCCATTACGTATTTGGCCTTTGTTGTATATTCCAACTAATTTTGTAATGCCAAACCACCAGCTAATTGTGATTTATGCAACAAACTAGGGGTGAACAAACCACTTAATAAGAAGTCAATACCACCATAAGGCTGTCAGAAATTAAAGTTACATTTCCAATGGGCTGAATCTTCAGACATTTGGGACAACTCTACTGCAGATATTTTTTTAAAAAAATATTCTCATCTGAAGAATGAGAATATCATGATGTTCATGATGATCTTACCAGAATTTGAGGATCTCATGAAATGTTAACATAAAGAAAAAGTGTTAATTACACCAATACTTAAGATTTTGAGATTCCACAGAGACTATCTGTGGTTGCCATACATGCCATGAAGTTCACACTGATGGCTGTGTGGTCAATTCTGAAGGATAATATCATCTAACCCAAAGAGGTTTTTCTCATAACCTTTTATCTGGGCATGGAAACTGGGACTTCCATACACAGTTACCCAAAGCAATAACCGTGGAGAAACTCAGTCAAAAACAACTTTGCTCTGATGGGAAGCTGGTTTGAACTCAACCCATCTTTTTTTCCACATGACCGTTTCTTCCTTCTCTCCTTCATCCGAACCTATTGTTCTGACCTAGGCTTCCTCACTCGTTAAAACACACGAGTAGTCCCAAAAACCTCTTTTATTGCAACAGCTGTGAATTCTGTTCATTCACAGATGAGTCCCAGATAGTTGTGAAGAGTCCTTCGGGATAAGGCTGATAATCACCCACCTTTATCTCCCTTGACACGCTGCCAAAAACCTAATTGGCAAAGCCACACGGAGTCAAGAATCAAACAGAGCTTCAGACTTTAAACTGAACAGAATTAGCAAAGTTGCTTCCTGCAAAGGCCCACATGCCTTATCCTCTTTTAAACCTTATGGAAGGGGCCAATCATCTCCAAGCCCTACTCCCGAGTCGTCCCTTTTGTTTTAACTGTTCTTGCCTTCTGGCAGCTCTGCGCATGCGCACGCTGGGAAAAGACTCCTCCTGTTCCTCTGCCTCGCTGAGGTCTGACTCTGGAGGCTTCGGAGGCAGCACGTACCTCCCAGATGATCCTTTCTCTGCCTCTGATGCAGAGCCCTCATCCGAGCCTTCCCCAGACTCCAGGACTGGCCCATGTTCCTCCCAACCTCCTCACTGTCCGACTCTGCTGCCAGCTCCGCAAGCCGCTGGCAGACCACAACACCTATCTTCACCTGTGCATGGTAAGTCCTTCAGAAACATGAATCATTCCAAAAGAAAGCCTCAGGAAGCACGTTTCTCAAACCAAATCTTTCTGTCCCTCATTCTCCATTGATAAATTGGGGGAAATGATACTAATTCAACATGAAGAGTTGCCACCAAGATAGAGGAGGCAAATAAGAAGAATGATGTTGATCAGCTGCGAGGACTCTGTATGTGGGTTTGTGTGCCTCTACACATAGAAGCCCGCACATCATTGTATGCAATCGCGGCTGCATTAACCTAAAACTCTGTAATCGGTTGTAACCCATGACTTTCCCCCATTTTTCCTCTTTTCTGTGTCAGAAAGCAGCCATATCTTTGTCTCTTCAAGGTTCACCCTATCCCCAAATATTTCTATTATATCCCTATGGAGGGAGGGGGGGGAGCGATATAGATAAAACTTCTGACCAAAATTATGTTGTTATGGCAACACCTCAGGCCGAAACCTCTCCACGTAGCCTGGGAAATATTGTCCAATACATCATGAGCTAGGCGTCCTGACAGGAAGAAAATTGTCCTTAACCAGCGCCTGTCTTGGTGATTTATAAGGTGTTAATTTCCCCATGACAATAGGGTATTTAACTTCATTTGCTACTAGGTTCTCCCCATATTGTCCCCCTAGCTATGGAGGAGATAGTGGACTTCACCTTTTTTTTTTTTTGACAAGGGCCGTTCAGTGCCTTGAACAGCATTTAATCCTATCCCACCATTGGGTGGTCATTGTCTAACAGTGGCAATGCTGATTAACCAGTAGGTTATTGGAAGAAATGTCCATCTGGGACAAGTGGAAAGGAAGACACTGGAAACATGGGGACTTCTTGGAGAGATGGTTTAATGGTGGACAGGATCGCATGGTTTGAAGGTCTTGGGTGAAGAAAGAAAAAGATGCTGAGAGTGCCTGGGTTTTATGCCCTCTCTGGGCTTTTAAATTTGAGCTTGTGTTCTGATTGGTTGTCAGACACCCATGGGGTAACTTTGTAGGTTGTCTGTGTCCCAGGCTTGGTTGAGCTTTGCTGGGTGATGAAGTAATGAAAGGGCTTTGGGCCATTCCTACTATGGCTCTGCCTGAAGGAGGTAGATCTTTGTTATGTAGAATGGACTGGCCCAGGCCTTCATGGCCCATTGACAAAGATGGGGGAGCTGAATTTCTGCCTCCCTTTTAGGGGAAATATTCTGCCCTTTTAATATTTCCTAAAATATCTTGTTTTCCTAGGAGACAGGTGGGTGCTAACTTCCTACAAGGTGTTGGCATCATTAAGATGGCGGCCTCAACCAGGAAAGACTCACACGGACACCTGGAACTCATCATGTTATTATGGATAAGCTCTTCATTGAGATGCCGCTGCCAACCAATTCAGCTCCTCGCTGCAAGAATCGAAACGAAGCATTCAACCCTCTCTGACCGAACCATAAAAACAAACGGCTTGTTCGCTATCACTACATCACTGCCCCCATGTCCCTTGCAGACCCTCGAGGCTGAAAATAAGAATGGAAAGAAGTGGTCCCTAGGCAGCTGAACACTTGGCGGCTAAGACAGACAAAAGATTGTACGTTTCTCAGTGTGCTGGAAGGATGTGCACGTACTTCAGTGTGTACGAAGGGTCTTTTGAAGACTAGAAGTGCCACGGATTCAAATGGATTCCAAGGAAGAAAAAGTGCTTTGGATCTATGATGGTCATGTGGGATATATCTAGCATCTAGAGCCACGGTGGCACAGTGGTTAGAGTACAGTACTGCAGGCTACCTCTGCTACATGGCGGCTGCCTGCAATTTGGCAGTTCAAATCTCACCGGCTCAAGGTTGACTCAGCCTTCCATCCTTCCAAGGTGGGTAAAATGAGGAGCCAAATTCTTGGGGGCAATAGGCTGACTTTGTAAACCGCTTAGAGAGGGCTGTAAAGCACTGTAAAGCGGCATATAAGTCTAAGTGCTACTGCTATCTAACCCAGCCTTGCGGTGATGTGTGGGGAGGGGGGGAGTCAAACAAGCCAAGAAGACAACTGCACACCATTGAGATTCCACCCTTCTGCACCTGGCTGTGACGTTGATGACTTCTTCAACCATGCTGCAACCGCCATCTTCACTTCTTTAATTCCTCAGTCCTCCCACGCACACAACTGTGCATTTTCTTGGACAGGTTTAGTAAGTAGGACATGCTTAGAATTCACCCACAGGGCATCAGGTGTTTTCAATGAAAAGGAACTTTTTTTAAAAAAAATTTGATTTATATGCTGCTCTTCTCTGGAGACTCAGGGCGGCTTACAGTGCATTAAGCAATAGCCTTCATACTTTTGTGTATTTATACAAAGTCAGCTTATTGCCCCCACAATCTGGGTCCTCATTTCACCTACCTTAGAAAGGATGGAAGGCTGAGTCAATCTTGAGCCTGGTGGGATTTGAACTTGCAGTAATTGCAAGCAGCTGATCTTAATAACAGTGAATTAGTCCACTGCACCACCAGGACTCTTCAGGCTTATTAGGATCCACTGGACCTGCCACCATCTTTCTTTCAGATCAGTCGTCATTTGCCAACTGTCCTCTCCAGGCAGGAAAGATGCACATAAGAAGACAAGCGGCAGAAAAGTTCTTTGGGCTTCAGATGATTAAAGAAATATGGCCTGGAATCCCACCAGATGCAAAACAGGGATATTGGTACCCCTTTTACGCCAGGCTGTTACCAAAAAAAGGAGCGGGGTTTGACAGTTTTGGAAAGCCGGATTTAGAAGGAGCAAATCCATTCCGTTTTTCATCTCTGCTCACCTCCAGTTTTGCATTTGAGCTGAAGCACCCCTGCTGGTGATGGCCGTGAAGACGCATCTTACCTTCCACCGTTCAGCTGTTGCTTTCCTGCACATCAAAGCTTTAATCTCTTACCGGCCAATGGAATTAAACAGGTCCTCTTTTTCTTAGACAGGATAATTTGAAGGAGGGGGAGGGGCAGGAGTGAAACCCAGCAGGTTCTGGAGAACTGGTAGCAGAAATTTTGAGCAGTTTGGAGAACCGGCAAATACTACCTCTGGCTGGCCCCTGAGTGGGGTGGGAATGGAGATTTTGCAGCATCCTTCCCCTGCCATGCCCATCAAGCCACGCCCACCGAGCCACACTACGCCCACCAAGCCACGTCCACAGAATCGGTAGTAAAAAAAAAATTGGATTTCACCACTGGGGAGGGGAAATGCCACCCTCGTTGAATTTCTGTCTGCCAGCTAACTGAGGAGAGAATGTAACCTTATCATGAAAGAAAGCAGGGACTTCTCGGGCATTATCATTTTGCTGCCCAAGACAGATGAGATGGCACCTCTCTCCATTTCAATTATAGGAATAGAGTGGAGTGGCAGTTAAATCTCACTTCAACGGGTGGCAATGGGTAAGGGTCTTTTTTCATCCTTGGCAGCTGAAGACTAGCTTAAGGGGTACAGTGAAAGCTACATAGGACTCCCAGCTATGGCAGCCAAATAAGAAACTATTAGAGAATTGGTTTCTTGCACACTATTTACTCTCTAAAGTGGCTTCCACACCTCGTACCTAACATACAGAAGCTGCCAAAGCAATTGAAATCACATTGAGATAGCCTGTCTATTCTTTCCTGCATACCCCCATGCACATTTGCAGAGGGGGGGGGAACCCCGGATCGCTTACATCTTGTCAATTAATGCTTGTAGTTACAATATTCGGTTGGTTGTAATTCCTGTAATCACAGGATATCTGTTGTTAGAGAGATTACCATAATATCTGGGCTGCTCATTCATGACATATATTGGTTTTGTCGCAGAACTTAAAATGCCACGGAAGCAATTTAAAAGAGGACGAGGGGAGAAATTTACAGATGGTAGATGAGGAGCCAAGAGGGACAGATCGTGCATTTGCGAAGACAGGAATTGGGCCAAAGTAGGGTCAGCTGGAAATATAAATTGACAGGACAATTCTAGGCTCCCGCAGAGAAGGTAACTGAGAGACCAAGATCGCTTGGAAAAAGTTTTATCCTTTGTAAATTAAGAAATGTGCTGTAAAATATAAACATCAGTCGGAAAAGTCTATCCTTAAAGGGATATATAGGCTTTATTTTTGGTCTGGATAGGAAAAGAAGAATATTTAAGCGAAGTAGTATCTTAACCTTGTGCAAATATTTCTGGCCCTTATTGTATTGTATCCCAAAGCCCCCATCTGACCCCAATGGCAGCATTTCACTCCAGAAACCCTGGATTCAGGAGAGGAACAGAAGAGAACAGAATAACAGAGTTGGAAGGAACCTTGGAGGTCTTCTAGTCCAACCCACTGCTTAAGCAGGAATCCCTAAACCAGTGGTGAAATCCAAATTATTTTACTACCGGTTCTGTGGGCGTGGCATGGTGTGTGTGGTGTGGCTTGGTGCGCTGGTGTGGCTTGGTGGGTGTGGCTTGGTGGGCAAGGCAGGGGAAGGATACTGCAAAATCTTCATTCCCACACCACTCCAGGGGAAGGATACTGCAAAATCCCCATTCCCTCCCCACTCCTGGGGGAAGAATACTGCAAAATACCCATTCCCTCCCCACTCCTGGGGGAAGGATACTGCAAAATACCCATTCCCTCCCCACCCTGGGGCCAGCCAGAGGTGGTATTTGCCGGTTCTCCAAACTGCTCAAAAGTTCCGCTACCAGTTCTCCAGAACCTGTCAGAACCTGCTGGATTTCACCCCTGCCCTAAACCATTCCAGACAAGTGGCTGTCCAGTCTCTTCTTAAAAGCCTCTAGTGATGGAGTATCTACAACTTCTGAAGGCAAGCCATTCCACTGATTGATTGTTCTCACTGTTAGGAAATTCCACCTTAGTTCTAGGTTGCTTCTCTCCTTGATTAGTTTCCATCCATTATTTCTTATCTTATCTTCTGGTGAGAAAGGTAATTATGATAATGTGTTGGGGCATTCTTGACTCTGGGTGATGTCCGGGATAAATCCTTGAAGTTTTCCTGGCAAGTGCCTCGCTAAATCTCTATGGAAATTCTCAGTCATCCAGGCCATGGTTGTCCCAAAGATGCTTTTTTCAAGAGGCAACTGGACTTTCTTGTTTTTCTTTGAAGACGTTTCGCTTCTCATCCAAGAATCTTCTTCAGGTCTGGTTTCTTCAGTTTTATCGGCAAGATTTCTAGAAGGATCATCTTCTTCCTAGAGGACGAGACACAGCTAGTGGCCCAAAGTCACTCAACTGCCATATATCCAAAGGAGCACTAGAACTCACAGCCTCCTGGTTTCTAGATCAGTGATGGGCAACCTTTAGAGCTCAATGTGCCAAAAATCCAGAAAATGCCTAGCTTCATTGTGTTGGTGGGCCACACGCCTACACCTTCAAACAAAAGAGAAAGTATTCTAATCTTCTCTTTTTCTCCCCCCACCCTCCATCTAGGCCACCCTGAACATCAGTATTCAGGGATAGTGCCTGGCCTAAAGAAAAGGCCCAGGTCTTGACCTCAACCCTCTGCCATGCTGCCACTCAAAAAGACCGCCTCACACCTTTCCTCAAGGGAAGTGACTTTGGAGAATTGTACAATTACCCCCGCGGCCCAGCACTCTCCAGGATCTACCACACACACCACTTCTCTTCAGCCAGTGTCTCTTTCTGTTGACAGGTCCCTGCGGTCTACCTGCGGCTGCTCCAGGTTGCAAGAGGCCTTCATTCTTGAAGCAGCCTTAGAGAGTGCTCTTCTGCAGCCTCTTCAGCCTCCAAAAACACACCTCATTGCGGTGTGATTTTCAGGGGCGGTGGAGCCCCCAAATGTCATGCAAGAATAGAACATGCTTGTGAGAATAGTCATTGCCAAGCAGTGGTGGGTTGCCCTCGGTTTAGACCGGTTCGCAAGAACCGGTAGTAAAACCAGCGGAAGGCCCTGCCCACCACCCCGGATGTCATCATCAGTGATATCCAGG
The DNA here is from genome assembly GCA_012654045.1 of Ptyas mucosa. Taxonomy (NCBI): domain Eukaryota; kingdom Metazoa; phylum Chordata; class Lepidosauria; order Squamata; family Colubridae; genus Ptyas; species Ptyas mucosa. The sequence continues at coordinate 4,543,856 of WNWU01000046.1, read as the reverse complement.
GTGTCCGTTTACGAACCAGTAATAACAGTAAGTAGAACCCACCCCTGTTGTCAGGTGTTGGTAAACACTGGCATGTCATCTTTGACATGCGTGTCATAGATATGCCATCAGCGCCCCAGCCTGATATCTTAACTACGACACCAAACTGGCTCTCAATCATGTCGTGCCGTGTATAATATCTACATTTTCTTCACTAAAGCAACCAAGGAAAACGGTGCCTGGTGTGCAAAGGAGGACAGTTGTAATAAGAGTTGCTGAAGTTTTAGTCACAAATAGTTCTCAAGATGAAGCGTACATTCAAAGCACTTTTTTTTTAAAAGAAAAGAAAAAAGCTGCGGGAAAAAACCTCAGCGATGATCTAAAAGTAATAATAGTAAAAGTGATGAGCTAAAAGTAATAATAGTAAAAGGATATGCATTAGAACCGGGGAGGTCACCAGAGCTGAATGCAGATGAATAAGCTAGACTTTCATGGATAATGCCAGGAAAACAAGCTCAAAATAAGCTGAGGCTAGCAAACAATGCTAAAAGCAACCAAAAGAGCCTCTCCCCTTCTCCACATACATTGCCGAAGAAAGCAATTTGATTACAGCTCAGTAAAGATTATGTGTGTGGGGGGGGGGGGAGAGAGAGAGAGAGAGCAGCTTCCGTTCCAAGTCCTTGGATGGAGAAGGTTTAAGACTCCTCCCTTCTATCAGAAATGGCTCGTTTCCTCCAACAGCCAGATCCTGGAACATTGTGATGTATTTAATTAGAGTAAGTAATAAAGGGTGCAAATTAAGTGCAAGCTTTGGAGTTTCCAAGGAATCTTCATGACTACTGATGACGAGGCACTGCTGGAAACTTGACTGGTTGCAAGTGTGTTAAAACCTTTAGTTGACTCTATGGAAACATTGCTATAATACAGATGTTACTTATGCATGACTATCTATCTATCTATCTATCTATCTATCTATCTATCTATCTATCTATTTGTATTTATCATCTCTATC
>WNWU01000046.1:4528964-4541061 GCA_012654045.1 Ptyas mucosa | reverse complement strand
CTCTTCTCTTCTCTTCTCTTCTCTTCTCTTCTCTTCTCTTCTCTTCTCTTCTCTTCTCTTCCTTTCTCTTCTCTTCTGTTCCATTTCTCTCCTCTCCTCTCCCTCCTCTCCTCTCCTCTCCTCTCCTCTCCTCTCCTCTCCTCTCCTCTCCTCCACTCCACTCTACTCTACTCTACTCTACTCTACTCTACTCTACTCTATACTTCACTATTCTACTCTACTCTACTCTACTCTATTCTACTCTACTCTACTCTATCCCGTCCCGTCCTATTCTGTTCGTTCTGTTCTGTTCTAAAATAGTGCAAGTTTCAAATTGTGGCCACTATCTTAACTTTTTGCCTTTTGCTTATTAATGCCTCTGCTCTGACCAATCTCAAAAAGGCTAAACTGAATCAAACCTGGTTAATATTTGGAGGGGAGGTCTACAAGACTGTAGACTAGACTAAGAAGTTGAAAAAGGCCCCCAGAAGAAGGAAACAGCAAACAGTTTTTGCATTACTGTCAAGACAATTCAAAGGATATGATGTAGTGGAACGTAGTCTGGATTCCCGGGTGAGAGGAGCTACATTCCAGAGGACCAAGAGACAGTGAAGTTTAGACATTTTGGTTGGGAGGAAGAGGGTCAAAGTAGCTCCTCCCTAGAAGTTCTCTGAATGTACCTTTAATGATAGAAGTACATTGCTTTAGTTCAGAGGTGAGGTACTACAGTCCCTTTAATGACTTGTGGACTTCAACTCCAAGAATCCATGGCTGGCTCAGGAATTCTGGGAGTTGAAGTCCACAAGTCATAAAAAAAAAATCATAGTTTCCCCACCCTTCCTTTAGTTTGAGTAGATTTCTGTCTATAGGTGAGGAACAATAACGTAAACTGCTTACAAGAAATTCAACATATCTTAGTTTTAGGAGCCTGACACATGCCTATGTAGCGACCAGGAGTTGAGCACAACTTGAGGGAGATCCTACAGTGTTTTAAGACTGAATAGTCATTTTTCCCAGCTTGGGAGGTTGGGAAACGAGAACCCTGCCAGAATCCTCTCCCTGTAAAATACATTGCTCGCTGCCAAATACAGCCAGCAGGGTTACTGGGTTGGATGACTTTTTAAAAGCAGACAAATGCCTGAAAGATAAGTCTGAAACAACGATTAGCTGGAAATCAGTCTCGAGGTTCAGAAGGGAATATACTGCTAAGAATATTAAAAGCCCTCTGTATCATCTTCCTGAATTAAAATTACGCAACAGATAAACAGCTTTGTTTGCTTCAGCTAAGTAGAAGACTAGTAACCACAATGTTGGAAGGTGGTGGGGCGGGGAATTTCCCCTCCTTCTGTATAAATTTGTCTTCCTTCTTACTGCATGAAAACACACACACACACACACACAAACCCAGAGTTACATATTTTTTTTCCTTTTTGGAAAAGCAAGGTCACCGCTGGTTTTTTCCAATAAAGACAAAGAGCCGATCACTGTGTTCTTGAGCCTGGATCATTACGCTGTGCCAAACCAAACTGTAGTTTGATTGCAGTTGGCTTCAAGTTGGCTTAGGTATGTTGTGGGAGTCTAAGTCACCGTAGTAAAAAGAATAATGGCTTCATGCAAATCAGGCGATAACTTCAACCTGTCCAGGAGTCAAAGAGCTCAATGAAATATACGCACTTGAGCATCTCAATAATTGTATCCAGGTTTAACAACTGTTGATTTAATCATCTTTAAACCTGTAAAGGGAGCTTAATCACTATCGCTTAGCGAGCGATAATATTTACCTTCAGCCAATCTTCCTCTGCTCGTTTTTTCCCCCCACAAACCGAGCTACAGAAGCAGAGCCGTTTTACAAAACAAATCAATAAATGTTTCGCAAACCAGCTTCCCATCCCTATTCACACGTGGGGTTTGCTGCACAAAGTAGAGTCCAGTGCTTTCGGCCTTAGAAGGGTCTCACGTCGCTTCTGTAAAAGCAGAAGAATAGAGGCAGTCCTCGACTTACAACCGTTCGTTTAGTGACCGTTCAAAGTTCCAACGTCACTGGAAAAAAGTGACTTATGACCGTTTTTTCACACTGATGACCATCGAAGCACTCCCCATGATCACAGGATCAAAATTCAGAGGCTTCAAACAGTTCAAACAGTCGCTAAGTGAATGGTGGTAATTCAAGGAATACTGTATTTTTCGGACTATAAGACACACTTTTTTGTCTTCCAAAACGGGGAGAAAATGTCTGGGCGTCTTATAGACCGACTATTGCCAAAACCCCGCCCACCCACCAGCCATTTTTTAGCCTCTGGACACTCTGTTTTGGGGGCTTTTTTCAGCCTTTTTCGGGCCTTTTTTTGGTCCATTTTTGAGGCTTTTTTGGGCCATTTGGGGGGCTTTTTTCAGCCTGTTTTCAAGTCTTTTTTCAGCCCATTTTCAGGGCTTTTTTGGCCCATTCTTTAGGCTTTTTTATGGGTCAAAAAAAGGCTGAAAAATGGGCTGAAAAAAGCCAAAAAATGGGCAAAAAAAGCCTCAAAATGGCCCAAAAAAGCCTCAAAAACAGTTCCAAAAAGCCTCAAAAACAGCCCCAAAAAGCCTCAAAAACGGGCTGAAAAAGCCTCAACAACAGGTCAAAAAAAGACTGGAAAAGGGCCGAAAAAAGGTAGGCCAAAACCTTTTTTTGTTCGTTTGTTTTCCTCTTCTAAATTTAGGTGCGTTTTATAATCTGAAAAATACGGTACCTTATAATGGTTCTTACCTATTTCCTTCAAGGTCAGCTCCTGATTGTAAGTCAAGACTACCTGTATATAATTTTGGCTCTTCAGTTGATAGAGGGGAGCTGGCCCTAACCCCCCACCCCCTACCCACCCAAAGGCTTCTACGAGTGAAATGACTAGAACTTAGGTCTCTCTACTCTACACGTAATATATTTATCACCATACCATGCTGGCCTGTGACCTTTGGTTTATTATCTTGGTGGTTTCCTTCAGATGGCTCAGTGTATTGGCCAACCCATCTGGTTAATTTATCATCCACACTACTGAGCAAGCTCAGAACATGGATCAATTCAGTAATCATGTTAATGTCTTGAATGAATGGAGACTGCAGCGTCATTGCTCAAAAGCACCGACTGGGACAGAGGGTCATCCCTAGTTTTGTTTCCAGGCAGGGTAGCTATAAATTAGCTGCCAGACACTGTCATCCTTAGACAAAACATGCAGTTAAGGTGTCTTCCCTACCGCCAACAACAACAATGACAAAAATCATCTTTTTTAATGTGTTTGCTTTGCCTGGAACGTTGGCACCCTAATTTACCAGATGTCCTGGACAGCTGCTTATTAGTGCCTATATGGACAGGTCACCCCTTGGGAAGGAATGGAAGGAGAAAGGAATGTGTGAACAGCTAAAGCGGGAAAGGTTACTCTGTTCCGAGAAAATGGAAAGTAGGAGAAAAAAAATGCAAAAATATTCCACCTTGATTTTGTTTAGTATAGCACTTAGTAATAACACTTAGACTTATATACCACTTTACACGCCCTATCCTGTCCTATATTTCCTTCTTTCTGGCTCAGCTGATTCGCACGGCACAGCTGATTTCTGCCCCTCCACTCTTCTATTTACTGGGGCCGCCTTAGAAGGTAAGCTGCTGAGCTTCAAATTGCTGTATTTTGAACACTGTGTGCAAGTGTGTTAGTCATGCGTGCACGCAAATCCAGAGTGCGTGGACAAAGCACACGTGCACAGAACCAGTTGTTAAACTGGTTGCAGCCCACCACTGGGTCTAGGGTCTCCTGCTTGAGCAAGGGGTTGGACTAGAAGATCTCCAAAGTCCCTTCCAGCTCTACTCTAATTGAACTATTGGTCCGGAAGACTGTTGAAGTTTTTCTCTACTCCATCTTATACCAAGCAAAATCGAGACAGAGTAATTTTTGAGGTTCTTTTTCACCCTTTCCTCCTTTTCAGGATTAAGCATATGTTTTTTCCCCCTGAAAATCCACCCTCCCTTAATTCTTTGCCTATTCCTTCCCTGTTCTCTAGTCTTCCCATTCTTCCACATCCCTGTTTCCAAGCGCACAGGAAATTTTAGCCATATTTTTGTGAGTTACACCTTCAATAAAACCACAAACCAGGGGTGAAATCCAGCCGGTTCTATCCGGTTTGGGCAAACCCATAGCGGCGGTTGTGGGAGGTTCCGCCCACCAGCGCAGATGTCATGATGCCATTTTTTGTGACATTTTAAGCAGAAGGCTTTGCTCATGTGCAGACGACGGGAGTGAGCATGCGTGTGGCGCGCACACATTGGGGAACAATAAGGGAAGTTAAGTAAATTTTACCCCTGGCACAAACATTGTTTAAAAAGGCATACACATTTGATCCAAACTGGAATGAGGAAGGAAAACATATTCCACAGCTCCCCAACATCAGTTGCAGACTGATTCCTGTTCCCAAGTCCAGGAATTCTCATATATGAGTCTCTGTGCCATTCTCCTCAGAAGCAGCTGCCTCTTGGTGGTGGGTGACCAATTTGTGAATAAACACTTTTTAAAGATGTTATGATTATTTTTCCTGTTTAGAGGCCAAATTGACCATTTAAAAAATTAACTCCACTGCTACCGCTCCCTGCGTGGAAACCCTTTTCATTACACCCTGGAAAATGGGTCTTAATTGGATTAGACACTCATTTGTCAACTAATTAATTGGCTTTCAGAGATACCTGGAGCCATTTCACTTGAAAAGATGGCTTTGAATGCAGACGAGTGCATTTTCTTATGGCACAATTATCCCGAGCATTGTGTGCATGTAATGGAGAACATATAATGGAGAATAGGGTAGGGATGGAAAGACAGAAGAACTTAATGTAGATATGTTTCATCTCAAAAACCTACCTTGCCGGCCTTGTAATGGACGTATCTTTTGAGGAATGGCTGTTTTTTTTAACTTTTGACTTTTCTGACCGACACACCTGTAGCTCAATCTAAAAAAGAGAGTAAACCATTTAAGAATCCCTATGTTACCCTGTTTCCCCAGAAATTTATTTTATTTATTTTTTTATTTTATTTAAAATTTATATACCGCCCTTCTCCCTGAGGACTCAGGGCGGTGAACAGCCGGAATTAAAAACATACAATACAAATATTAAGAATTAAAATACATATAAATTTGGCTCCAATTTTAAAAATAACAAACCAATTTTAAAAATGTCTAAAATTTCTTCCTAAGCCAGCCCGGCTTGTTGAAAAAAGTAGGTTTTAAGGGCACGGCGGAAGGCACTGAGGTCTTGAGATCTCCTTATCTCAGGGGGCAGCTGGTTCCAGAGGGTAGGTGCCCCCACAGAGAAGGCTCTCCCCCTGGGGGTCACCAGCCTACATTGTTTGGCTGATGGCACCCTGAGGAGGCCCTCTCTGTGGGAGCGCATGGGTCGGTGGGAGGTCATTTGTGGCAGTAGGCGGTCTCGCAGATAACTAGGCCCTATGCCATGGAGCGCTTTAATAAGACCCAACCGGAAAATAAGTCCTAGCATGATTTTTCAGGATGCTCGTAATATAAACCCTACCCCCAAAATAATCCCCAGTTAAGATTGTCAGCCAGTTGAGTGCATTTAGTACTGAATTTCCCCCAAAATAAGACCTAAGCAGAATGGGAAGTGAAACGTTTTCAAAGAGAAACTAGAAAGTCCAGTTGCCTCTTGAAAAAAAGCACCTTTGGGACATTGCAGTAGCCTCACGGTCAGGTGATCCAAAATCAGGCACTTGGCAACCACAAGATATTTACAAATAGTTAGTGTCCCAGGGTCACGTGATTATCATTTGTGACTTTCCTGGCCTTGATTCCAACAAGCAAAGTCAACGAATGCATGATTCACTGAACAGCTGCACAATTCCCATAACATCAATAATATTTTTTTTAAAGGTTGTAAAATCAGAGGAAACTCATTTAACAGCAGTGGAAATTTTGATCCCAACTGTGCTGATAAGTTGAGGACTGCTTATATTCTATTTTACCTACGGAGGTCAAAATATGGTCTTCAAATACCATATTGCTGGAAAACACTTCTTAGGCTTCCCATCCAGAGTGACTTTTGATTGTCTGAACCATGATTACTCATGTGGTGGTTGGTTTGAGCTCCGAGCTTGACGATTCAGTTGCAAATGTTTTGTCCCCATTCGAGGAGGTATCTTCAGTGCGCTTTGGATTGTGCTTGTCTGGGGGAGCGCACTGGCCTTTAAATACCTTTCTGAATCCTGGTCTGATTTCGGGTTGTGTGATTGGTTGGCTGTACTTGCCGAAATCAAACCAGGACTCAGAAAGGTATTTAAAGGCCAGATGTCAGAGTTCCAAGTAACAACCCCAATGAAAGAAAACTCCGAAGCCTGAATTTCCTCAAAGTTCCATTTTATTGAAGATGTCATATTGGCCCATGTGGGAAAACCCACATCTGAAAGATTCCAGGTTTTCCCCACCCAAAAGAAAAGTCAAGTCCCTACTCAACACCCACATGTCCCATCACACGATCCAATCAGGCACCATCCAAACCTGAAGATACATCCCAGTCACCTCATCGCAGCTGCAGGACACCTTGGCCTTGACTCGCTGAGAAAAGAATGTTATTTTGACTATATATCACCCATACTCTATACAATCCCCCCTCCCAATTTCCCACAGTAGAAAATGTGGCAGGCCTGAAGGCCCAACTGTAAAAGATGGCTTCCAGGTCTGACACCGGAGCTCCCCACCTCCCCCCAGACAAGCACAATCGAAAGCCCACTGAAGATGTCTCCTCGAATGGGGATGAAACGTTTGCAACTGAATCGTCAAGCTCGGAGCTCAAACCAACAACATAGCTACCAACCTAAGCTACTAATATTCAAAGCCATTTCAACCATGATTACTCAATCCAATTTTCTGGGCTCACATGACATACTAGAGCAAGGGGGTCAAACTCGATTTCATTAAGGGCCGCATCAGGGTTGCATTTGACCTTGGAAGGCCGGGGTGGGTGGGGCCAGCTCGACTTCACTTGTGTCAGGGCACCTGTGGTGACCTGAGCACTCTGCCAACGAAAATGGACTCCCAAGCTCTGTTTTTGGCTGCGACAGCCTCCTGCAACCCTCTGCCAGCGAAAACAGAGCTCAGGAACACTGCCTGCGGTCCTTGCAAGCTCCATTTTCACTGGCAGAGGCACCGCAGGCCAGTCCTTCACTGTTTGCAGGGCGATCCTGTGGGCCAGATCTAAGCACCCTTGCAGGCTGGATTTGGCCCCTCAGGTAGTGGTGGGATTCAAGTAATTTAACAACCAGTTCTCTGCCCTAATGATTTCTTCCAACAACCAGTTGCCAAACTGCTCAGAAAGTTAACAACCGGTTCTCCCAAAGTGGTGCGAACTGGCTGAATCCCACCACTGCCCCCAGGCCTTGAGTTTGACACCCCTGTACCAGGGGTGTGTTGCTCCCGGTTCAGTCCGGTTCTTGCGAACTGTTAGTAAAGGCGGAGGGAGGCTCCGTCTACCCGCCTGGACATCATCATGGATGATCTGCGCATGCACAGAATCTCCTGTTGCAAACCGATAGTAAAGGTAAGTAGAACCCAGCCCTGCCCTATACTAGAGTATGATGTCAATTGGGTTTGCAGAATATACCAAAATCTAGAATATACCAAAATCTAAATTTAACCTAGAGTATTGTGCAAAAAAAAACCAACCCTGGTTCTTGTCAGTTCTTCAGCTCCATAGATAGCAGCATCTGGCTCTATCCAGTCATATGGGTTTTAGATCTTCATTGAAATAATACAAAATGACATCATAGTTAGCCAACCAGACCTATATGCTGCTGAAATCAATCAGATCTGGGTCAGTTGTGATATTCTGCCCTACTGCTTACAGATGGAGTTGGGGTAGGCAATTTAAACAGCAGACTGACGTGCTAGATTAGGCTTCTGGAAATCCAAGATCTGATCACCGCTCAGCTGTGAAATTAACTTGGTGACTTTGTTAGGGAAGTCACATTTGGCAGGGTTCCCCCATCATTGCAGAGCCATCCGATGCTTTCTTTCCATGTGACTTAACATGTTGCAAGAACCCACCTATTGTGGTTTATAAACTTTGATCGATGGCTTCATATCTGTAAAACCAACCAACTGGAGTTTAGTCCACAATCAACGGTTGAAGAAAAGAAAAAGTGATATCAACTGAATAGTCACTTAATTACCACACAGGATTATTGGGAAATTCAAACCAGGAGAGATTGTTTTTAGGGTTTTGAGTTAGAAGCAGGATATTCATGTATTAAATCAGGGGTGTCAAACTCGATTTCATTGAGGGCCGCATCAGGGTTGTGTTTGACCTTAGAGGGCTGGTGGGGGGGGACGTGACAGGAGAGGGGCATGGCCATGGTGGGCGTGGCACAGGACTCATGTTGGGGGCACCTGTGGTGACCAAGTGCTAAGCCCTTAGACGCTCCCTCACTCTCATTATAATCTCTTTCCTCTTCCTTCCTTTTCTGCTTTTTTCTTCCCTCTTCCTTCGCCTTCCTTCTCCCTTCCACTCTTTCCTTATTTTTCCTTCCTTGCTCTCTTCCCATCTTCCCTTCTTTTTCTTTGTCTTTCCCTTTCTCCTTGCCTGCACCTCCTTGCATGCTCGAATGCAAGACGGGAAACATTTTTCCTTTTGTTTTGTTTTTACATTTGTTTTGATAGACCTCTGCCAGCGAAAATGGAGCCCGGGAGAGGGCACATGTGCCCCTCCCCACACTCCATTTTTAGCTGCGACGGCCTCCTTGTGCAGCCCTCTGCCAATGAAAATGGAGCATGGGGGACATGTGACCCCCCCCCCCCCCAGCTCCATTTTCTCTGGCAGAGGCACTGTGGGCTGTTCCTTTGCTGTTTCCAAGCCGGCCCCACAGACCAGATCTAAGCACCCCATGGGCCAGATCCAGCTCCCAGGCCTTGAGTTTGACACCCCTGTATTAAATGAACAGCAGAGGGTTGGAGCCAGTGTTGGATTTCTAATGGTTCACCCCGGTTCGGGAGAACCGGTAGTGGTGGTGGTGGGAGGCTCCGCCCACCTGCCCGGACGTCATCAATGATGTGCTGCAAATGCACACACTCCCGATTCTGAACTGGTAGCGAAGGTTAAGTGGACCCCACTACTGGTTGGACCTACAATTATGGGAAAGAATGAGGGGAGAGAAACCCTGTTATGCCACATCCATGTGCTCTGTGCATGCTAAATAGGCCTTCTCTGACTGACTCTGGCTGGATCACACCCAACCTAATAGACTCCCAACTCACTGGGGAAACCTAGTGAACCAGTGGTGAAATCTAAAATTTGTTACTACCGGTTCTGTGGGCGTGGCTTGGTGGTGGTGGGGTAATGTGACTGGGTGGGCGTGGCCAATTTTTTGTTTCTTTTAAAACCATTTTTTCCACATTTTTTGTAGAAAATGAGGTTGTAAAAAAAGTGCTTTCAAAAGGCTCTGACGATCCCAGCTGAGCCGCGCGATCATCAGAGGCTTTTTTTTTAAAACTTTTAAAAGCATTTTTTCAGCCAAAGAGGTTGTAGAAAAAATGCTTTTAAAAATTAAAAGAAAAAGCCTCTGATGATTGTGCGGCTCAGCTGGGCATGGGGGGGGGGTGGCAGAGATTTTTGCTACCCAGTTCTCCAAACTACCCGCCTCCATCGCTACCGGATCGGGCGATCAGGTCCGAACCGGGAGCATTTCACCCCTGCCTCAAACCAATGGCTAATGAAACATCTGGAAGGGCTCATCAAAGCTGCGGGGACTTCCTAGCAATGACCAAGCGAGCAGAAGAAACCAGTCCTGTTGTTTGTATGTTTGCGTTTCCTGGAAACTGGGGAGATGGTGAGCTGGTTTCGAAAGACGGATGCTGTCAAAGATCAGTTGACACAGCTGAGCACCAGGCTCGCCCTTTTCTGCATGAAGAAGGGAACATGCTGTCTATGTTTAGAAAGAAGCACCGTTGTTCCCCTTCCCCTTTTCTACTGAAGGAAGTTAGCACCCACCCACCCCTCCTAGAAGAATGAAATATTTTAGGAAATATTAAAGAGGCAGACTATTATGTTTCCCTGGATGAGAAAAGGAGAAACATGTTTTTAAAGACAAAGCAGCTTCCTGCAGCTCCCTGCCCCCACCCCACTCCTTCAGCTTCAGGGTGATAGGATTAAGACATGGCCCTCAGGATATGATAGGATTAGCCCTCTACCCATCTCACCACATGGCACCTGGGAAGATTACATCACCCAGCAAGGCTCAACCAAGCCTGGGACTCAGGACAGCCTACAGAGTTGCTCCTGCATGGCCCCGTGGGAGTCTGACAACCAATCAGAATACAAGCTCAAATTCAAAAGCCCAGAGAGGGTATAAAACTCAAGCACTTTCGGCATCTCTTCCCTTTTTTTCTCCTTCACCCAACATCATCAAGGCATGTGATCCTATCCAGGGGCAGGTTCCAAATCCCGTCGCTACCAGTTCGTTCGCGCGCAACCCTTCTGCACAAAAGCATCCGGGCGGGTGGGCGGAGCCTCCCACTGCCGCCGCTACCATTTTGCCCGATCCGTTTTGCGAACCAGTAGCAACCCACCACTGATCCTGTCCACCATAAAAAACGTCTTTCCAAACAGCCACCATTTCCAGTGTCTTTTTCCCAGGGGTGAAATGCTCCCGGTTTGGATTGGATCGCCCGATCTGGTAGTGATGGCGGCGGGTGGTTCGGAGAACCGGTAGCAAAAATCCCTACGTCACCCCACCCCCACCCCCCCCAACATGCCCAGCTGAGCCGCACGATCATCATAGGTTTTTTTATTTTTTACTTTTAAAAGCATTTTTTCTACAACCTCTTCCGACGAAAAAATGCTTTTAAAAGTTTTTTTAAAAAAAAGCCTCTGATGATTGCGTGGCTCAACTGGGATCGTCAGAGGCTTTTCAAAGCATTTTTTTTTCTGCAACCTCTTTTTTTTTTTTTAAATTTGATTTATATGCCACCCTTCTCCGGAGACTCAGGGCGGCTTACAATGCGCTAAGCAATAGCCTTCATACTTTTGTATATTTTATACAAAGTCAGCTTATTGCCCCCACAAACTGGGTCCTCAATTTACCTACCTTAGAAAGGATGGAAGGCTGAGTCAACCTTGAGCCTTGGTGAGATTCGAACCTGCAATAATTGCAGGCAGCTGATGTTAATAACAGGGCTTTAGACCACTGTACTATCCAAACCTCTTGGCCAAAGAGGTGGTTTAAAAAATGCTTTGAAAAGTCTCTGACGAACCCAGCTGAGTTGCCTGATCGGCAAAGAGATGTTTTTTTTAAAAAGCCTCTCTGAGGATCCCAGCTGAGTTGCCTGATCGGCAGAGGCTTTCAAAACATTAGAAAATGCTTTGAAAAGGACCATGCCCACCAAGCCACGTCCACAGAACCGGTAGTAAAAAAAATTGGATTTCACCACTGCGGCAAACCTCCATAACTTTAACCTTAGATTGTCTATTGTTGACCTCACCCCATTCCTAAATGGTCTGTAAGGGGCGTGCTTAAGCGCACCAGCATGCCTACCATCCCTGTCCTACTGTCCCCATTTATTCATATCCATTTCCTGTATTCATAATCGTGTTTAAACTTATACATGTCCGCCAAACGAAATAAATAAATAAAATAAAATAAATGGTGATGGCCATTTATTGTTTGCACCCAAGATATTTCAATGGCTCACTTCCACACATTCTACTCGAATGAGTCATTTCCCCCCTCTCAGTAATGAGATTTAAATTGACTGCAGGTTGAACTTTTAATCCTAAATGACACAAGATCTCAACTAGGAATCCGTCCTTTTTTTTTTTCTTTTTTTCCTGGAGAAACAGTGAAAGGAATATTAAGGAAGCTGCACCATCTGCATTCTATCCCACTGCTTTAAAAAAGTAATTAAAGACTTTCAACCTTACCTTGGATTTATATCCCGTCCTTTCTCTGATTATTCCCGCTATTTCCCAACAGACAACAGACCTGTTTAAGAGTCCACCTGTATTTTAGGATTAACCCTGCCCTAGATATGTCTTTTGTGCATGCATGCATACAAACAGAGAGAGAGAGAGAGAGAGAGAGAGAGAGAGAGAGAGAGAGAGAGA
>WNWU01000046.1:4510222-4523563 GCA_012654045.1 Ptyas mucosa | reverse complement strand
TCTATCTCTATTATCTCCATCACCACCACTATCTCCATCTCCATCTCCATCTCTCTCTCTTTTTTTTTCTTTCTCTCTCCCTCTCCCTCTCTCTCCCTTCCCTCCCACTCCCACTCCCCATCTCTATCTTTCTATTTATATATCATCTCCCTCTATATTATTTCTCTCTTTCTCTATCTGTATCATTCTCTATCCATCCATCCATCCACCCATGTCATCTAATCAAACAAATCCATTCTAATCTAATAATGTTTTATCCAGCACTCCTCCCTCTTCCCAAGCTTTCTCTTTTCCAACCAATTGATCAATCCATGGATGTCCCTGCCAACACAAGAGACTCAGGCTAAAAAAGCAAATGAAGATTGTTGCAATATCCAAGCCAGCATTGGGAGTTCTCCCTGATGACCCAGATGGCCCAGCCAAGGCCAGAGACCGTGCAGTGCAGGGAGGCAGGAAGGGTGATTAACAGGCCTGGAAAGGCCTCCAATGATGGAATCAGCTTGCTGTGAAATTGGTGTCGAAGGTTGGGAAAGAAGGAGAGGCCGAGGGAAGGCCAGCAGTAAGCAATGAAGAAGAAATAGATAGGTACTTTGTCATCAGGTAGAGCTACTTTGAAATGGGGAAAGAGGGTTATGACTTGGGGGGTGGAGAACCCTCCACATCACCACTCAAACAGCCATGTTTGTGGAATATAGCTAGCATTGGGTAACCAGTCACTTTTCACATCTCAGGGCCTGTTTGATTTTTTTGTTTGACGGAGGAACCATTTGTACAATGGAAATCAGAAATATTGGACATCATCAATCAAAAAGCTTCTAAGAAACACTGTCAACTCGGTCAAATAGAAAAGGGGGGTATTAGTGGGAATACAAAACTGGAATTTTGTACTGGAGGTGAAGATTGCGTCTACACCAGTTTGCCCAGTCAAGTGCACGTGTGTTTAAAAACTAGGGGCTTGAAGTCCTAATGCAAATACCTCTCAAGTACCAAAATTCTCCAGTATGGTGGTTAAGATGTCTGGGAGTTGAAATAGTTGGAAATTGTCCAGACTGGGAAATCTTTCCTTAGATTATGGTTCCCCTGAGTGGCAGCCAGAATTGCTGAGGTAATTATAGTCCAAGGCAACTAGAGGATGTCAGCTTGGGAGAGACTGCACAGTTCAGCAGCCAAGCCCTGAGATGCTTCCACATCAGTAAATGTCTATGGAGATTCTCAGTCATCCAGGTCATGATTTTCAAGAGACAACTGGACTTTCTAGTTTTTCTTTGAAGACGTTTCACATCTCCCCCAAGAAGCTTCTTCAAAGCTTAAGAAGCTCTGAACTGCTGACCTTTCTGATTGACTTCTACATCAGTGTTTCTCACTGATGTAGAAGTCACTTGACAACTTGAAGATGCATGGACTTCAACTCCCAGAATTCTGGGAGTTGACGTCCAGGTGTCTTCAGGTTGTCAAGGTTGAGAAATACCGTTCTACATTGTCCAATCCAAGTTCATCACAGATTCCTACCACCTTGCTGTTGGTGAGGCCTGGTCGGTGCTTAGAACAAAATGAGAGTTGCATGGACAAAGCCCAGGTCTCCAAGTAGGATTGGAGGAAAATATCTGCCTAAATAATTGTTTTAATGTTTTTAATATTTATTTGTATAGACTCTCTCTGTGAGGGAGATGGGCAGTTTTAAAATTGGATGGATGGATGGATGGATGGATGGATGGATGGATGGATGGATGGATGGATGGATGGATAGATGGATGGATGGATGGATGGATGGATAAATGGATGGATAGATAAATGGATGGATAGATAAATGGATGGATGGATGAATGGATAGATTAGATAGATAGATAGATAGATAGATGGATGGATGGATGGATGGATGGATGGATGGATGGATGATAGATGATAGATGATAGATAGATGATAGATAGATAGATAGATAGATAGATAGATAGATAGATAGATAGATAGATAGATAGATAGATAGATAGATAGATGATAGATAGATAGATAGATAGGTAGATAGATGATAGATAGATAGATAGATAGATAGATAGATAGATAGATAGATAGAGATGATAGATAGACAGAGACAGAGACAGAGACAGAGACAGAGACAGAGACAGAGACAGAGACAGAGACAGAGACAGAGACAGAGACAGACAGACAGACAGATAGACGTCTCTGCATAGAAGGATTCTCCTTCAAAATTAAGTTACCCCCCCGTGGGCAGGTTCTCCCATGCTGCAGCTTAATGAAGGGTCAATGTAACATGAAATCTCTTAAAATATCTTAACATTTGCCCATCTGGCTGCCTGTCTCTGAGGACAATCCAGGCTGACGGATCTCCAGTTTACTCTTGTATTAGAAGCCAGTCAAATTTGCACTGTGGCTACAGTTCCCCCGAGGCTAATTCTGGGGACTGCACCAAGGGCTAATAAATTTGCCGATGACGTTCTTTTGATTTTGTTTGGGGAACGAAGGCAGGGATCCCGAGCGAGTCATACATCAGCTTTAATGCCTTCATGAATAAATGATCAAATTAGAAAAAAAAAAGAGAGGAGAAAGAAGCATGATTAGAACTTAGTAGCCATCAGATCAAACTGTTTTCTCTTTTTCCCCAGGTGCAGGGTTCCCTCCGGAGTACCTACAGAATAAAATTGTGGATACCCCAAAGGATAGAACAGAAATGCAGGTCTCATTTTATTTCCTACGAGGAAGGAGGAGAAATTTACAACCCAGAGACTGGGCTGGGAGACAACATATAAAAGTAAATGTAAAGGTTCCCCTCACACATATGTGCTAGTCGTTCCTAACTCTAGGGGGCAGTACTCATCTCCGTTTCAAAGCCGAATATTGTCCAGCCTACAGCTCTTCCTCCTGTCTCCCAAGGCTATTCGCACACACCATTACACATAGAGAGTTATGGTGTCAGTCTCGGATTCTCCAACCTTGTGTGCGGAAAGCACTTGGCTCCCAAAATCAGTGGTGAATTCTGTACTCAGAGCATCTCCGGAGCTTCACTGGTGGCCAATAGACAGGACACATGGATGGAAAAAGTAGGATTTCTTTTCCTCCTTCATGAGGACTTGTGTATTAGGCATCTCTGAAAACCTTGGTGGTGACTTTATTCACTCAAGTTGTAACACTGCCGGAAGTTTATATTTTTATATACATATATATATTCTTCTTAGGTAGATGGATAGATATTGTATCAAAGATATAAGTTTCCTCGGATGATCTTTATTTTTTTAAGCTTCTGTATGCCTGATATCTGGGCTTCAACCTCCGTGGCTAAGACGCTGAGCTTGTCGATTGAAAGGTCGGCAGTTCAGCGGTTCGAATCCCTAGTGCCACGTAACGGGGTGAGCTCCCGTTACTTGTCCCAGCTTCTGCCAACCTAGCAGTTCGAAAGCACGTAAAAAATGCAAGGAGAAAAATAGGGACCACCTTTGGTGGGAAGGGAACAGCGTTCCATGCACCTTTGGCGCGAGTCATGCCGGCCACATGACCACGGAGACATCTTCGGACAGCGCTGGCTCTTCGGCTTTGAAACGGAGATGAGCACCGCCCCCTAGAGTCGGGAACAGCTAGCACATATGTGCAAGGGGAACCTTTACCTTTACTTTTTATGCCTGATATCTGGGCTTCAACCCAGGGATTGAGCACTAGATGGCAACAAAGAGATGCTGAATAGAAAACTGCCTTTGCTGTGTTCTGATCCTTATCCAGATCTTTACAGCCCCTGTTATAATTGGAGATTTGATAACCAAGAGTGCTTATGGAAAAAGGCTTCCGTATTTTAAAATTACCCTCTTCCTAATGCTTTGAACTATAGTTGCAAATGCAGGCTCATATGCTAAAGCCTCCGGAAAAGACTTCAGGGGATTAATTTGTTCGTGCCAAATCAACCTTAAAAAGACCCAGGATTGTGGGCTGGTCGCGTAATGTTAATTACGGAGGCACCATTTATGATGGATTCATCCCGTGCAAACATTCGGGGGGTGGGGGGGGGACACTTCTGATGAATACTTTATGTAGCTTAATAAAACAGCTGAGCTCTGGAATTCCAAACAAGTTTGAAAAGTTTCATTCCTATTAAAAGAGCAGCATGAAGGTTTAAAACGCTTTTGGCCTCCACATTTTATTTTATTTTTTAATTTTTTTGAAAGGAAGAAAATGAACACTCAGACAAAAGTCGAAGCCCGGGGCTCACTCGGTGCCTAGATCCTCAGGCACTCCACACACTCCTATCAAATGCTTTCCAACACGCTCTTTGTATGAAACATTTATAGATTGGCAAACCGGCTTCAGGCACGCACAGAGGGGAGCAAAGTGGGAAGGGGGGGAGAAGAGGGGAGAGGGGGGAAAATGTAGCCAATAGAGTTGTAGGCTCAGGATTTCATAAACTTGTGTAGAGCGCCATCTGCTGGGTGATTCCCTGCTTTGAATCCTTAGAAGGGATTCCCAAAGGTGCTTTTTCGAGAGGCAACTTGGACTTTGTGGCTTTTCCTTGAAAGTCCAGTTGTCTTGAAAATCCGGTTGGCTCTTGAAAAAGCCCCTTTGGGACAACGATGACTGGATGACGACAATCTCCATAGACTCCATAGATATAGAACCTCCATAAAGGTAAAGGTGAAGGTTCATCTCGCACATCTGTGCTAGTCGTTCCCGACTCTAGGGGGTGGTGCTCATCTCCGTTTCAAAGCCGAAGAGCCAGCGCTGTCCAAAGACATCTCCATGGTCATGTGGCTGGCATGACTAAACGCCAAAGGCGCACGGAACGCTGTTTCATAGTTTCATAGTTATTAGGAATATTTAAAGCACAAAAAATGTACGGTTTCGGACACTGTAAGATTGAATATGAAATAGACAAATTATTTTTCAAGTTCCTGCCTTATTTCCCAGGCTAGCCTCAAGTTCTGAAATTCCTTGGTTTCCCATCTAAGTTCTATCTTACTTAGCTTGTTTAAAATCAGGTAAGCTGGGCACCATCATGCTTCAAATATTTTTTTTAAGATGGGGAAGGATGAGTAGAAAGACACAGAGAGAGAGAAACAGACAGAGTCAGAGAGAGAGAGAGAGACAGACAGACAGACAGAGGGAGACAGACAGACAGAAACAGAGACAGAGAGACAGAGACAGAGAGACAGACAGAGACAGAGAGAGACAGATAGACAGAGAGAAAGAGAGAAAGACAGACAGACAGACAGAAACAGAGACAGAGAGACAGACAGAGAGACAGAGAGAGACAGAGAGAGAGAGAGACAGAAACAGAGACAGAGACAAAGAGACAGACAGAGACAGACAGAGACAGACAGAGACAGAGACAGAGACAGAGAGTGTATAGGTAGTCTTTGACTTATATATGTTTAGTGACTGTTCATACTTACGACCACTGAAGCAACCCCGTGGTCATGTAAACAAAATTCAAAGGCTTAGCAACTGGTTCATATTTATGATGGTCGCAGTGTCCTAGGGTCACGTGAACCCCTTTTGAGACCTTCCGACAAGCACAGTCCACCGGGAAGCCAAATTCACTCACCAACCATGTTACTAGCTTAACAACTCCACTGATTCCCTTAACAACTGTGTCAAGAAAGGTTGTAAAATGCGGCAAAACTGTCTCACTTAGCAACAGAAATTTTGGGCTCCATTATGGACGTAAGTCGAGGACTACTTGCAGTAACAAGGGGTGTGGAGATGACCAACTACAACGCTCTCTGTGTCTCTCCCCTCCTACATTTTCCATCTCCACCCACTTCCAAATTTTCTGTTATTCCACGGCTTGAGTTAAATTTGCTTATCATGTTCGAGGACCAAAAATGAAATGAAAAATAAAGGTATTTACAGGCAGGATGAAAACGTTCTGGTTTACCGATTGTCATTTTCAGATGGCATGCAGAAAGGGCCAGACAGAGCTGCAGAGCCACCCTATCTATCATTAGTCTGCAAAAATAAGTGTGCAGTGGAGATTTACTTCCAGGTATGAAGGCCTAAAATTGCCATGTTTTCGGTTAGAGCACATTGGATGCAAACAAACAAACAACCATCCCTTAAACAAGCACAGGTTTGTCTTCCCTGCTACAAGGAGAAGGAAGTAGAGATGCCAGCATCCATATCCTTTAAAAGCTGGTGAAATCGAATACTCTTTGCAGTATTATTGATAACAACAGCAGGTTGCATAATCACCAGGGCTGCTTTTAAACCTCGCATGTTATGTATTTTTCATCCGCAATCCGTTGCTTAAAAATGTGCTCTGAGGGAAGAAATATCTGTCAAATGTGTTCACAGAGGCATGGTGTGTAGAGCAGAGGCGGGTTTCAGCAGGTTCTGACCAGTTCTGGAGAACCAAAGCGAAAATTTTGAGTAGTTCAGAGAACCGGTAGTAAAAATTCTGACTGGCTCCACCCCATCTATTCTCTGCCTCCCAAGTCCCAGCTGATCGGGAGGAAATGGGGATTTTCCCCCTGGAGTGGGGTGGGAATGGAGATTTTACAGTATCCTTCCCCTGCTATGCCCACCAAGCCACGCCCACCAAGCCATGCCATGCCCACCAAGCCACGCCCACACAACCGGTAGTAAAAAAATTTGAAACCCACCACTGGTGTAGAAGCAAATGATGTTTCTAGGACAGGGGTGACAAACTTAAGGCCCATGGGCCAAATTTGGCCCCTGGGGCCGGCCTGGAAACAAAAAAAGGACCGGTCCACAGTGCCTCTGCCAGTGAAAATGGAGCTCAGGGGGGTGCGTGCATGCCCCCCCCCGCTCTACTTTTGCTGGCAGAGGGCTGTCACACCCACTATGGCCATTGCCACATCTGGCCACACCCACCATGGCCACATCCCGTGCCCAACCATGCCCCACGCCCCCTCCCCGGCCCTCCGAGCTCAAACACAACGCTGATGCGTCCCTCAATGAAATCAAGTTTGACACCCCTGTTCTAGGACATGCCACGGCGCATGCACTTCTGAACTGGTAGGGAAGATAACTAGATTTCACTCCTGGCCCCCAGGCTTGAAATTTTGGGCTTAGACAACTTAGAACTACGCTGCCTTTGATCTGACCTAAGCGTAGTACATAAAATTATCTGCCACAACATCCTACCTGTCAATGACTACTTCAGCTTCAACCACAACAATTACACGAGCACACAATAGCTACAAACTCAAGGTAAACTGCTCCAAACTCGATTGCAGGAAATACGACTTCAGCAAACAGAGTGGTCAATGCCTGGAATGCACTACCGGACTCTGTGGTTTCTTCCCTGAACCCCCAAAACTTTAACCTTAGGCTGTCTACCGTGGACCTCACCCCACTCCTAAGAGGTCTGTAAGCGGAGTGCATAAGCGCACTAACGTGCCTACCGACCCTATCCTACTGTCCCCATTTATTTGTATCCATTTCCTGCATTCATAATCATGTTTATACTTATATCTGTTATCTTATACATGTTTGACAAATCAAATAGAATTAAAAAATCTTCACAATCTACATTGTTTTATTTAGTTTCCTAGTATGATTTTGATTGCTTGTTTAGTATCCTATGACTGTCACTAAGTCTTGTATCTTTAAGATGACTATGATCATGATTCATCACTTATATCTTTTATGTACACTGAGAGCATACGCACCGAAGACAACTTCCTTGTGTGTCCAATCACACTTGGCCAATAATAAATTTTATCTAGCTGGCTCTTCTAAAGTGTTTCCTCCGACAAACTGAGATGATACAATGAGTTCTGTTCCTTGATCTCCAGGAACAATTTCTTAGTAGCCTCCCCTGATCTGACAACTACCTTTTTACCGGCTCAAGATGCATAGTACCTTTCTAGCTGTGAGAAACAGGAAGATTTGAATGTAATGAATATTCCTCAAAATTGTAAAGAGTTCACTTTGCTTTGTGTATCTAGCTGAGTATGACAATCCTACTCTAAATAACTTAACATCAACCTGATGGAAATACCCCGCCTGCGAAGGCTACGATATTTGATTTCTGTTTCTTGATTGTGATGTTGATCGGTGGTTGGTTTCTACCGGTTAATTCCGGTTCGGGCGAAGCAGTAGCGGCAGCGGCCATGGCAGTGGCAGGAGGCTCTGCCCATCCACCCGGACATCATCATGGATGTTCTGTGCATGCACATGCGCATTGCATGTGTTCACAATTCCAAACCGGTAGTGAAGGTGAGTGAAACCCACTACTGATGTGGACTAAATAGAGCCCTGGAGACTTTGCTGACCCAACTGTCAATCCAGATAGTCCTCGACGTACGACCATAACTGAGCCCAAAGTTTAGGTTGCTAAGTGAAATGTTTGTTAAGTGAGTTTCCCCCCATTTTACGACCTGGAGTGTCAGAAGTGAGAGCAATCAACCAATGGCTTCAGAAGGTGTGGGAGCTTCATCACTGGAGACTTTCAAGAAGAGATTGGATTGCCGTTTGTCAGAAATAGTGTAGGGTCTCCTGCTTGGGGGCGGGGGGGGGTTGGGCTAGATGACCTAAAAGGTTCCTTCCAACTCTGTTAATCTGTATCTAACAGCGAGCGGCTGTTATTTTCAGGAAGAGGCGAGAACTCGTTCTTCAGACTTGGGGGGGGGGGCGGTTTTGCTCCCAGAGGGTTCACACTGAGTGCGGTTCATAGAAATTTGTGGCAAATAAGCGCATCATCATGAGACTTCTGCTGCCGGAGGAGGAAGTGGTGTGTAGAAGCATTTCTGCTATCCTTCTCTTCCTTATTACCCAATACCGCAGTGCGCTGAGCACTTCAGGGAACTTTAAGCATCTGTACTTCTCTGTACCAGGGTTTCCCAACCTTGGCAATCTGAAGTCCATACATGAGCATAGCTGGCTGGGGAATTCTGGGAGTTGACGTTCCACATGTCTTTAAAGGGTCTGGTTTGGAAAACTCTTAGGTATACACACGTAAGCATCAGAGGTGGGTTTCAGCAGGTTCTGACCAGTTCTGGAGAACCGGTAGTGGAAATTTTGAGTAGTTCGGAGAACTGGTAGTAAAAATTCTGACTGGCCCCGCCCCCATCTATTCTCTGCCTCCCAAGTCCCAGCTGATTGGGAAGAAATGGGGATTTTGCAGTATCCTTCCCCTGCCATGCCCACCAAGCCACACCCACCAAGCCATGGCACACCCACCAAGCCACACCCAAAGAACCGGTAGTAAAAAAAATTTGAAACCCACCACTGGTAAGCATCTACTTTTAACAGAACCATCTTCCGCGCGCAATTTCTTCCTTGGAAGTCATAGACCAGATCCAGTCTCCTGATATTCAATAAGCATCATTGGTATGATTTCTTTATTTATTAAATTTATATAACAATAACAATAGCATTTATATACCGCTTCGTAGTGCTTTTTACAGCCCTCTCTAAGCGGTTTACAGAGTCAGCCTATGGCCCCCAACAATCTGGGTCCTCATGCTACCCACCTCGGAAGGATGGAAGGCTGAATCAACTTTGAGATTTGAACTGCCGAGCTGCAGTTAGCAGTCAGCTGAAGTAGTCTGCAGTACTGCACTCTAACCACTGCGTCACCTCGGCGCAGTTCGAAGCATCTCTTACGTATTTTTCCTTTAAGACTGGATTCAGTCTTTAAAAGGGGTTTTAGAGGGCACAGAAATGGGAACATAGCTCTTTAAAGCAGCTGCATCTCTTCTACTTTAAGGTGTTCCGGCCGCCTTAAAGTGCCTGGAACACTCGACCACTTTAAGGTGGATAGAAGGCCATTGATTCTAAAGTGGGTAATCTCATGTGAAACTGCTGGATTGAAGCACGTTAATAAGAGAATGACACTGTAGCCCAGAACAGTGGTGGGTTCCTCCCAGTTTTACTACCGGTTCTCTGATCGCGCACTTCGTGCTTTGCGCGGATGCAGTTCGCAAAAACTTTCCACTTCCGCGTTTCTACTGAAACCACGCTAATCAGCTGAGAAGATAAAGGTAAAAAAGGAGCCCAGGTGGGCAGGTGGGCCAATCTGAACGTTGGGAGGAACCGGTTTGCTACCAGGTGATCGTCAATGCTACCGGTTCGCGCAAACTGCTGCATACCGGTAGCAACCCACCACTGGCCCGGAAGAGGGGTAGTATTTCAAACATCAGAAACAATGAGCAGATGAGTATCTGAGCGCCAAGATACTCTGGTGGGGGAAGCATTTAACCTTTCAATTTTGCATTGTTGTGGGGGGGAGGATCTAACGAACTCTCAAGGACCCCATTCATAAATGCAGAATAGTTTTATTAGAGTCATTATCTCAGCCCTTTATTTCTTGATATTAAACTTGATTGATGAAATTCCAAGTTTGGAAGTTTTGCTTCCCTGGTCCTGCTGTGCTGTTTCGGGGCTTAACCGTTGGAATAGCAGTTCCTGTCTCCAAAGAGGATACAGAAAGAGAGTCAAGAGAAGGTGCTGGAGTCTAAACAGGAGCTGGCAACTTCCCAGGACTCGGCTGCTAATCCAGAAAAAGAGGAATTCCCTTAAAACCTTCATGCTTCTTTTCCCCGTGAATTGCAAGGTTTGATTTCAGCATAATCCGTCGGGAAATCTTCTGCAGTTATATCTGGCTGAGGATTTGGCACACTGAAGGAAAGAGTCGCATAATGGATTTCTTCAGGATCTTCGGGATCTCCATCCACGGATTCATGGGTGCTTTTTGGTTTGGGAGGAACGCCATTCACTTCCTGCGCAGCGAGGTCCGAAGTGCTGGGTTTCTGTTGGAAGAGAGGAGTTGAGTGGAAGGAGAATCTGCCACCATTAACCCACAACTTAAAATTTGAGCTAATTTTACAAGTCTACCGCAAATCAGGTTGCAGTTATAGCTGGGTTGTTGTTTTTTTTAAAGAATAAGCAGAAGCAAAAAAAAGAAGAATCTGCAGAAACAGAGAAGCCTAAGGAAACCAGTTCTCCAAACTGGGGGGAAACAATATAGATTGCTTAAGCTTGTTTTGGCGATAACATTTCATATTAAAAAGAACTCTGTTTGAACTCAGATGGACTGAACGTTTCATTTCCCTCCCCTCCAAAATTCAATTTTTGAGATTTATCATCCAGAACTTTTTTAAAAAGTACCCTGCATATTGAGATTAAAGCATTTTATTGAGGCACCAAAATGTAATCATACTTCTTCATAAATAGCTGTGATAGACTTCAAAAATAGTCCTCCAGACGTTTCTAAGCTACAGCTTACAGCCACTTTTACTTAATTTAATTTAATTAATTCAATTTATATGCCACCCCTCTCCGAAGACTCAGGGCGGCTTATATAGCTAATGGCTGGAGGGGAGGGAGGAATGTTGGAGAGATCCTTTAGCAGTGTCTTAATCTTTTTAGAAAATAATAGTACAGGAATATTGAAAACTTACCACTATATTGGAGTCTACCACTATAGTTCATACCATAGTGTTTCTCAGCCCAACTTTAAGATGTGTGGACTTCAACTCCCAGAATTCCCCAAACTAGCATTCTGAATAGGAGAATTCTGGGAGTTGAAGTCCACACAAAGTTGCTTAAATTGGGAAACATAGCCATACCACCATCTGGTTTCTAAAACTATCCATTCAGATCAGTGGTGGGCTGCTCCCGGTTCTGTCCGGTTCTTGTGAACCGGTAGTAAAAGCGGTGGGAGGCTTTGCCCACCTGCCCGGATGTCATAATGGACGATCTGCATATGTGCAGAAGCACACAAGCAAAGCGAGAGCACACACGCTCCCATTGCAAACCAGTAGTAAAGGTAAGTAGAATCCACCCCTGACTCAGATGCAAGCAGAGCATGACAATTGCCCATTCGTACTATTTGTTCCTAGCATCTAATATTCAAAGATTCTGAATATGTCAATTAGTTTACCTATTGTGAATATATCTCCTTCACAGAAGTGGTGTCCCCCCCCCCCCCCCCGTTTTATATCTTTAAAGTCAATGAGTTTCTCTACCCATTGTGGGCAATGAGTTCCCTGAATTAATTCTTTGAACAATGAGTTATTTCTCTTGGTGCTGAATCATAATTCGTTTCATTAATTCTGTTTGCAATCAATTCCACTGAATTCTAGCATTTGAGAAAGGATTTCGGGAAGAAAATCTGACTCATTAAAATCTCAATCATATCCTGGCTGAGCTTTTTCCCTCTAACGTATCAGAAACGCAGAATCTACAAGTAAACTTGATTTTGCTTAGAGGAAAATTCCTAACGTAGCAGTATTACATATGGATGATGAGATCAGTCCTGAATTGCAAATAGTTGCAGAAGAAAACAAGTCTCTCTATTATTGACCCAGTAGTTATAATATCAGGAGAGTCAACGGAAACCAATAATTTCCCCACCAGCTACCGTGTTTACCTGAAAATACAATCTACTCCAAAAGTAAGTCCTAGCTTGATTTTTACATGTCTCTGTTGTCTCTGTTGTGGCCCGCCAGCGGCCAGCAGACCTGATGGCAGACTCAGACACTGAGGAGGTTGGGGAGGAGCATGGGCCAGTCCTAGAGTCTGGAGAAGGGTCTGGTGAGTGCTCTGCATCGAAGGCAGAGAGGGAGCCAGGGCCGTCTGACAGTTGTCAGCTGCCTTCGGAGTCAGACATCAGTGGGGCAGAAGAATAGCTGGAGCCTGTTCCCAGTGTGCGCATGCGCAGAGCTGCCAGGAGAAGGGAACAGCTAAGGAACAAGGGTGGACACAGGCCACAGGCAGATGGTGAATGCCCCCTCCCATAGGGAATAAAGAGGAGCGAAAGGGGAGGGGAGTTTGCAGGAGACAATTAGTTCAATTCATTAGGGTGAAGATCTGTTCCTGACTTCTTGCCAAGTCTTGTCTGCTACAGAGCGGCGTTTGGAAGATATCGGCCTGGCAGCTCTCCAGGTCTGTAGTTGTGAAATCTTTTGAAAGGCTGTTGGACTTTGCTGGAGAGGAATTTCCCTTTAAACTAAATAAAAGGGGTTTTAATCGGGACGAGGAGTCGGCTTCGTGCTTTTGGAAAGCCTAGGTCAGAACAGTCTCGTCGTGCAAAATCAAGTTCCTCTCAACCAAGAGATGGACTTGTGAGATGGGACAGAAGCCAAGAACCAAAAGCAACATGTTAAGTCTGTGAGAAAAACAATGTCCCCAACTTGTAGGGGAAATGGCTTACATTTCAAAACTTCCTGATGGCAGGTCAGAAAAAGGTGGGGCCGTCTATTTGGCTAAAGGGAAGTGCAGCTGAAGCTCAGCCAATGCTGAAGGAAGAGCAAAGCTTGCTCTGTGGTCTAATGCAGGGGTCTCCAGCTGTGGCGAATTTAAGCCTGGCGGACTTCAACTCCCAGAATTCCCCAGCCAGCGATGCTGGCTGGGGAATTCTGGGAGTTGAAGTCC
>WNWU01000046.1:4482583-4499712 GCA_012654045.1 Ptyas mucosa | reverse complement strand
AGATGAGATAGATGAGATAGAAAGAGGGATTAGATAGATGAGAGAGATGAGAGAGATGAAATAGGGATGATAGAGGATGGATGGATGGATAGATGGATGGATGGAGATAGATAGATAGATAGATAGATAGATAGATAGATAGATAGATAGATATGGATAGATAGATAGATAGATAGATAGATAGATAGATAGATAGATAGATGGATGGATGGATAGATGGAGACATAGAGACAGAGACATAAAGACAGAGACATAGAGACATAGAGACATAGAGACATAGAGACATAGAGACATAGAGACATAGAGACATAGAGACATAGAGACATAGAGACATAGAGACATAGAGACATAGAGATGGATGGATGGACGGATGGATAGATGGATAGATGATAGATAGATACTGTAGAGAGCTGAGATAGAGAGAGAGATGAAATAGAGAGATGAGAGATGAGAGAGATGAGACAGGCAGCAGGCAGACAGACAGACAGACAGATAAGACAATCTAGGCAAAAACATTTCAGTTATTTGAAATGGACAACGGTTTTAAATTCCTTTTTACTTCTAATTCTACTTCCTATTTAATTCTGAACAATACTAGGTGAATAAGTAGTCCTTGACTTACCACCACAATTGGGACCAGAATTTCCACTGTTAAGCTACAGGATTTTTAAGTGAGTCACACCTGATGTTTGACTTTTTTTATCACAAATCACTGCAGTTATTATGTCAACCATCTTATCATTGCAAATGGGGATACCTTGACCCTGAGGCACTATAATCATCAAAAATACATGCCAGGTGGTCAGCAAAGATTTTTTTTCTTTGGTTAATTCCTGCTAGCCTTTTCTGCCTGTTTTTGATACCTCCTTCCTGAGCTGCTGGGAGAATCACATAACTTACCTTTACTGGAATATAAATGTTTCACGTTGATCCCTAGCATCTGTGGTTTGACTGTGAGAGAAAAATAAATCATCCAGTTCAGAAATTCTTTTCAATAGAGACTTGGAAGCCATCAGATCCCAAATTACTTATGTTGATTTCCTGGAGTTGGTGTCCCAACCTCTTCTCTTCCACACTCTCCGTTTTTAGTTATAAGATACTAAGAATTGGTCACCATTTTGATAGGATAGCAACAGCACTTAGACTTATATACTGCTTCAGTGCTTTTGCAACCCTCTCTAAGTGGTTTACAAAATCAGCATATTTCCCCCAACAATCTGGGTCCTCATTTTAACCACCTCGGAAGGATGGAAGGCTGAGTCAACCTTGAGCTGGTGAGATTTGAACTGCCGAACTGCAGCTAGCAGTCAGCTGAAGTAGCCTGCAGTACTGCACTCTAACCACCATGCCACCTCAGCGCAGTTCGAAGTGTCTCTTACCTATTTTTCCTTTAAGGCTGAGTCAAGCTTCAGCCTGGTGGGATTTGAACTGCCAGATTGCAGGCAGCCGGCAGTCAGCAGAAGTAGCCTGCAGTACTGCGATCTAACCACTGCGCCACCACGGATAATGTCCACATTGGTGTTTCTCAACCTTAGCAATTTTAAGGCATGTGAAGGCATGCTGACTGGGGAATTCTGGGAGTTGATGTCCACAAAGTTGAAATTTAAAAGTTAAAATTGAGAAGGCTGGGAAATCCTGCCCTAGAGCGTTTCTGATTGTCCCCTTCTCCCCACAAGCTAGCGAAGAAAAACACCTCTCAAAGGTGTTGCCAGGCTGAGTGAAAGAGAGAACAGTAAACTGTGGGGCTTTGCTCTCTGACGTAAAGGACCAGTGCAGTGGTGGTATTCAGCTGGTTTTATCCGGTTTGGGCAAACCGGTAGCGGCGGTAGGAGGCTCCGCCCACCTGCCTAGATGTAATCACGTCCCATTTATGATGTTCTGCGCATGCGCGGAAGGTCCTGTGCATGTGCGGGGGTGGCGCACACGCTCACATTTGCGAACAGGTAGTGAAGGTAAGTGAATATCACCCCTGGACCAGTGACTTAGTTCCAGTCTTCAAACCAGAAATGAGTTGAAATTGCCTTGGGATTCGGGGCTTCAACCTATGCGGACCTAGAAAGGATCACTCACAAATGACATTCAGTTGGACGGTTGCCTCTCTGGGAACAGGATTGGTCTCATTTGTGTAATTGACCCTGCAGGTGATAATCCGCATGTGGTCTGCAGCAGAAGGTAAGAAATTCACCACCGAGCTGTAAACCTGGGTCCCATTCAGCTGCGAATGAGAGTCAACAGGTTTGGAAAAGCCGTCCCAGGTGAACTTTGGAGGCATCCAACTACAGCTTGTGAAGGTTGCACAGGTGATGTTTGTAGAATTTCCTTCTGTCATCGTAGGCAAGTCCTGTATTTTTGGTAATCGTCTTTCTAAGAAGAGAAGAAAGGAATCAGAAGAAAGTTATTCCCGGACTACATTCTTCCATCCACTGATCTTGATCTTCAAGCTCCTTCCCAAATGAGTCTCAAGCAGGGGTGAAATCCAGCAGGTTCTGGAGAACCAGTAGAGGAAATTTTGAGCAGTTCGGAGAACCAGCAAATACCACCTCTGGCTGGCCTCAGAGCGGGGAGGGAATGGGGATTTTGCAATATCCTTCCCCCAGGAGTGGGGAGGGAATGGGGATTTTGCAATATCCTTCCCCTGCCATGCCCACCAAGCTATACCACGCCAACCAAGCCACGCCCACAGAAACCAGTAGTAAAAAAAATTGGATTTCACCACTGGTCTCAAGTGAGATGGACCCATTGAGATTTTATCCTCTCTTGGAGTACAAGGTTTTATGCAATCGGACATGACCACAAAACTTCTCTATTTCAAACGTTTATGAAGATTCTCAGTGATCCCGGCCATAGTTGTATCAAAAGTGGTTTGTTATTTTTTTAATTTTGAAAAGGCAACTGGTCCGGTGTCTATATTTCAAGCATCTTCTCAAGCATCTGAAGAAGTTTCTCAGATGAGAAGCGAAACATTTTCAAAGAAAAAAAACCCAAGAAAGTCCAGTTGCCTTTAAAAAAAAAAAAAAAGCTCCTTTTGGACGTGCACGAATCCACGTTTGTCACTCATGAATCTATAACACCTATGAAGCCCTCTTCCAATTTTGAGAACTTTGATGTGTCCCTCTACAAGGGCAAAGTTACAGAGCCAGCAGCCCAGGAAATGTAAAACAAGGGCAGGAAACAGATCACAAAAGAATTCTTCAGGAGGATCTTCACTGGCGGGCTGTTGATCAAAAGTCTTAGTGCTTCTTTCCCTCTTTTGCCGATTTCTACCATCAGGCTAAGAAAATCAACAGCTTTTGACCATGGTTTATTAGAAAATCCACAATTGGCTTTTCAAACATGGCAAATCTATACATCACCGTTTATAAATTACATCAAATGGCTTTACGCATCTCACTGGCATAAATCAAAGAAACTGAAATATCGCTTAGTACAGTGATGGTGAACCTTTTTGGCACAGAGTGCCGAAATGGGAGTGCGCGTACATGCCAGAAACCGGAAGAACATGCGCACGCCGGGAAGATGATCTTCCAGTTTCCAGGGCGTGCATGCACACCAGGCAGCTGCTTTTCCAGTTTCCGGTGCTCCCCCACTCGTGAAGACCAGCTGGCCAATTTGACTTTGTTAGTGTTTTATGCATATAATGTTTTGAGCGCTAGGAGTTAAAGATCTAGGGTTAATCTAGTTCAATGTACTGTTAGCAGATTTTAGATTAGGTTTGCTGAATGTTAGACCCTGTGCTGGTCCTGGGAAGTTCAGGGAGGGGGGAGGGGGGTGGGGAATGGGAGGGGGTTGGGTTTGTGGGAGGGGGGGTGGGTTAGGGAGAGGGGAGGGGTGGGAAAAAATGTTTGTACTTTTTATAAAACTTTTTAATAAAAAAAAAAAGACCAGCTGGCCAGCTCTCCGGAACCCGGAAGAGGAACGGGTGACAGCTCGTATGCCTGGAGAGATGGCTCTGCGTGCCACTGTCGGCACGCATGCCATAGGTTTGCCATCACGGGCTTAGTATGATGTTTGAAACTGAGGGCGTCATCTATTGTATATTACTAAGGAAACATTAATGCTCTCCTGAAGCTTTTCACTACCCCTTGATGCTTCTGGGTCTAAGCCTGTGGCTGCCTGTGGATCGTATTGCTTGAAACCTTATCTCTAGGTTTGTGTCTATGTGTGAAAGAGAGAGAAAGAGAGACGAAGGGAAGTTCTTTCATCTGGCAGTGGCTTTATTCCTGCATGGCACGGTTGTTATCTGCAGCCCCAACCCCGTGGTGGGTTGATCCCGGTTCTGTCCGGTTCTTACGAACCGGCGGGAGGCTCCGCCCACTCGCCTAGATGTCATTATGGACAATCTGCACATGTGCAGAAGCACACGCACTTCCGTTGCGAACCGGTAGTAAAGGTAAGTAGAACCCACCCCTGCCCCAACCCAACCCTATTTGTTTTATGTATGGATCAAATTTATATGGCCAGAAAGCAACTCTGGGCAGAATACAAGAATCCAATAATTCAATCACTGTATAAAAGAATTATTACCTCATCCCATCGTATAACTATTTTGAAAGCATTATCAAAGCAGAACGAAAACAAGAACAAAAAAGGTAACAGAGGGAGGGGTGTTAATAATAAGATTTTACAACGGCTGGTGAAAACTGGAGCTTCCGACAAAGGCCAAACATTTTTCCAGGTACTCACCTATCACGTTCAGGCATGGCTTAGCGAACTTGAAAAAGCTATACTTTATAGATCCTTTTATCATTCTGAAAAAGTAGTTCCCCGTATCATTTTTCTGGGCATTCAAGATGAGCAGAGAACAGTTTCCTGCTGTTAGATCCCCAATGATTTGGAAACGATTCTGACCCGACTTTTGACTAGAGTTGGCCACTACAGGAACTTCCCCATTATCTTCTGTGCCTTTCTTCCAAAATCCATTCAATGTTGCATAATTCCAACGACTGTTTATATAAGTGAAATTGCAAGGAATCATGGCACAGAGCCCTTCCTCTACCGACACCTGACCAGGAGCGTTCAGGTGAAACTCGTTGTTAACAAGTATCACATCTGCAAAGAATGGAAAACAAGAAGCTCAGCTACCCAGTAACGGACACCCTGTCCCACTTCCATCATTGGAGAGGAGAACAAATCCGGGGCTGCGATCAAGAGTCAGCCTCTCACTTCTCACCAGCTCTTACCCAGGAGTGAAATGCTCCCAGTTCGGACCGGATCGCCTGATCCGGTAGCGATGGTGGCGGGTGGTTCGGAGAACCGGTAGCAAAAATCCCTGCAGCCCTTCCCCCCCCCCCCCCCCCCCCCCCCCCCCACCCCCCACCCCCATGCCCCTGCTGAGCCGCACAATCATGAGAGGCTTCATTTTTAATTTTATTTTTAAAAGCATTTTTTCTACAACCTCTTCCGATGAAAAAATACTTTTAAAAGTTAAAAAAGAAAAAGAAAAGAAAAGCCTCTGATGATCGCACAGCTCAGCTGGGCTCATCAGAGGCTTTTCAAAGCGTTTTTTTCTGTAACCTCTTGGCGGAAGAGGTGGTTAAAAAAATGCTTTGAAAAGTTTTTTTAAAAAAAAGTTGGCCACGCCCACCCAGTCACATTACCCCACACACACACACACCCCAAGCCACGCCCACAGAACCAGTAGTAACAAATTTTACATTTCACCCCTGCTCTTACCTTTCCCAAGCAACTGCGTTGAAATTAACCCAAGGAAGAAGGCCTCAAGGGGATAAGCCATGTTCTCATCCCTGAAACTTCAGCCTCTTTGGAAGGTTGCGGTCAGCTGTAGAAGTCCAAGGAGTCAAGCCTAGGTACAGAAACTGTGAGAATGAGTTTTTCCTTGGGAGAATATTGAAACCAGGGCAAGATCAGATGATGGATACTCAAAACAAAATCTATCCATGATTGTAACAACTGTTTCTTCTCCACTCAGACAAATACAGACAAATTCAACTTACAACTTTTTGTTTAGTGACCGTTCAAAGTTCCAACGGCAAGGGGGGGGGGGAGTGATTTACAACCCAGGCTTTGCAGCTGTGACTGTTGCAGTATCTCTACGGTCACTGCATGGCGACGCAGTGGTTAGAATGCAGCATTGCAGGCAAACTCTGCCCACTGCCAGCAGATCGATCCTGACCGGCTCAAGGTTGACTCAGCCTTCCATCTTTCCGAGGTGGGTAAAATGAGGACGCAGATTGCTGGGGGTAATTATGCTGACTCTGCAAACTGCTTAGAGAGGGCTACAAAGCACTGTGAAGCGGTATATCTGTCTAAGTGCTATTGCTATCAACATTCAGGCACTCGTATTTATGATGGTTACAGTGTCCCAGGGTTGTGTGATCCCTATTTGCAACCTTCCCAGCTGTCTTTCAACAAACAAAGTCAATGGGGGAGACCAGTCCACTTCACGACCACCTGGTTCACTTAACTGCAGTGATTCATGGTAAAATGGTTATTACATCAGACACAGCTGAGTTAACAACAGCTTTACTTAGCAACAGAAATTCTGATCCCAATTGTGGTCCAGAGGTGGGATTTAGCAGGTTCAGCAGGTTTAGCAGTAGTAATTTTTTTTACTACTGGTTCTGTGGGCGTGGCTTGATGGTCATGTGATGGTCATGTGACAATTATTTAGGATTTAGCAGAGCAGGCTTTTAACTGCTTGCAGAGCTGTACCGATCTATCCATTTATTTTTTGCAGGCACTGATCTACTCATGTATTTTTGCAGGCACTGGTCAACCCATTTATTTTTGCAGGCACTGATCTACTCAAGTATTTTTGCAGGCACCGGTCTACTCATTTGTTTTCTTTTAACACTGATCAGCTGTAGGGCAGCTCTTTGAAGCCCCACGGCAAGAGTTTAAACAGTTTTTTTCCCTCTAGCTATCAGCTGGGACTCAGGAGGCAGCAATAGATTGGGGGTGGGGCCAAATAAAAGGTAAGAATAACGCGAGGGGTGGGGGGTCGCCGGGGGGGTGGGGGGTGTCAGGAGGAGTGGGGGGGGGGCAGAACCGGTTCAGTGATGTCATATCATCACCGCTACCGGCTCGGAAGAACTGGGCCGAACCGGGAGAAACCCACCACTGGTTCTGACCAGTTCTGGAGAACCGGTAGTGGAAATTTTGAGTAATTCGGAGAACTGGTAAATACCACCTCTGACTGGCCCCGCCCCCATCTATTCTCTGCTTCCTGAGTCCCAGCTGATCGGGAGGAAATGGGAATTTTGCAGTAACTTTCCCCTGGAGTGGGGAGGGAATGGAGAATTTACAGTATCCTTCCCCGGTCATGCCCACCAAGCCATGCCACACCCACCAAGCCACACCCACAAAACCGGTAGTAAAAGAATTTGAAAGCCACCACGGTATGTGGTCATAAGTCAACGACTACCTGTAGTTTTCCTTGAGGTTGGAAGAATATGACATTTAAGCCACTCGGCCTGGGCACAGATTAGGCTAAAACTCTTTGGAGCTTTTGTTTACGTATTTTTTTTTTCCAAATAAAGTAAATCAGAACAGATACCAACTGCAATGCAGAAAGACATTCTGGATCATTCTTGAAAGATAAAATACTTTTGAACAGGAAAAGCTCTTAATATCTGGAATGGCCACCAAAATACCACCATTAATGGACCTGAAGATTCTTAGAGATGATCTTGCTTTAGCATTGTAAGGTATTTTGTAAGCATCCAAGTGTATTTCCATGAAGTTTGGGAATCAGATCAGAAGTTTATTTCATGGTGTGATTATCATGCCGTCGGTCGTTTTGTTTTTATCTGGGCCACCTTCCCGCCTTCAAACAATTCCTTCGGCCAATAAGAGGGCTGATTTAAAGGTGCCAAATTAAACAAATACGCATCCAACAGAGTCTTCTTGCGTAAGGATTTTTGGAGAAGTGGAACTAATATCGTATGTAAAACCTTACTCTGTTTTTACTATCCAGACAATAGATTCTATTTTTATGCAACCAAAATGGGTGGTTCTGGTCACAAGAGGAAAGGAATGTGACTTTAAGGGGATTTCCATAGTCCTTTCAGAGAGAATGTTCACAAGGTGAGCAAAAGGGTGAAAGAAGGGATAGTCAACGGGACAGAATAGACTCTTTTGCTCCCAAATCCCACCAGATGAAGGTAGATCTGAGACAGTTCCATTCTTCTGTCCCTCTTGCCCCCTTTATGCTCTCTACATGGGGCTCCCTTTGAAGAGCACCCGGAGGCTCCAACTGGTCCAGAATGCAGCCGCGCGGGTGATTATGGAAGCGTCATGGCGGTCCCATGTAACACCTCTCCTGCGCGAGCTGCACTGGCTTCCAGTGGTTCTCCAGGTGCAATTCAAGGTGTTGGCGACCACCTTTAGAGCATTCCATGACTTAGGACCTGGATATCTACGAGACTACCTTCTGCCACCGAGAGCCTCCCACCGGCCAGTACGCTCCCACAGAGAGGGGTTCCTCTGGGTGCCGTCGGTCAAAGAATGTTGACTGACGGCCCCCAAGGGGAGAGCTTTCTCTGTGGGAGCACCTGCCCTCTGGAACGAGCTCCCCCCGGAGATACGGACGATTCCGGATTTACGTACTTTGCGCCAGGCCCTCAAGACTTTTTTATTTCAACAAGCCGGGCTGGCCTAACTTCTCCAATTGTTTAATTTTAATTTTAATTTTAAATGGGGTATTTTAATTGTTGGGCCAAATTGTTTAATATATATTTTAAATTGCTTTTAAATTTTTGTATTCTATGTTTTTTACTTTTGGTTGTTCACCACCCTGAGTCCTTCGGGAGAAGGGCGGTATATAAATTTAAATATAAATAAATAAATAAATAAAAATAAATATGTCACAGGACAGTGATGGCTAACCTTTTTGCCATCGCATGCCAGGAGTGGGGGGGGGTTCATGCGCGTGCATGCCAACACCCATAATTCTATGCGCCCTGCCCCTGCGCGTGACCACCACCCCATGCTCCTGGCACGCAATGGCAAGGCAGGCTCGTTGTTTGCTCTCTTCAGCCTCCAGAGCCTTTCTAGGAGGCTGGGGAGAGAGAAAAATGGGCCTTCCCCACCATCCCCAAAGATCCTCCGGAGGCAGGAAACAGCCTGTTTCCCTACTTCTGGTGGGCCCAGAAGGCCTGAAAATCAGCTAGCCAGCACGCGTATGCACGCCGCAGCTGAGCTCGCATGCCCACTGATATGGCTATGCTTGCCACCTGTGGCACCCATGCCATAGGTTCGCCATCACAGTCATAGGAGCTGTTGCTAAAATAGGGAATTGTGATGCATTGTGGCTGCATCGAAGAATGCCTTGTGTCTATACCTGTTGGATAGTGTCTAACTTTTGTCAGTTGCTTCGGAGAACAAGCTCAGGAGAAACCTGCGGTACACAGAGACCTATTTTGGCTCTCATTTTTACTTCTTTAGAACTGGAGACAGAACTACATGTATGATTTAAGAAGGATAAATGATAAAAGATTGACCGTAGCAGATGAGATCGCATCCGCCACATTTACAAAAAAGTATGGTGATCCTTGCTGGTTCACGTCACAAGCTTCCTACTAGAGGAGTCTTGTAGGGAAATTAGGAAGCTGGCAGGCAAGACGTGAAGTCATCATCTTAATTTATACGGACACTAATTTAGTCTGTCATATCGGTTACAAAGTGGTGTATTTTAATTAGAAGTTTTCTCCTTAGTTTGTCTTTTAAAACTGCCCTTTTGTGATGGCTGAAGGAATTATGGGCCTCATCATTGGATACATGCTTCTCCCGATATGTCTTTACCTCTAGGGCAGTTGGGATTTGTAGTTCACCAATCTTGCAACACCGAATCCCAAAAGTGCTAATGTATAACTCGGTGAGGGTCTGCTTGCTTTGGTCTCCTGGAATTGCCCACCGTTCAGCTTCACTTCTCTCTAATCCGCATGGTAAACGTTATGAGCCTTTTCCATATCGTTCAGCTGCTTCTATTCAGAGAGCTAGAAACTTAGAATTTCCCAACATTACCATGTTGCAAACTGGGCTCAGATGTTTTGGTGTCATGACCATCAAACTTCCTGAATACGGTTTCAAGAAGAAGGAGGAAGAGGAGGAAGAGGAGGAGGACGCCAACACTGGTAGTTGACTTTGCCCATCAGAAAGTCGCAAAAGGGAATCACGTGACACCCACCCACCCACCCCGCCGCCCCAGGACACTGCAACGGTCATAAATAAGAATCAGTTGCCAAACATCTGAATTTTGATCATGTAACGATGGGGATGCTGCAGTGGTTGTAAGTGTGAAAAATGATCATAAGTCACTGTTTCAATGTTGTTGTAACTTCAAACAGTCATTAAATGAACAGCAAGACTTGCATATATGTATGTATGTATGTATGTACCTATATATATTGATATATATATATATAATTTATATTTGCTGATAAAGAAATAAAGGGAGACTAGTATAGATCTATTTCAAGCTAGCCATACCCTTATTTGGATTCGAACTTGGGCTGCCTGCTTCGACAGAAAAACATTTCACACACACACACACGCACACACACACACACACACACACACACACACATATTATCGGTAATTAGAATGGCAAATCCATGTGCCATCTCACATTATACAACCTGGTAATGGTTACTGGTTATGCTATATCATTTTTACAGTTCAGTAAATTAGGGAGCCATCTAACTGCACCAACTCAGGAAACTCAAACTGCCCAAGGAGCTGCTGATCCAGTTCTACAGAGGAATTATTGAGTCTGTCATCTGCATCTCTATAACTGTCCGGTTTGGTTCTGCAACCCAACAAGACAGACACAGACTTCAACGGATAATTAGAACTGCAGAAAAAACAAGGGCTACCAACCTGCTTTCCATTGAGGACCTGTATACTGCACCAGTCAAAAAGAGGGCTGTGAAAATATTTACAGACCCCTCATATCCTGGACATAAACTGTTTCAACTCCTACCCTCAAAACGACACTATAGAGCACTGCACACCAGAACAACTAGACAAAAGAACAGTTTTTTCCCCCGAATGCCATCACTCTGCTAAACAAATAATTCCCTTAACACTGTCAAACTATTCACTAAGTCTGCATCTCATCGTTCCCATCACCCATCTCCTTCCACTTACGACTGCATGACTGTAACTTTGTTGCTGGTATCCTTACGATTTATATTGACTGTTTCCTAATATGATTTGATTGCTTATTTGTATCCTATGACTATCATTAAGTGTTGTACCTTATGATTCTTGATGAACGTATCTTTTCTTTTATGTACACCGAGAGCGTATGCACCACAACAAATTCCTTGTGTGTCCAATCATACTTGGCCAATAAAGAATTCTATTCTATTCTATTCTATTCTGAGAATGGTTACTGGTTATGCTGTATCCTTTTTACAGTTCAGTAAATTAGGGAGCCATCTACCTGAATATTAACTTTTGCTCTAGCCTTAAGAAATGACCACATAACGATTCTTGCTTTTCCCCACCAAGACCTTCTTCTTCCATATCTCCACATCTATTAAGGTAATATGCGTAATATTCAATGACAGCCCAGTTATTTTGAATCACAAAACTTAAAATCCTTTAGAGTAAGAATGCAAGAACGACAAATTAAAAAGCAATTCGTTGTTCTTCCATGTCTCTAAAAGTTTGTACTCTGAGGCAAGTCCCACTCAATGCTTGGACCAGCTCTGCAAAAGCTTCTGGTGGCAAATACCACCTTTTTAAAATATTTCTTCCACTGAGAAAACAAAACCCAAAAAACCAAGAATAGCAGCAGCAGCGAGAAGAAAAATTGGCCACTGCCAAGGAGTTGAGAAATCAAACAACGTACCACTTAAACCAGAATTTCCAGAATGAGGCAAATTCTCTTCTGGCAGTTGGCTAGCTAAGCTGCAAAAGTAAAGAATGCCAATAAAAGCTCAAATTAGACCCTTTAAAGCAGGGGTATCCAATCTTGGCAACTTTAAGACTTGTGGTCTTCAACTACCAGAATTCCAGGAATTGAAGTCCACAAGTCTTAAAGTTGCCAAGGTTGGAGACCCCTGCTTTAAAGCTCTTTTTGATCTCAGTCAGAGGCCTTTGAAGTCAACTAGGCTCTTAAAATTTCCACTGAGTGAAAAAGGAAGGATGGTCTCACCTCTTGGTGCAGGAGAGTTGCCTTTCTCCAGGACTTTTGGAGAGCTTCTGTGTTCCTGCGGTTTATTCTGTCCTATTGTCAGAACAGTGCAGGAAAAGGCCTTTTGACGGAAATCTTTTTCCTCGCAGGAAAGCAGAAGTGGTTATAGTTCTCACAACATTGCAACATCCTCGTTCAACAAATTCAAAAGGGGATGGGATTCGATTGGGTGACATCAGAGATTATCCTTGATGGTGGAGAATAAGAACACACCCTCCACGCACATCAGATCAGAGTATAAAAGTGATTTGTTTCTGGGAGTTCTCTGGAATCGGATTTTGAGTTCAAGACATTTTATTGCAATACTTCCCCTTCCCAAAAAAGAAGTTTGGAGAACAATGACAATAACATGGCAACCCCTGAAATACCAGGTAGTCCTCGACTTACGACCACAATGGAGCCCAAAATGTATGTTGCAGTGAGATAAATTTGTTTCTTAAATGAATCACTGCAGTTGTTAAATTAGTAACCCAGTTGTTAAGTGAATCTGGTTTCCTCAGTGTAAATCACGTGACTATGGGGGGGGGGGCTGCAATGGTCATAAGTGTGAAAAACAGTCGTAAATCACTTTTTTCAGTGCCGTTGTAACTTTGAGCGGTCATTAAATGAACTGTTGTAAATCGAGGACAACCTATACCAGGGGTCAGCAACCTGTGGCTCTGGAGCCGCATGTGGCTCTTTCACCCCTCTGCTGCAGCTCGCTGTCACTCAAAATATGCATCACAACCGCCAATGTACGGTCATTAAGACCATCATTAAGACCATCATGAATGGTCATTAAGGAAACTATTGTAAGTCAGGGACTACCTGTATGTACATCAGGGGTGAAATCCAGCAGGTTCTGACAGGTTCTGGAGAACCGGTAGCAGAAATTTTGAGCAGTTTGGAGAACCGGCAAATATCACCTCTGGTTGGCCCCAGAGTGGGGTGAGAATGGAGATTTTGCAATATCCTCCCTCAGGAGTGGGGCGGGAATGAGGATTTTGCAGTATCCTTCCCCTGGAGTGGGGAGGGAATGGAGATTTTGCAGTATCCTTCCTCTGGAGTGGGGTGGGAATGGAGATTTTGCAGTATCCTTCCCCTGCCACACCCACCAACCCACGCCCACAGAACCGGTAG
Organism: Ptyas mucosa; assembly: GCA_012654045.1. Classification (NCBI taxonomy): domain Eukaryota; kingdom Metazoa; phylum Chordata; class Lepidosauria; order Squamata; family Colubridae; genus Ptyas; species Ptyas mucosa. The sequence goes on along the minus strand of WNWU01000046.1, from coordinate 4,486,430 downwards.
TAAAAAGATTTGGATTTCACCACCAGTTCATACGTCTTGCATATTCACACGGACATAAACTAAATTTGGACTGAGACACCTTAAATCAGGGGTCCCCAAATTTGGCAGCTTTAGGACTTGTGGACTTCAACTCCCAGAATTTTCCAGCCAGCTGGCTGGAGAATTCTGGGAGTTGAAGTCCACAAATCTTAAAGCTGCTAAATTTGAAGACCTCTGCCTTAAATCTTTGATGAGTTCTCCTTCAAAGGAAACCTCACCTGGTAAGTCTTTTATGTTCAGGGAAGCATAAGGAAACAATCCCAAATCCCAGTGTCAGAAGGAAAACACCTGGATCCCACCTTTCCTCTAAAATCCTTTCTAAAATCCTGAAGTGCCTTCTTTAGCTATCACTTGGATATACGGAAGACCTGGTGTGAAATTTCCTGACAGTGAGAACAATTCATCAGTGGAACAACTCCCCTCCAGAAGTTGTGTGAATGCTCCAACACTGGAAGTTTTTAAGAAGAGATTGGACAACCATTATTCTGAAATGATATGGCTACGGCATATTCTGTGACGAGTTGGTCATGACAAATTGGTCACGGTGAGTTGGCCAAGGTGAATTGACCCATGCCAAAGCCAAAGGAGGAGGCCAGTCTACTGAACCTTTGGTTAACAGTACGGTGGTGCAGCAACCACACGTTTGTCAACTTTTCACGCCTACAGGGAGTCTTGGGTCCTGGATTTTGGACCCATTCTGTAAGTTAGGCCATTTGAAGTACCATGGTTCCAAAATTGTTGCTCTGCGATGCACCATTTCACCCAGCGGAAATATAGAGACAAAGAGACACAAATATTTTAGTAGTAGTATTTATATATGTACAATATGTATGGATATATACATGGGTGAATTATTACAGTTTTGATCTGGTAGCCTTATCCTCATTACATGTGGTGTTCCTTAGGAATGATCGATTAATTATGTATCATCAAGTTAGTGTCAATTCTTAGCAATCACACAGGTAAATTTTCTCCAGGATAACCTGTCCCTAACTTGGTCCTTAGATAGCCCCATTGCCACTTCTAACCGAATCCACACACCCTTGCTGCTGGTTATCCTCTTCTTCTCTTTCTTTCCTCCTTTCCCAGCATTACAGCTTTTTCAAAGAGCTGGGTCTTCTTATAGGTAAAGGTCAAGGTTCCCCAAAGACATCTCCGTGGTCTTGTGGCCAGCAGGACTAAACGCCGAAGGTGCATGGAACGTTGTTCCCTTCCCACCAAAGGTGGTCCCTATTTTTCTACTTGCATTTTTTACCTGCTTTCGAACTGCTAGGTTGGCAGAAGCTGGGACAAGGAACGGGAACTCACCCCGTTACGCGGCACTAGGGATTCGAACTGCTGAACTGCCGACTTTTCGATCGACAAGCTCAGCGTCTTAGTCTCAGGCCTTCTTATAATGGGTGTAAAATAGATAATGTGAGCCTGATTACTTGTGGCTCGAATGACGGGCTGATTTGTTTGATGATTTATTTCTTGGCTATCCATGATATCCTCAGGAGTCAGCACCAAAGTTCAAAAAAGAAGAAAGAATCTTCTTTCTCTCCTGTTCCTTCAAAAGCTAACACACTCACTTCCAAGGACTTTATTTTCTTTGGATTGGTGAATATTCCACATTGTCGTCACTTAAGTCTGGAATGCCTTTTCTTTTCGGCTTGAAATTTAGGGCTGCATACTGCAATTCAGGTGGTTCCGATCTCATTGGGGCTGGAACGGTGGACACCTGGGGTACGTTAGACTTCCTTTCTCCTGCAGGTTTTGGCTTATCGGCTGGAGGTAACCTTGGACCCTGAAAGAAAGGAACAATATTTTGGGAAAGAGGATTTAAAAAAAAACCTTTTCTCCCCTTGTTCTCACCTTATTTTCTAACTGACTGTTGGACACAAACAACAAAGAAATGGGAGAGAAGTTTGCTTAGTAGCTTAGGTCAAGTGCCCAGGAAGTAAGGAGATTCAGGCTGTTCCAGTGGTGGGATTCAGCTGGTTCTCTCCAGATCAGGCAAACCAGTGGCGGTGACTGCGGGAGGCTCTGCCCACCCACCCAGATGTAATGCGCGAGCACTGCGTATGCACAGAAGGCCGTGCGCATGTGTAGAGGTGGAGCATGCGTGCTCAAATTCGTGAACCGGTAGGGAAGGTAAGTGAATTTCACCTCTGGGCTGTTCAAATGAATACAAAGATTTATTGCAAGTTTAAGTTCACTACAAGGGACCATTAAGGGAAATGCACGGAAGTTAAGAATAGAAAGGCATTCAAGGTGGGCTGGACTTTAGATCTCTTTCGGGCACGAAGGGACTCGTGTAGGGGTGAAATGTTCCCAGTTCAGTCCGGTTCACCTAACCGGTAGTAAAAAAGGCTACTGGTTCGTTGAACCGGTAGTAAACAATGTAACAAAAAAAAAAGTTCCGACAATCAGGTGAGCGACGCACGATCGTCAGAACTTTTTTTTTTTTTTTTTACCATTTTAGCATTTTTTTTTACTACTGGTTCTCTGGAACTGCTAGTTAAAAATGCTTTAAAAAGTTTTTTAAAAAGTTCTGAAGTTCACGCGTCGGAACTTTTTTGTTAAACCTTTTAGGCATTTTTTTCAGCTGATCGTCGGAACTTTTTTGTTAAACCTTTTAGGCATTTTTTTCAGCTGATCATCGGAACTTTTTTGTTAAACCTTTTAGGCATTTTTTTACTACCAGTTCTCCAGAACTGGTAGTAAAAATGCTTTGAAATGTTTTTTAAAAGAGCTTTACCTTCTCTACTGGCTTTCCCATTGACTTTCTAGGGAGGCCAGCAGGGAAGGATGCAAATGGTGAACACATGATCTCAGTGTGTTTGGCAACCAGTCATAAGTGCAAACAGACTGCCAAGCACCCAGGATTGTGTTCATGTGATCACAGGAGTGCTGGAACAAGCCATCATTCAGAGGACCAGTTGTAACTATCATTCGTTCAGCAATTCTGTAACTTCAAACAATCGCTGAACAAATAGCTGTAAACCGAGGATTATCTGTATTCTTATTCTCCCTTCCTGAGAGTGGCTTGATGGCGGCATATTTAAGATGACAGTGAAAAAATAATAATAACTGCACTTGACTCATTGACATATGGCACATGGAAGTGTCAGTGCCTCAGTTTCCTCAAGACTGAGTTGATTTAGGTCGCGGGCAACATTTGGGGTCTCAGTGGCATAAACAACATGCCCCAAAGCAGTTAGAACTGAAAAGAAGTCATTTTTTAAAAAAGAAATAGATTTCTTTTTATTTTAACTAGCTCATTCCAAACCTGAAGGAATTTACAATTATTATTTTTTTACATTTTTTAAAATGCCAGGAATCTATGTGATTTCAGAAAAGACTAATGGACATAAGCTTGCTGATTTAGTTACTTGGGTTCCCTTCTCAATACATTGTCTTTTTAATGTATCTTTACACAACAGTTGCTTGTTTGGTTTTTTGGCCAATATAAAGATTCCTTACAAATGCCATAAACATAATAAACTCTTCTGGCCAGCTACATTTATGGAAGGATTACAGCTTGACCCAAAAAAACATGCCACACTGGCTTTTAATGAAAGGATTACAACAACAATGTTTTGTTGGCTTTTGAAATTCCCTTACTTAGGATCTTTTAGGACGGCAAGAACCAATTTGCTATGAACAGAAAAGAAAAACCAGCTACAGAAAGGAAATGCGTTTTTGTTAGGTTTGATTTTGACCAGATTCCTTGAACAATCATTTTGCACTCCTAAAAATAGATCTGTAGTTTGGAAGAGTCCTTCCTTCCTTCCTTCCTTCCTTCCTTCCTTCCTTCCTTCCTTCC
>WNWU01000046.1:4468813-4482573 GCA_012654045.1 Ptyas mucosa | reverse complement strand
TCCTTCCTTCCTTCCTTCCTTCCTTCCTTCCTTCCTTCCTTCCTTCCTTCCTTCCTTCCTTCTTTCCTTCCTCCCTCCCCTCCCCTCCCTTCCTCCCTTCCTTTCCTTCTCCAGATGAAGAGACAGAGAATAGCAAAGCTACATATAAAGCCTACCATCGGGAAAATGTTGCTGTAGATATGGCTGGAATTCTTGGGTTTCTCCTGAGGTTCTCTTCCAGAAGAGGTTACTTCGACATGGGTAGCTTCGAGAATTGCTTTCTTCTGCTTAAAAACCCTGGCAGGAATTCAGTAGGACAAGATTAGGTTATTATAGATCCATGGAGTCATAGAATGGATGGGACCTAGGAAATAATTTAATTCAGGGTTCCCCGAAGTGATCGACATTAATCCCAAAGGCTGATAAGAGTATCCAAGGGGTAATCAACACTTCTTTAACTCATAGTACTATAGGACTATCCAAGAAGCTATTGCGTGCCCCCCTACACCCTGTTTTGGGTCTGGATGGCCTCCTGCACCACCCTGGAATCCAAAGCAGGGCATGCAGGGGGATTCCTGGGAAGGGCAGGGTGGGGTGGGGTGGGGCGGGGCGGGGCAGTGCCAGCCAGAGATGGCATTAGCCGGTTCTCTGAACCGGTAAAAAAATTAACAACCAGTTCACTCAAACCGGTGCGAACCGGCTGCAGCCCAGTTCTGAGAGTAATCCATTGCTACAGCAACGGTAATTCCAGAGTAAGAAGCCATCAGCTTCTCCATTTTTTTCCTCCTAAAGCTGATCTCTTAATCCCCAACTTTTTGCTTGTGTCAATTCCGTAATCGGTTTACATCCATCATTTTTCCATCCCTTTCTCTTATTAATGATGCATTTCCTTCTCACAACAATGCAACACTCCATTTATTTGAAATCGTACTAATATTGGGTTGGGGTCTTATGTCTTTGTACACACTATATAAATTCTAAGGATTCAGATACTGTCACCATAGGGGGATAGATTATACTTTGGCTCTTCCCAAATGTAACAATGACAGATGGGTAGTTTAGGCTGAAGCAGAATGTTTTCAGCACTATTATAGATATCCTACTCGGGAATAGCTTAGTGATAGTAATCAAATGAGCAATTTATTTTCAAACAAATTCCTGTCCCTTTATACTGTATTCCTCTAACCCTAGAAAAGCCACTACTTATTTTGGGATGGATTCAAATTTTAGTGCTGTCTAAAGTAGACCTATTAAAATTAGTAGCAGATGTCATTTATTCTACTGGATCTACACTATTCCATGCTTAAAAAACTGTGGATCTTTAAAATGTAATGTGGCTCATTAAAGCAGCTGTGTGACAAAACCTGAAAACGTGGCTGTTTTAAAGAGATTCTGTACCAATTCTGTTTCATGTACTGGAAGCATCTCATCTGAATCATTTTTAAGCATACAATCATCATCTCCTTTTAATGACCCCATAATCCCTTGCAGGGTGGAGTCTGGGCAACTGAATGGAGCTAGCAGAGTGTTTACTGGCCAGATGCCCTCCTGTCGCCCATGCGGAGTTTTGTTCAGCAGATATATTCTGCCTCTGCCTAGGATCGAACTCACAGCCTCCTGGTTTGTGAGGCAAGAGCTCCACCTCTAGGCCACCGCATCACTCATTTTGAAATATGCAATGAACACACATATATTGCCACACATTTTCTACATTTTCCCCTACTTCAATTTCCCCTTCCTCTTTTGCAGTTAAATATCCCATAAAGAATGATAATTATAATTAGTACGTTGCCCCAATTCTTCTTTGGTGTTGATCACAGAACAATTAACAAATTGTTCAGCATCACAACTCTACTGAAATCTATCAGATCTGGAGCATAACGATTGTCAACATTTAATGATGCTTCTGAATCTCACCATCTATGTATTGAAAGTCTAGAATCTGGAAGGTAAGACCTGGGCCGGATCTGTAAAATCTGCAATAGGCTCAGTGATGAAATTCAAAAATTTTCTCTACTGGTTCTGTGGATGTAGCTTGGTGGGCGTGGCTTGGTGAGGGGGGGATCATCTGACTGGGTGGGTGTGGCCAATTTTTTTTTTTACTGTTTAAGCATTTTTTTAAACTAAAAAAAGTTTTTAAAAAGTTTCCGACGATCAGCTGTGACAATCAGCTCTGCCCGCAATCGTCGGAACCTTTTTTTAAACTTTTTTAAAGTTTTTTTTTAAAGAGTAAAACCAAAAAAAGGTTCTGATGATTGCGCGGAACACATAATTGTCACAGCTGATCGTCGGAACCTTTTTTTTTTTTACTTTTTAAAGCATTTTTTACTATCTATTCACCCGAACCGGTAGTAAAAAAATGCTTTAAAAAAGTAAAATAAAAAAAAAGGGCCGGACGATCAGCTGTGACAATCATGTGTTCCGTGCAATCATTGGAACCTTTTTTTTTTTTTACTTTTTTAAAGCATTTTTTTACTACCGGTTCGGGCGAACTGGTAGCATTTTTACTACTATTGGGGTGAACCGCCCCGAACCAGTAGCATTTCACCCCTGAATAGGCTGGCTATGATTAATTTATAGTGAGATTTATAGATTAATACTAGTTATTGTTCAGAGTGTGATTTTTACCAATCCTGCCAAAACATGATGATCTGGAGAGAAACTCACCTGATCAGGAATAAGCACAACATGAAGATTCCAGCTCCCAGAAAAATTCCACAGAGCCCAGCAATGACCCAAGCCTTACTAGATTTTCCTGCAACAACAAACCAAGACCTTTGTGGAAAATCAACCCTGGGGAATTAGGAAGTCTGGTTCTTCTGGTAATCATTTGGTAAGAGATTTTAGGAAATTAGGAAATCTAGTTCCTAAGACCACACAGTTTGGAGACAGAGGAAGGCTCTGTTCCCAAGACTGTGGAGAATCACGGAGATGACCTTGAAGCAGAGGTGGGCTTCAAAAATTTTAGCAAGGGGTTCTCTGCTCGGTTGCTGGGTGGGTGTGGCCTGGTGGGCGTGGCCTAGTCAGCCTCCTGCACCATGGCGGGGGGAGCATTTTTGCCCTCCCCGGCCCCGGAGGCTTTCCTCGAGCCTCCAGGAGGGCGAAAATGACCTCCCCAGGCTTCAGATGCCCTCTGGAGGCTGAGAATGGGCCTACCGGAAGTTTGGGAAGGCCGGAACTGAACTTCCAGTAGGCCCGTTTTTTGCCCTCCCCGAGCCTCCATGCGCACCCTGCACTTACCTGCATCCAAAACGGGCCACATGGGGACTCCTGGGAGGAAAGGGAGGGACGGGGTGGGCGGGGCCAGCCAGGATTTGGGGGTTCTCCAAACTGCACAGAATCTTAGCTAGAGGTTCTTCTGAACCCCTGCGAATCCCCAGCAGCCCACCCCGGCCTCGAAGGAAACAGATAGGAATCATTATAGATAGTCCTTGTTTTACAACCATCCATTCGGGGACCTTTCCAAGTGACACTGGCACTGAAGAAAGTGACTTAGAAGTGGTCCTCACACTTAACAACCATCATGGCTTCCCCACCATCACAGAATCAAAATCTTGGCACTTGGCAACCGGCATGTATTTTAAGACATCTGCAACATCCCGATATCCTGCGATCGCCGTATGCGATCTTCCCAGCTGGCTTCTGACAAGCAAAATCAGTGGGGGCGGGGAGCCAGTTTTGCTTAACGACTGTGTGATTCACTTAACAACCGCAGGGATTTGCTTAACAACTGTTGCAAAAAAAAAGGCTGGTCATAAAATTGGGCGTGACTCACTTATCCATGGCAATGGAAATTCTGGTCCCAATTGTTAGTTGTAAATCAAGGGCTACTGGTAACTGAAACTTGCAAGCTTGAAACGACTCTCCCCTCCTTACATTTACTCTCCCAAAAACCAGGGAGAGTCTTTTCTGAGATGTTTTCTCCTCTTTGCCTTTCTTTAGGAGTCATGTTTCATTTATCAGACCATTGTTTAGCAATAACAATAGCATTTAGCGTTATATACCTCTCCATAGTGTTTTATAGCACTCTCTGAACAATTTACAATGTCAGCATTGTTCCCAACAATCTGGGTCCTTGTTTTACCGACCTCAGAAGGATGGAAGGCTGAGTCACCCTTGAGCCCATCAGGATCGAACTCCAGGCTATTGGCAGAGTTATCCTGCAATACTGCACTTTAACCACTGCACCACCAGAGCTCTTATTATCTAGGCCAAGGGTCTGCAACCTTAAACACTCAAAGAGCCATTTGGACCCATTTCCCACAGAAAAGAAAACACCGGGAGCCACAAAATCCTTCCCGTGCCTAACTATTTCTTGAGCGGCCACAAAACTAGCATATGTAGTTGAATTAAACATTCTGTTTTCTTCTGAAACTTTTCTCTTCTTGGATTTATCCACGGGTGGCCTACCAGGGGGTTGAAAAGCTCAATAAATTGTGTACCGGCGGGTGTTGCACATTGTTGGTTGTGATGCATATTTTGAGAGACAAGGAGCTGCAGCAGAGGGGAGAAAGAGCCTCATGTGGCTCCAGAACCGCAGGTGTCTGATCCCTGGTCTGGGCTGTGGGTTTTCATTCTACTTTTCAAGGTAATTCCCACATATCCTTACACGCACCTGCTGGAGTTTCTTACCTATGGAAGATTCTGAAGTTGGATCTCTCTTGGCATTCAACAGGAATTGCATGCTTTGGATTCCATAAGAATTGCTCCCTATGCAGATAATATTATGAGCTCTATCCAGGCTGCCAGTCCAGTTTAAGGTACTGGTGAACTCATTCGTCTCGACTGAAACTTTATCCATGCCGTTTCCTCTTCTCCTGCTCTCCTCAGTTATCCTTTCCCCATCTACCTCCCACTCGATCTGGGGAGGTGGCTTAGCATGCAAGGTACAAGTACACAGGAAACCATTGTCATGATAATAACACATTGTATTTTTCTGGGGGCTTCCGCTGAGCTTTGGGGCATCTGGAAAAGAGCAAAGGAGCCATATAGTTCAAACATTAAGACTGTTGTGACCTACGCCCAAGTAGTTATTACCAGACACAATCAGTCCTAAACAAACATATTTTATTAGAACAAATGAGAATTACTTCATTCTCAGCTTAGTCCAAATTAAGTCCAAAACAAATCCTTCATAAACAGTCCTTCAGCCTTATCACCAACCTTTGTCTTCTTAGGCACCCTGCCAAAGGCTTTTCTTGGCAAAAGTTCAGAAGCAAGAGATGCTGACAAGAAACAAATGTAGCAACATTTGTTTGTTTCCCAACAGCCGTTGTTGCTCTTTTAAGCCTTCTGGGAGGAAGCCAGTCATCTCCTGGCCTTACTCCTAAGTGCTCCTCTTTGCTTTAGCTGCTCTTGCCTTCTGGCAGCTCTTCGCATGTGTGCACTAGGAACAGGCTCCTCCTGTTCCTCTGCCTCTCTGCTATCCGCCTCTGGAGGTTCCGGAGTCCATGCATTGCTCCCAGATGGCCCTGGCCCCATCTCTGCCTCTGATGCAGACCCCTCATCAGGGCCTTCCCCAGCCTCCAGGACTGGCCCATGTTCCTCCCCAGCCTCCTCACTGTCTGACTCAGCAGCTCCGCAGGCTGCTGGCAGACCGCAACAAAGACTTCATAGCAGATTTGCAAGACTTTGGCATCTCGGCATGAAAAGGAAAACGGTGACACATTTTTTCCAAACGTAGGACTGTCATGGTGACAAAAGTATCACTGATAAGAGTCTCAGTGTTCTATAATAGGTCTTCAACCCTCATCTCACCCCCCCTCATTATGAATGTCCTACTTGGCTTGTGGTAGCAAGGAATCTCTCTTCAATTCTCTCTCTCTTCAGCTCAACTGAACCTAGGCTGGTTTTCTGCCAAGGATGAGAAATATCTTATAGCTCAAGCAGTCAACAGCTTTAATATCTTCTTTCTAGAACTGTGATGGCGAACCTATGGCACGTGTGCCAGAGGTGGCACGCAGAGCCCTCTCTGTGGGCATGCGCACCATCGCCAGCTGCTCTTCTGGTTTCTGGCACGCATCTCTGTGGGCATGTGTGTTGGTCAGCTGGTCTTTGTGGGCACCAAAGCACCAGAAAACAGCCCGAAAACAGCCCGAAAAATGGCCAAAAACCAGCCATGCATATGCCAGCCAGCTGGTCTTCAGGTTTTTGGTGCTCCGGTGCGCGCAAAGACCAGCTTGCCAGCACACAGGCGCTTGCCGGAAACCCGAAGACCAGCCAGCCAGCACATGCATGCTCACCGGCCTGCTGGTCTTTGGGTTTCTGGCACTCCGGCACATGCACATGCATGTGCATGCATGCACGTTCCAATTTGGGCACTCGGTGCCAAAAAGGTTCACCATCACTGCTCTAGAAGGGAGTGCCTTCTAGAGGATTATGGTTCACTCACATGTCACATAGAGCTGGAAGGTCCCCTCAGCATCACCAATCCCGTTTTTAGCTTTGCACACATAGACACCCTCATCTTCAACTGTCAGATTGGTCAGTCTCAATTGGTTATCTGAAGGCTTCTGCAAGCGGCCGTCCCTTTTCGCCCAACTTGTTGTGGCTGGAGGATTGCTATCTGCTTTGCAGAACAGCTCCAATGAGTCACCTACTTCGGCTGTCCACTCAGATGTACTGGCCAGCTCCTTGGAGCAACCTGAAACCAGAGAAAAGCATCCCTCATTTCCATGAAAGAGCCTTGGCCAAGCCAGTAGGTGGCATCCTTCAGAAAAGAGAGGAATCCTGCTTGTAGTTGCACCCTAATGTACCTTGAGTGAGTATGGAGCCTCTTCTGTGAGTTTGGGTGGTGTTGAAAACCAGCATCCTTGGACCATCTGGGGGGAAAAAAAACAAGCATATCAAACTTCATGAGAGAAAAGCTTTTGTGGAGAAGAAGGGTAAGACCTCTGGCCTGCAAGACAGAGCCTCTTAAAAATTGCTTCGGAGCTTATGGTCAGTAGATGACATGTGTGATGAAATGAGGGGGTCTCACTTTCTCTTACCAAAAGGTGAAAACCCGAATTTTCGTGGCTTTTCTAAAGAACTCCAGAATGAGGAGTCGGAAGTTCAAAATAAAGGATTCAAACTGTGTGAATTCGGTACTTTTTTGCACAGGGGTCTAGAACAGGGGTCAGTAACCTGTGGCTCTGGAGCCACATGTGGCTCTTTCATCCCTCTGCTGCGGCTCCCTGTTGCTAGTCGGCTCCACATTTGATAAGGATTTCGGTTAGGACAGGTAGAGGAAAAAGGATGCCGTGCCAGGAGGAGATTCTATGGTGGGGGAACCAACTTCCAGTCAGCAGAGGAAAAAGGATGCCATGCTAGGAGGAGACTCTATGATGGGGGAACTGGACTTCCAGTCAGCTCCAGAATTGAACAGGGGCTTCCGGTTAGGACCTTTGTGGCTCTTTGAGACCCCTAGGTCTAGGACAATTGGCCATGGCGACCTTGTTGCAGACACTTCACCAGGGTGGCAGGATCGCACTGGGTCAGCTGGAATGGGGGGTGGCAGTGAAGTGGCCACGACAATGTGGCCGTGGCCAGTTGTCCCATTCCATCAGCCCAGCACCCCGACAACAAAAATACCCATTTCTGAGTGACTGACTATATTTCCTGCATCCTTCATCGTATACATTTCCTGAATGGGACATCATGTATTCCTTTCATATCCTTATTTGCCTCGTTGTTTGCAGGAAGGAAGTGAGGAAAGAGAATGAAGTAGAATAATTTCTAATTTAAACTTCCTTTTGGCATTCTGAGAATCTAGATTTCTTTTTTTTTCTTCTTTTTTTTTTAGAAGTAAAAAAATTGGCAACTCATAGAGGAAACAAGCCGATTATCAGATTTTGTATTCTTACAGCAATTCTACAGATGCACCCATAGCATTTCAATACAATTTCTTACTGAGGAAGAAATTCTTATCTGCTTTTGGGGGGGGGGGGGAATAATCTTCATTTTCCCCTGAGGCAGCCTTTTCTAATCTTGTATCTTCCCCCAATACTTTGAGTTATAATTTCCATCATCCCCAGCCTTCAAAATAGAATAGAATAGATTGGTATATAGATATCTCTCCAAAGTGAAACAGAGCAAAAACTGAAGGAACAGGTTTTGAAGGCAGCAGAGCAGAGAAATGTATTGTGCGAACGGGTTCAGCTTTCCTTGCTCAACTTTTATTTTAGGAAATAAGACACCACACCCATATTCCTTTCCACAGTTTATACAATCGTTACTTCCCCTCAAAAGTGTGTAGCCTGTTCTTTTGTGGTAAAAAGGAGATGCAACTGAAATGTTTTTAAGAAAGGGAAAATGTAGTTCGAGCACTGATGCTTATGGCAACTTGCTTAGAATTCCTTGTTAAAGGTAAAAGTAAAGGTTCCCTCGCACATATGTGCTAGTCGTTCCTGACTCTAGGGGGTGGTGCTCATCTCCGTTTCAAAGCCGAAGAGCCAGCACTGTCTGAAGACGTCTCCGTGGTCATGTGGCCAGCAGGACTAAATGTCAAAGTCGCACGGAACGCTGTTCCCTTCCCACCAAAGGTGGTCCCCATTTTTCTACTTGCATTTTTTTTTACGTGCTTTCAAACTGCTAGGTTGGCAGAAGCTGGGACAAGTAACAGGAGCTCATTCCGTTACGCGGCGCTAGGGATTCGAACCGCTGAACTGCCAATCTTTCGACTGACAAGCTCAGCATCTTAGCCACTGAGCCACCGTGTCCCGCTCTAATAATTCCTTATTAGCTCTTGTATAATTGTAAGACAGCAGGTATGGCTAACAAAGGATTAAGAGATATGGTGCCATTGAAAGAAAGTAGAAAGTAGAAATTGGGAAAATAGTATTATATATACTGATACATAACAGACTCCAGTATAATTACTATGTATACGTAAATGTTATAAGATCACTATTGTGTATACCTAAACAGTATTATTAGTATTAGTATTGTGTATAAAGTACATTGACCCAGACAATACACTGTTCCCTAAGCACTTACGGATGTTAGAGAAAAAACTATAAATAAAATTATATATATATATATAAAAAAAGAGAGAGACATGGTGCCATTGATTTGGTACCACAAGGGATCTTCTTCAAGGGACCACAAGAAGACCTTCTGATATTTATAATGAAATAGCTGCCAATCTTCCTCTTAGCAGTTATATATAAAGTTCAGTGGTGGGTTTCAACATTTTTTACTACCGGTTCTGTGGGCATGGCTTGGTGGGCATGGCATGGCTTGATGAGTGTGGCTTGGTGGGAATGACAGGGAAAGGATACTGTAAAATCTCTATTCCCACCCCACTCCAGTGGAAGGTTACTGCAAAATCCCTATTTCCTCCCGATCAGCTGGGACTTGGGAGGCAGAGAATAGATGGGGGTGGGGCCAGTCAGAATTTTTACTACCGGTCCTCCAAACTGCTCAAAATTTCCGCTACCGGTTCTCCAGAACCTGTCAGAACCTGCTGGATTTCATCCCTGGCCCTACCCCGATCTATTTTCTGCCTCCCAAGTCCCAGCTGATTAGGAGGAAATGGGGATTTTGCAGTAACCTTCCCCTGGAGTGGGGAGGGAATGGAGATTTTACAGAATCCTTCCCTTGCCATGCCCATCAAGCCATGCCCACCAAGCCACACCACACCCACTAAGCCACGCACACAGACCCGGTAGTAAAAAATTTTGAATCCCACCACTGGGGCAAGCCAATCCCAGTGAGATGAGACAGTTACTTAACTGTTACTTAAGTAAGGAGCCTGAGTGGCGTAGGAGGCTAATGTCTCCTACTAAGGCAGCATTTAACATCAGCTGTCTGCAATTACTGCGAGCTCAATTCTCACCAGGCTCAAGGTTGACTCAGCCTTCCATCCTTTCTAAGGTGGGTAAAATGAGGACCTGGTTTGTGGGGGCAATAAGATGACTTATTAATAAAAATTATTATTAAAAAATTAAAAAATAAAGACCTTCTGATATTTCACCTAGATCAGGAGTGTCAAACTCAAGGCCGGGGCTGGCCCGTGGGGTGTTTGGATATGGCCCATGGGGCTGCCCTGGAAATAGTGAAAGACTGTCCACAGTGCAGTGGTAGGTTGCTCCCGGTTCGCACCGGTTTGCAAGAACCGGTAGTAAAAATTTGTAGTAGTTCGGAGAACCGGTAATAACATTGGCCGGCCACGCCCCTGAACCGGTCCCCGGCCCGGTCACCGCTCGCTTACCCCAGCCACCTCATCAGAGGCTTTTTTTTTTTACTTTTAAAAGCATTTTTTCTACAACCTCTTCGGCCAAAAAAGTTTTTTAAAAAAAGCCTCTGATGATCACGCGGCTCAGCTGGGATCGTCAGAGGCTTTTAAGAACATTTTCGGATGAAGAGGTTGTAGGGGGAAAAAATGCCTTTAAAAGCCTCTGACGATCCCAGCTGAGCTGCGCAATCATCAGAGGCTTCTAAAAGCATTTTTTTCTGCAACCTCTTAAGGTTGTAGAAAAAATGCTTTTAAAAGGAAAAAAAAAAGTTAGCCATGTCCACCCAGTCACATTGACCTGCCCAAGCCACGCCCACAAAATAAGCCACGCCCACAGAACCAGTAGTAAACAAATTTAGAACCCACCCCTGCCACAGTGCCTCTGCCAGGGAAAATGGAGCTCGGGAGGGCTGCATGCAACCCTCCCGAGCTCCATTTTCGTTGGCAGAGGGTTGCAGGAGGCCATCACAGCTGGAAATGGAGCTCAGGAGCCCGTTTTTGCTGGCAGAGCACTCAGGCCGTCACAGGCGCCCCCGACACAAGTGACATTGAGCTGGCCATGCCCCCCTGGCCACACACACCCAAGGTCAAACACAACCCTGATGTGACCCTCAATGAATCGAGTTTGACACCCTGACCTAGATGAATAATAGGCATTCACATCCGCACACATTTGCGGAGACCTCCCTTAGCGGAAGATTCACCTGGGTAAGGATGTATTGACCATGTGCTGCTGCCCCAGATGAAATGGGAATGTTTGCTGGATGACTGTAAGTCAAGCTATAGTGGATGAGTGTTTTCAGTTGCATAACCCAACAAGTAGTAAATCTTACACTGGACAATCAGTTCAACCATCGTCTTGATGGTTGATCTGTTCTGATGATTTGCCAGGCACTGGTATTTTCCAGCATCCTTTGGTTCAATTTTACGCAGCTGAAGGTAACGTGTGGGTTCACCAATTTTCTGGTTCTCCTTCATCCAGGATAGGTTGGGAGATGGTCTACCATCAGCAGTACACATCAGGTTGACAGTGTTTCCTTCCTTGGCTATCACACGGTTCGGTTCCTTGTTCCTTTGCCATTCTGCAAGCATTTAGGAGCATCAGTCAGGGAATGAAAGACAAAAAGGACAAGTACAAAAAATGGAAAGAGGGACACATAAGTAAGGCAGGATATCAGGAGACAGCCAGAATCTGCAAAGATGAAGTCAAGAAAGCAAAAGCTCAGAATGAACATAGACTTGCAACAAAAGTCAAAGATAACAAAAAAAAGTTTCTCCCAACATATAAATAACAAGAAAAAAATCAAGGAATCAGTCAGTCCACTAAAGAGAGAAGACAGCAAGGAAGTAACAGACAGCAGAGAGAAAGCAGAGCTGCTTAACTCATTCTTTGGATCGGTCTTCACACAAAAAGAAACTATAGCCCAATCTACCAGAAACATAAGTGTAAAAAACAGACTGGAAATAAAACTTAAAATAAGCAAAAAAAGAGAACATTGTCTGATTTGATGAATACAAATCACCAGGACCTGATGGATTATATCCCAGGGTTCTAAAGTAGCTGGCAGATGATATCTCAGAACCATTGCACCACATCTTTCAAAAATCCTGGAACACTGGGGAACTACTAGAGAACTGGAAAAGAGTTGATGTGGTTTCCATCTTCAAAAAAGAAAAAAAAACAGACCCAGGAAACTACAGACCAATCAGCCTAACATCAGTACTCGCGAAGATACTGGAAAAGATAATAAAAAAACAGATCTGCCAACACCTAGAAATGAGTAAAGTAATAACTAGGAGTCAGCATGGGTTTGTTAAAAACAGATCATGCCAAGCCAGTCTTATTTCATTCTTCAACATAGTTGACTAAATTAGTAGACCAGTGAAATACTGTGGACATAATATACTTAGACTTCAGTAAGGCATTTGACAAAGTAGACCACAACCTACTTCTTCATAAGCTAGAAAAAGATAGGATAGATAGCTTCACCACCAGATGGATTCGCAACTGGATGACAAACCATACTCAACGAGTATGGGTCTAAGTCTACCTGGAGAGAAATAAGCAGTGGGGTGCTACAAGATTGCGTCTTAGGCCCAGTACTCTTCAATATCTTCATAAATGACTTAGATGAGGGAATAGAAGGGGAACTCACCAAATTTGCAGATGATACTAAGCTGGCAGGAATAATTAACACTCTAGAAGATAGGCTCAATATCCAGATGGATCTTGACAGATTTGAACACTGGGCCCTATCTAACAAAATGAAATTCAACATAGAGAAAAGTAAAGTCCTACACTTAGGTAAGAAAAACCAAAAGCACACATATAAACTGGGGGAAACCAGGCTTAATAGCAGTAACTGTGAGAGGAATCTTGAAGTCTTAGTGGACAACTAGCTAGATATGAGCCAGCAGTGTGCAGCGGCAGCTAAAAAAACCAATGCAATCCTAAATTGCATTAACAGAGGGATACAATCAAGATCAAGTGAGGTACTAATGCCACTTTATAAAGCCTTAGTAAGACCACACCTAGAGTACTGCATCCAGTTTTGGTCACCACACTATAAAAATAGTCACACTAGACATCACACTAGATGTTGAGACTCTAGAAAAAGTGCAGAAGAGAGCAACCAGGATGATTAGGGGACTGGAGACTAAAACATATGAAGAAGGGCTACAGGAACTGGGCATGGCTAGTCTAGTGAAGAGAAGGACCAGGAGAGATATGATAGCCGTCTTCCAATACTTGAGGAGCTGCCCCAGAGAGGAAAGGGTCAAGTTGTTTTCCAAAGCACCTGAAGGCCAGACAAGGAATAATGGATGAAAACTGACCAAGGAGAGATTCAACCTAGAAATGAGGAGGAACTTTCTGACAGTGAGAACAATCAACCAATGGAAGTTATGGGAGCTTCATCACTTGAGACTTTCAAGACAAGATTGGACTGCCATTTGTCAAAATTGTTGTAGGGTCTCCTGCTTGACCAGGGGGTTGGACTCCAAGGTCCATTTCAACTGTGTTACTGTTACTTCTGTTACTCTGTTAAGTATGTTAAAACTACCCAAAACTGCAGATTGGAAGTCCCCCTCCACAGATTCGGCATAATTTCAGAAAACCAAGATAATTGAATATTTGGTTGTTTGGTTTCATTCATGAAATATATACCGTATTTTTTGGACTATAAGACGCACCTACCGTTTTTGGTGAGGAAAAGAAGAAAAAGAAATCTCCCTCTGCCGCTGCCTCTGAGCAATTTTGCCGCATTGCAGCAAACAGCAAACAGCCTGCTTTACTTTCATTTTCGTTTTCAGCATAGCTTGATTAGCACAAGGGGAAAAAAATCTGCTCCCAGCAATTTTCTTCCTTGCAGCAAGCAGCAGAGGCTTGCGCAAAACAGCTGAGAGTCAGGAAGCCGATCCAATCAATTTGTGCTAATTAGGCTGTGCTGAAGCTGAAAGGAGCTGTTTTTTTCTTGCTGTTTGCTGCAAGGAGGTAAACTGCTAGGAGGCAGAGGCCAAAGGGTGGGAGCCAGTGGGTGGGTGGGGCTACATTCGGTGTATAAGA
>WNWU01000046.1:4457563-4468413 GCA_012654045.1 Ptyas mucosa | reverse complement strand
TTTTGCAATATCCATCTCCCAGGAGTGGGGAGGGAATGGGGATTTTGCAGTATCCTTCCCCTGCCATGCCCACCAAGCCACGCCCACCAAGCACGCCCACGGAACTGGTAGTAAAAAAAAAATTGGATTTCACCATTGCTCCCCATGTCCAATTGCTTTCAAACAAATTGTTTTGGTAACCATCCCTCGCTTGGCAGGCTGGAGGGTGTTCCTTGACGTGACTTCTTGGACCAACTGGCAGCTCTTACAGGATGGCATGATGTGTAGTTTCAATTCCCCTTTATCCCAACCCCTTGCCTCCCTGCAGCTCCCCATCCCCCACCCCATCGGAATGGCAGACTGGCCTCTGGAGAAGCATAGCTGGTGCAGCAGGATGGCGGTCCTGACAGACAGAGGAACAGAAAGCTTTGACTACTGCACTCATAAATGAGAGGTTATAATGTAATCAGCCTTGAAGACTGTGTTTTAGGAGGTTGGAATAAAGAATAAGTCAAGCTCAACTCTGGGTGACAACGCAGAAATATGCATTTGGTTTTCTAGGCAATGCTTTGGAAGACGTTTTGCCATTTCTACCATCATGAATGTTTTGTCAACTTTCTAATCTAAACCCTGGGATTTTTTTTTTTACTGGTCTCCCAACCCAGTGCCAAACAGCTTCAATCCTTAGCTTTCTGAGATCAGTTACGGTCAGCTAGATTCTATGGCCTAGCTTGGCAAAGTAATGGGGGGGGATATTGATTTCCGACTCCTTTTGCTGCAGTAGAATAAGGTAATAGCATAAAACCTCAACTTTTTAATTTTAGGTAAAGGTAAAGGTTCCCCTCGCACATATGTGCTAGTCGTTCCTGACTCTAGGGGTCAGTGTTCATCTCCGTTTCAAAGCCGAAGAGCCAGCACTGTCTGTAGTCATGTGGCCGGCATGACTAAATGCCAAAGGCACACGGAACGCTGTTCCCTTCCCACCGAAGGTGGTCCCTATTTTTCTACTTGCATTTTTTAATGTGCTTTCAAACTGCTAGGTTGGCAGAAGCTGGGACAAGTAACGGGAGCTCACCCCATTACGTGGCACTAGGAATTCGAATCAGCTATAGGGTGGCCCTTTGAAGTGTCACGGCAAGAGTTTCAACAGTTTTTTGCCGCTCTGCCACCACTGAGAGCATCGGAAACCGCTTTCAGGCAGCTTGGCCTCAATTGCCAATCTACCACCACCGAGCGATTTTACAAGGAGCGGATCCGTTCTAGCCGATCAGTTGGGAGGCTTCTTGGCTTCTCAATTTAAAGCTAAGGTGTCTTGTTTTTTTTCTCTCTTCTTTGTCAAGTGAACCCTGATTTTTTCCTTCTAGCCGATCAGCTGGGACTCAGGAGGCAGCGAATAGATTGGGGGCGGGACCAGGCAGAGGTGGTATTTAGCGGTTCTCCGAACTACTCAAAATTTCCACTACCGGTTCGCAAGAACCGGGGAGAACCATAGCAACCCACCATTGGGCTGTAACCCAGAATATCTGGAAGGCACCAGGTAACATATCTCTCTTTCTAAAGCAGGAGTCTCCAACCCTGGCAACTTTAAGACCTGTGGATTTCAACTCCCAGAATTCCCCAGCCAGCTGGCTGGGGAATTCTGGGAGTTGAAGTCCACAGGTCTTAAAGTTGCCAGGGTTGGAGACCTCGTCTTTAAAAGCATCAGAAGAGACCACAACAACAGATTGCAATTCGGTTCTTAATGTTGGCAGGATATAACCTAATTTATTTCCTCTGCTGAGTCAACATTGGAAGATGGAAGGAGAGGGAGCAGTTCTTTGCTCATCATTGTAGTTGCAGGCCTCCAAAGGAGTGGAGGGGGGGGGAGAAAGAAAGTCCCCCAAAAAAGGCAAAATGGTGGGCGCTGGAGGTGACCGAAGGCTCATCTTTTTTATAACATGTAATTGCACTTTAAAACGAGATGAGGCTTCAATCACATAGTCACAGAGGCTACCTTGGTTTTTTCACCCAACGCATAGATACCTCCGAATAGCTGTTCTCCTTTTCTGATCTCTTCACGATATAAAAGAGACCAAAACAGCAAAATGAATAACTCATCCAACAACAGAAAACTACTTACCTATCACATAAACACGAGGTACAGTATGCGCCATTTCTGGGAGAAAAGAAAATCTTAATTGTCTGTTTCCCTCAATTCTCAAGTAGTAACGCCCTTCGTCTTCTATGCGAGCGTCCGTGATGACAAGAGAGCAATCTCCTTGATCTGGATTTCCTAATAAATAGAAGCGATTCTTGGCTGAATTTTTGACTGTCAGATGTGGGTTGTTGGTAGCTACGGGCCTGCAGTCATCATAAAATGTTGGATTACAGGGGGAAGAATATGGCGGATATTTAAACCAAAAAGCAAATATATTTTCATTTCTTGATAGGTGTTCCTTGATATAAGTGAACTGGCATGGAATATGAACAGCGAGACCACGCTGTACAGAGAAAGAAGAGTCCACGGTGATACTATACTGCCATGATTTTTGACTTCTGATTCCTGATCCAAGAAAAACAAAACAAAATTAGTTTAGTTACAGACAAAACCTAAATGAAAACAGTGGAAAACCCCTAAGGTTTCTTGCAGGATCAGCTCATAAAATGGAGAACATCACAAGTTGTCAACCTGCCCAAAAGATGAGGCCATCTGCGCACCCTCTCCACCATAACAAGAGAATGAAAGAAAAGATGTTGTTCAGCAGTTTAGGGTTCTCTATATTGTGGCATTATCTGGCTATATTGGTGAACAACAACAACTGTTGATAAGCCACGGTGTAATTTTGGGGTTTGGGAATGGTATGTAACAAAAAGGCAGCAATTGACTATTATTAATCCAGGTTTAGGGTTTGCCATGTTATGTCCAATACAGCCAAAGTATCCAAGACAATAATAGCAATAGCTCTTAGACTTATATACCGTTTCACAGAGCTTTACAGCCTTCTCTAAGTGGTTTACAGAGTCTACATATTGTCCTCATTTTACCCATCTTGGAAAAGATGGAAGGCTGAGTCAACCTTCAGCCAGTTAGAATCGAACTCCTGATTGTGGGCAGGGTCAGTCTGCAACACTGCATTCTAACCACTGTGCCACCATTGCAGTATAAATAATAGATGTAACTCTACAATGAAATGATTCTCTGTGGTTTAAGAAAATGCAAGGAAAAACAATCATAATTGGACACTTATCACTCATAATTCACTCATAAAAAGTGAATTTTGCCAAATGGTTAAACCATCTCAGCTGGAAAGGACAGACTGAATCAAGAGATGTGTAAAGGCTGCAGCCAAAATGTTACCAACCTCCAGTTGTTGGAAACTTCTCTAAGAATTTTCTGGATCTCTCACTACCTTTATTTATAAACCATCTTCTGATCTCCCTGACTGGGAATAACCAATACAATGTTCTATATCAGGGCTGTCAAACACATCCAGCCTGCGGGGTGCTTAGATCTAGCCTGCGGAGCTGCCCGATCTCTGTTTTCGCTGGCAGAGGCTTGCAGGAGGCTGTCACAGCCGAAAACAGAGCTCAGGAGCCCATTTTCACTGGCAGATGGTTGCAGGAGGCTGTCGCAGCTGAAAACAGAGCTCAGGAGCCCATTTTCACTGGCAGATGGTTGTAGGAGGCCGTTGCAGCCAAAAACGGAGCTCGGGGGCTTCTTTTCACTGGCAGAGTGCTCAGGCCACCACAGGTGCCCCAACACAAGTGATGTCAAGCTGGCCATACCCACTCTGACCACACACACCTCCACCCCCCACCCCGAGGACAAACGCAACCCTGATGCGGCCCTCAATGAAATGGAGTTTGACACCCCGGTTCTATATCTATGCTTCGGTTATACATTTGAGGCTCTGTCTACAGTATTGCTAGTTTCTCATTCTACCTTATAGCCCTAGTATTTTCTGGAGGTATCTTATCCGAGTCCTAACCAAAGCTGATCGTTCTTAGCTTCTCAAAACAAACAAGTTGCTCCTGATCAACTTAGGCATTTGTAAATAAACCAAATTTCATAGAAACATCACAAGTCTCCAGTGCAACAGTGGACACCACTGCTCCAAAGGAAACTGAAATCAGAGTAGAACAACCTTCTGTCCGCCAGATATGTTGAACCCTATTCCTCCCAACGTCAACTGGACAATAAAATTTAATTCCATATTTTTTTTTCTTCTTTTACTACATTGCACTTACCTTTGCAGAGAATGGCCAAGATTGCTGCCAAAGAAAGAAACAGTTTATTTCTCTTACAAGGAAGAAGCCTTATCCGATCAGTGCTCTCATTTTCTGGCATCTTGTTTTACCTTGATATGTATTTGGAAGGAGGAACTCTGTAGCAGGAAGAGAAGCAGTGTGAGCTGGTGTACTTACAAGAAGCAAAAAAAAAAAAAAAGTTTGCAACCTGTCACAGAGATCCCTTTGAAGCATAAGTGGATCTAACATATTGGGGTGGAAGGTAGAACTTGTTTCAGTTATCTTAAGCAAGACCACCTCCTAACCAGAATGGATTACCCATGAAGGGCAACGTTAACAGGATTCACTTGAAATATTTTGGCAGTAAGATTGGATGAGTTAAAGTGGGGGTGTGGGGTGTCAAACTCGATTTCATTGAGGGCCGTATCAGGGTTGTGTTTGAGCTCGGGCGGGCCGGGGTGGGGGAGGCCAGGGTGGCTGAGGCCAGCTTGACGTTACTCGTGTCAGGGGCGTCTGTGATGACCTGAGTACTCTGTCAGCTAAAACGGACTCCCGAGCTCTGTTTTCAGCCACAACAGCCTCCTGCTGCCCTCTGCCATAAAAACAAAGCTCTTTCTCTCTCACACACTCACACATGAGTTCCATTTTCACTGGCAGAGGGCAACAGGAGGCCATTGTGGCTAAAAACTGAGCCTGGGAGGGTCGCACACGGCCCTCCCGAGCTCTGTTTTTGCTGGCAGAAGCACTGTGGGCCGGTCCTTTGCTGTTTCTAGCACCCCGCAGGCTGGATCAGGCCCCCGGGCCTCGACTTTGACACCTCTGAGTTAAAGAGTGGCTCTCTGTTTGATTCCCATCTGAGCAATCCCAATAGTTACAATTATTAACCTTGATCATGATTATTTGTCATAATTACGACATTTTTGTCTTTTGACAACATCCAAGTTTGTTCCGCATGATATTTTTGGCATGCCTGGATACAAGTCTCTAGTCTAGAGAAGAGGTGATATGTTCTTTTCTCTCTCTTTTTTTTTTTCAACTTAAGAAAAGATCTTACTGTAATTTAGTCGGTTAGGAAAGGGGAAAGTATCTCATGGGAACTGAAATTACTATTAATTATTTTGAAATGTTAGTTTTTAAGGTCAGGGGGAAAAAATTCTGAGGAAAAGTAAAATAGACAGTGCACTTTCAGTTTGGTTTCCCACTTCCTCTTAGCCAGTGTCTGAGATTCTTCAAAGCAATGGCCCCAGAGGAAGCATGGAATTGGCTTGATTCAATTGGTTTGCTTGCTTCAACAAAACAAACTTTCAAGTTACTTCCTGAATTAGTTATATAATGCTGCACTGAAAATATCTCTGGCTGTTGAACTACTTTTCCATGTTTTCGATGTTCCGTGTTTGCTCAAAGGAGTACGTTTGGGTGAACTTCTACTAGGTAAGGTGCACCATCTTCCACTGATATCGATGTGTGGGGTGGTTGGAAGGTATGTGAGTATCCTGTTTGTCATTGCACAGTCTTTTTCCCAGGGAACGTGTGATGGTATACTTCACTTAACAACCGTGTTACTAACTGAACAACTGCAGTTATTCACTTCACAACTGTGGCAAGAAAAGTCATAAAATGGGTCAAAGCTCACTTAGTAACTGTCGCGCTTAACAACAGATATTTTGGGCTCAATTTGTGGTCGTACTTCTAGGACATGATAGCAGTGTTCCAATATTTGAAAGGCTGCCACAGAGAGGAAGGGGTCAAGCTATTTTCCAAGGCACCAGAAGGCCAGACAAGGAATAATGGATGGAAACTTATCAAGAGCCTTGGATAGCACAGTGATCTAAAGCACCCTGTTATTAACACAGCTGCCTGCAATTATTGCAGGTTCGAATCTCACCAAGGCTCAAGACTGACTCAGCCTTCCATCCTTTCTAAGGTAGGTAAATTGAGGACCCAGTCTGTGGGAGCAATAAGCTGACCTTGTATAAATATACAAAAAGTATGAAGGCTATTGCTTAGCGCATTGTAAGCTGCCCTGAGTCTCCGGAGAAGGGCGGCATATAAATCAAATTTTTTTTTTAAAAAAAGGAGAGATTCAACTTGGAAAGAAGGAGAAATTTTCTGACAGTGAGAACAATCAACCCATGGAACAGAAGTTGCCTTCGGAAGTTGTGGGAGCTTCATCACTGGAAGCTTTCGAGAAGAGATTGGACTGCCATTTGTCAAAAATGGTGTAGGGTCTCCTGCTTGGGCAGGGGGTTGGACTAGATGACGTACAAGGTCCCTACCAACTCTGTTAATCTGTATCTGTATCTGAGATTCACATTCTTAGTAGCTGATTTTCCTGTGTAGTAAGTTAGGAGAACTTACTGTTCCTATAGTAGCCATGAGGAATAGACTAAGAACCTGGGAAATGTTGACTATTAAAAAAGGAAAACAATCCAATTGCTGTGATTTCCATAACTTCATCCTATCCTCTTCCAATAGCCTCTTGGTAAGGAAACTCTGAAAGAACCTTTCTTTGAAGGCCAGGCAGCCTTCAAGAACTTCAGATCTGATGTCTCTTGACCTTCTCGCTAAATCTAAGACAGAGATGTAGGATCTGAAGCTTCATGATGATCTACTGTGCATCAGAGAATTCCCAAAAGTTGTTAGAGAAGAACAGAATCTATGAACTTCCAATAAGTAATTATAGAAAATTATAGAAAAAAGAAAAGAAAAAGAGCCTGGTGGCAGACTAAAGCACTGTTATTAACATCAGCTGCCTGCAATTACTGCAAGTTCAAATCTCACCAGGCTCAAGGTTGACTCAGCCTTCCATCCTTTCTAAGGTAGGTAAAATGAGGACCCAGATTGTGGGAGCAATAAGCTGACTTTGTATAAATATACAAAACGTATGAAGGCTATTGCTTAACACATTGTGAGCCACCCTGAGTCTCCGGAGAAGGGCGGCATATAAATCAATTTTTTAAAAAACAACAACAGACAAACTAGGAAGCCATTAGGAAAGAATTTTAGAATGGCTGGATATCAAAAGCAAATCTTACCGGTATATCTAGTGGGGGTATAGTAATCATATTTCCGTGTCTCTTTCTCCAGCTTGAGCTATGTAGTAAGTAGCTTGACCAGATTCCCTTTTGGGTGTAAGGCCTAGTTACCCTCTGTCCTTCATGTTAGCAATGGATTGTGTTGATGGTTGGCTGCTTTCCTCTTAATGTAGGAGAAATAACTTTGACATGTCCTAAAGGAAGAATAAATTCTTCCCATGGATTTCTTGTGCCATTATCTCAGTTACAAGGTGAGAGAGACCTGTGTGAATGTTGTTCCATTTTGTAGCTAGACTTCCTGGCACTTTGATTCAGTCCCCAAGGAAGAAGTTAAGAAAGGAATTTCTCCATGGACCATTTTCAGATTAGGAAGCCAAAATAAGCCAGAAAAGTTCCGGAATAAAGACACAGATAATAGAATGCAGCAACATTTGCATGCTCTTTAACCTTGCAACAGTAAACACCAGAAAAATAATTCATTTGGGGGTGAGGGTGGGGGCAACATGGAAAGCATCCTTAGACCAATGTAGAAGAATCAAAGACTCCTTGCATGGTGAAGGAAAACATTAGAGGAATGAGAAGACAATTGCCCCAGCCATGTTCTTTTTAGGCATGACCCGGTGATTCAGCAATCCTGACTTCTAGTTCAAAGTGGAGTTAACATCCAAATTTAGTTCTGGTTTACGAAAGAAAGCATCTAAAACCCAGTTTTGAGAGACAGTTTGGTGTAGTGGTTTAAGGCATCAGGCCAGAAACTGTCAGTTCTAGGCTGTCAGTTCTAGACCTGCCTTAACCAAAAAGGCAAGTGACTTTCTCTTCGCTCTTGGAAAAAGGAAAGGACAAACCACTTCTGAAAAATCTTGTCAAGAAAACTACTGGAACTAGCACAAGAAGTCACCAGGAGACAACAATGAGCCTGGTGGTGCAGTGGACTAAGTGTATTAAAAGCAGCACTTAAGTTGCCAGCTGCCTGCAATTACTGCAAGTTCAAATCCCACCAGGCTCAAGGTTGACTCAGCCTTCCATCCTTTCTAAGGTAGGTAAAATGAGGACCCAGTTTGTGGGGGCAATAAGCTGATTTTGTATAAATATACAAAAGTATGAAGGCTATTGCTTAACCCATTGTAAGCCGCCCTGAGTCTCTGGAGAAGGGCGGCATATAAATCAAATTTAAAAAAACAAAACAAAACAAAACAAAACAAAAACAATGACTCAAAAACTTCCACGTGTGTGCACACACGCACACACAAACCCAATTTTTGATCTAACACGAATGTCGGGATTTATGTTCCGAATTAATTTGAGTCAGGCGTTATCCAGAGGATCAGCATTCAAATGAAAATAATACACCATGACGTTCCCTCAGAAAAGTTACTTAAACTCGCCACAAGACTATACCTTGGTTTCTCGTTCCAGATTTCGTCCCTTCTCCGGTGAATCTTTTTCTCCGTTCTATTATGGCTAAATAATCTACTTTCCCTTCCCACCACGACCGGTGCTTTCTGATTCTGCTGTGAGACTAAGACCGTAGAGCTGAACTACAGGGAGATGTTTTCTGAAGCTAAGAGATTGTGGTGTGCAGAAAAAGCAGAAGTGAATAAAAATTGCGTGTGCAAAGGGAGGGGGGTATGATATTTTCCCCAATTACAACATGCCTTCAGATGTCATTGGGAGCAAAAAGCTGGGACAAAATTCCAGTTGTATCTTTTATGTTTGTTTGTTTGTTTGTTTGTTTGTTTCCTGCCTTTATCCTTTTTATAAATAACTCAGGCTGGTGATCACCCACGATATTCCTTCCTCCTCCCATTTTCCCCACAAGAACAACTCTGGGAGAGTTGGGCTGACAGAGAGAGAGTGTGTGTGTGACTGGTCCAAGGTCACCCAGCAAAGAAAAATGAAACGATGCTAAAATTAACCAGCTTAGCATGTTGCACGAACCAACCATGAGAGTCTTGGATGGAAATTAGCCAAGGAGAGAACCAACTTAGAACTAAGGAGAAATTTCCTGACAGTGAGAACAATTAATCACTGGAACGGCTTGTCTCTAGAAGTTGTGGATGCTCCAACACTGGAGGTTTTAAAGAAGAGGTTGGGTAGCCATTTGTCTGAAGGGGTGTAGGATTTCCTGCCTGAGCAGGGGGTTGGATTAGGTCCCTTCCAACTCTGTTATTCTGTTAAATGTCTTGATTTGTTACAGGTATGGACACTGAGCCTCAAGATGGGGACAAAGTTCTCTCAGGCAGGGGTGAAATGCTCCCAGTTCGGACTGGCTCGGGCGAGTAGGTAGCGATGGCGGTGGGCAGTTCGGAGAACCAGTAGCAAAAATCCCTGCCCACCGCCCCCCATGCCCAGATGAGCCGCGCAATCATCAGAGCCTTTTTTTTCCTTTTAAATGACTCTGACGATCCGAGCTCTGACGATCCCAGCTGACTTGCCTGCTGATCAGGCAACTCAGCTTGGATCGTCGGAGCCTTTTGAAAGCATTTTTTTACATGGTTTTACATGTAAAAACTGGTTTTAAAAGTAAAAAAAAAAATTGGCCACGCCCACCCAGGCACATTACCCCCACCACCACCAAGCCACGCCCACAGAACCGGGAGTAAATTTTAGATTTTAGATTTCACCCCTGCTCTCAGGGTTAATTTTGATAACTGCAACCGTTCCACGGAAATCGTACACTGCCAGAAGATTCGTGCGCATTCTCCATGGAGCTACCTGAGCGCACGAGAGAGTCTACTCCGAGTTGTACCAATTATCCAAGCACACTGAATTTGGTTAAATGAGCATTTTCTGCCCACCAGGGTTCAGGAACTGTGACAAAAAGGGAGATAAAGCCTTGTCTTCCTTCTACAGGGGAATTGCCTAATTATTCAGTATGTATGCAGGGGGTTTCCAGAGAGGAGACACTGTACAATAATTCTATTTTGAGAAATTCTGCTGTTCCTCTCAAAGATGCTCTTAGTGCAAAATTACCAGATGGAATATAAAATGGCTGACTAGACACAGATTTTTCTTTCTCGTAAGATGGGTAAGAAATAACTAGTATGAGGGGGTTTTTTTCCCCTCCCCTGGGAGAATAAGGCAGAAGAAAGTGGAAATAGTGCTACAGAAGACTGAATTCTTAGTTCTTCAAAATATTTAAGAAGAAGCCACCTCCTAGGAAGAGGTAAGTGCAGTGATGCTGAAAACCAAAAGTAGTCTGTGTATGGGGCTACTTGTGGCTATTCGAATGAATGTTCAACCTCCGTGTTGTGGAGGGAGACAAAGTTTGTCAGGTGGGACACAAAGTCCTGGAGGTCAGCTGATGATTTGTTCTTAGAGCTTGAGAATTGCCCCGTGTCAATTTCTGATTGAAATACAGGTTTTATATTTAGTTGCTCAACAGCTTGAGGTCTGGAGAGCTCTCCATACATACATACGCTTGTTGTATCTTATGAGTAATGATTGCAATTGTGAGCTATGACTTACCACTTTGTTGCTTGTATGTACAGTGAGAGTTTATGCACGAGAAAATTCCTTGTGTATCCAATCACACTTGGCCAATATAGAATTCTATCTATCTATCTATCTATCTATCTATCTATCTATCTATCTATCTATCTATCTATG
>WNWU01000046.1:4429900-4457553 GCA_012654045.1 Ptyas mucosa | reverse complement strand
TTATCTATCTATTCTATCTCTATCATCTATCTATCTATCTATCTATCATCTAAGAATAGAATAGAGATAGAATAGATAGATAAATGATAGAGATAGAAACCTCTATCATTTATCTATTCTATCTCTATCATCTATCTATCTATCTATCTATCTATCTATCTATCTATCTATCTATCTAATCTAAGAATAGAATAGAGATAGAATAGATAGATAAATGATAGAGATAGAAACCTCTATCATTTATCTATCTATTCTATCTCTATCATCCATCCATCCCGTCCTCCCCCCCCCACCATCCATCCCCCCCCCCCTCCCTCCCTCCCCCCTCCCCCCCCCTCTCCTATATATCTATTCTGTCTGTCTGTCTAGGAATTTATCATGAACCAGAGGACATGTCACCCCACCCCGGAATAAATCATCATGGCAAGGTGGAGACTAACATTTATTGATTAAGAAAATACATGTGGATGCAACTCACTCACAGAGACTCCAGGCAGTTTACAGAAATAAAAACACAGGACCAGGGGCAATAAATGCCCATCCTTCTCTGACAACAATCAAACCAACCATTGAATGGGCTCCATATCACCCTGGAGTCCCAAGGCCTGTTGGCAAAACCATGATTTCAAGGCCTTTCGCAAAAGAGTGTCAAAGTAGGAGCCAATCTTATTTCAGCAGGGATGATGTTCCACAGGAAGGGACCCTACCACGGACCCACCACAGTCTTCTTGAACCCATATTAATTTATTAACATGGCCATATTAATTGCCCAGAGAAGAATCAGCTACAGTGACGTTCTTCCTTTCATCTTCAAAGTATGCCAGAAAACATAGTTTGCTCCAACTATGTTCATTTCCCTTGCAGGTTAGTATCAAAAGGAAACATGTTCTCATTTCTCCCATCAGTTCTGAGATGACTACTCACTGCCGAAGCTGGTTAGAGAAATTTTCTTGCATTTTTTTGTTCCCTCGCATCAATTTTTGCTCAGTGGAATGAAAGAGACAAATAAGAGATAACACAAGAATACATACTGGAATATTATGAAGCCCACCCAGAGAAACAAGCGGCTCTTGTTTTTCTGGATGCCCAAAAGGCGTTCGACAATCTAAACAGGCAATTCATGATTAGGCATATTAGACACATGAAACTGGGAAGTAAATTTGAAAATATGATAGTGGTAATATATACGACGCAGAAGGCAAGGGTAATAGTAAACGGGGACACCACCAACACATTTCCGATAACCAAGAGTGTACGTCAGGATGCTCACTGTCGCCACTTCTCTTTATTTTAACATTAGAAATTTTACTAAATAAAATTAGAGCAAACCGAGAAATAAAAGGAACGAATATTAAAAGAGAAGAGTACAAAGCACAGGCCTTCGTGGACGATATGGTATTCATTATTGAGGAACCTCTGGAATCCAGTCCTATTCTAATACGAGAAATAGAAAAATATGAGGAAATATCTGGACTTAAAATTAACAAAGGGAAAACCAAAATGACAGTTAAAAACTTAACAACAAATCAGAAAAAAGAATTAGAAAAGGAAATGGATTTACAAATTGTAAAAAAAATTAAATACTTAGGGATATGGTTAACGGCGAGATGTATATCCCCAAAGGAGGATAACTACATGGTATTAGTCCAACAAATAAAGAAGGATTTGGAAAAATAGGGGACGATACAACTATCGCTTTTAGGTAGGATAGCGACTATCAAGATGAATATCCTACCCAAACTATTATACCTATTTCAGCCAATTCCCATATCATTAGATAAGAAGTTTTTTGGAGAACTGAACAAAATTACTACAAAATTTGTTTGGTCAGGAAAGAAGGCAAGGATAAAACTACTCTGTCTCCAAGATAGTAGAAGTAGAGGTGGCTTTGGACTCCCGGCGTGGGAATTTTATCACAAGGCAGCAACTCTGGTTTGGATAAGGGATTGGGTGAATTTAAACAATAGGAGAATCTTAACACTGGAAGGATACGATTTGCAAAAGGAGGCATGCCTTTATGTGGGATAAAAGGAATAGGACACACTCATACTTTTATAGACACAAAATAAGAGATGCATTGTTACGAATTTGGGAGGATATAAGGAAAAAACATTATATGAAAATTCCTGGTTGGTTATCCACTATGGAAGCAATGATCCACCCCAACACATAAGATATAAGCAAAATGCCCAGATATTCAGAAATTGTAGATAAATAGGGGAAGCTTAAAAACAACCAGACACTAAAGGAATAGGGAATTTCTATCGATTGGTGGCTATATTTACAACTGCAATCTAGATACAAGAAAGACATGGAAGAATACGGAATTAACACGGAACCAAAACAACTAGATAAATTGTTGATAGGCCCTGAAGGAAAATTAATATCCAAAATATATAATTATCTATTAGAATTTGATAGAGTAGAGGTGGTGGTGAAAGAACTGATGATTGCATGGGCTAAAAACGTAGGGCATAATATAGATTTAGATGATTGGGAAAGAATTTGGAACAAAAATTACACTATAACGAAATCTGCTGCTTACAGGGAAAATCAGTACAAAATGCTCTACTGTTGGCACCTAGCCCCAGCAAGGCTGGCTAAAATGTATTCTAATCTAAGCCCAAAATGTTGGAAATGTAACCATCATCAAGGTATCTTCTTTCATGCTTGGTGGCTATGTCCTGAAGCGAAAAAGTACTGGACTAAGATACAAGGATAGCTACAAGAGCTAATAAAATGTCAAATAGAATTAAACCCAGAAACATTTCTGCTGAGAATACTTAAAACAACATTTGATAGAAAGATATTTGATTCTACACATATTAACAGCAGCAAGAATTGTGTTCGTGCAATACTGGAAGGAACGCAATATACCACCAGAGGGATTGATCATTCAGAAGATATATGAATGTGCCGAAACGGATAAACTGACCCTAGAATTAAAAGAAAAAGATGATTCGGAATTTTATGCGGTTTGGGGAAAATGGTACACCTGGATAGATAATAGAAATAAAAATTGGAAATATGCATAAGGCTATTGAGGATTAGATACTGAATGTATATAATATATATATTGTATGGAATGTTGATCCGAAGTATACAAAAATGATACAGTCTGTTGATTATGTATTAGAGTTGTATAAAGGAACATTGTAATAAAAATTATTTCAAAAAAAAAAAGGAAGAAAGAAAGAGATTTTGTTTCTAAAAGTCCATCAAAGAAGAAGAGCGTGTTATGGGTCTCCAGCGTTTCCTTTAAACCCCACAAGGCTTTTCAACAATGGTGCTTTGGTTTTGCCCTTGAGAAAAAGCAAAGTTCTCCTTTTCTGTGGAAAAACATTTGCAAAAAAGGAAGAAGAATCCAGGAGGGCAATATATTTGCATTGGCAATTTGCATTGTCTGCCTCTTGAGAGTCTAGGTGGCACATACTGGAAAACCCATTTTTTTTAATTCCCCCGGCTGCTGTTTTGCAAGCGTTAGCCTTTGAAAGAATGACTCCTCTAAAGTCATTCATTGGAAATTGTGTGTGTGCGTCAGTGGTGGTTTCAAATTTTTTTACTATGGGTTCTGTGGGTGTGGCTTGGTGGGCATGGCTTGGTGGGCGTGGCAGGTGAAGGACACTGTAAAATCTCCATTCCCTCCCCAATCCAGGGGAAAGTTACTGCAAAATCCCCATTTCCTCCCAATCAGCTGGAACTTGGGAGGCAGAGAATAGATGGGGGCAGGGCCAGTCAGAATTTTTACTACCGGTTCTCCGAACTACTCAAAATTTCCGCTACCAGTTCTCAAGAACTGGTCAGAACCTGCCGAAACCCGTGTGTGTGTGTGTGTGTGTGTGTGTGTGTATGTGTGTGTGACTTACAACAATTCCTTTAGCAACCGTCTGGAGTTACAACAGCACTGAGAAAAGTGACTTACGACTGGTCCTCGCTTTTATGACTGATGCGGCGTTCCCAGGGTCACATCATCAAAACTCAGGCACTTGGAAACCGACAAGCTTTTGCAATAGTTGAAGAGTCGTGAGGTTGTGTGAGCACTATTTGTGACTTTCTCAGCCAAGCTTTGACAAGGAAAGGCAGCGGGTGAAGCTGGATTTTGAGTGATTCACTCAACTGCGGTCACAAATTCATTTAACAGCTGCCTTGCTTAGCAACAGAAATTCTAATCCATATTATGGCCATAAATGGAGGACTCTCCGTTTTATCTGGCAGTTATAAGCTGCTAGGACAATAACATGATTAAAAGCAGGATAGAATCCTACAAAACACATACAGTAAAAATTGTAATCGAAGCCCCTCCTTTTTGGTGGGCAGATCAAAGTAAAAAAATGGAATCCTAAAAAACTGAGTTTTGTTGGAACTTACATTGTACACAAGGTAACAAGCTCTACCCAGAGTTGTAAATAGGAAAAAAAAAACAAGATTAAATGTTCTGATCTATTAATATGTCAACCAAACACCACAGGGTCACAATTGTCTCATGTGTCATTTCCAGTAGAGAGAGTAAAAATCAAGAAGAGGGAAGGTTGCAGGTGAAGTCTTGAAGGAGGAATGGGCTGAAATGTCAATGGATTGTGACTTCTAAATCCCATTTCACAATCCAGTCTAATTATACTTGAGACATGGTTTTGTTTTCACTTGTTGAGAAAGATGGAAGGAAGAAATCCAATCCGCACCATTTATGAATTTTCTGAACATCAGAGCAGTGGTGAAATGTAAAATTTGTTACTACAAATTTTATGTGGGTGTGGCTTGATGGGGGTAGGGGGTAATATGACTGAGTGGGCATGGCCAACTTTTTTTTTTAACTTTTAAAACTATTTTTTCTACCACCTCTTTGGCTGAAGAGGTTGTAAAAAAAAAAATCCTTTTAAAGCCTCTGACGATCCCAGCTGACTTGCCTGATCGGCAGAGGCTTTTTTTCCTTTTAAAAACATTTTTTCTATAACATCTTCGGCCGAAGAGATTGTAGAAAAAAATGCTTTTAAAAGCCTCTGATGATCCCAGCTGAGCCACACGATCATCAGAGGCTTTTTTTTTTAACTTTTAAAAGCATTTTTTCGGCCAGAGAGGTTGTAGAAAAAATGCTTTTAAAAATAATAATAAAAAAAGCCTCTGATGATTGCGCGGCTCAGCTGGGCAATGGGGGGAGGGGGGGCAGAGATTTTTGCTACCGGTCCTCCGAACCACCCGCCTCCATCGCTACCGGATCGGGCGATCCGGTCCAAACTGGGAGCATTTCTCTGCATCAGAGCTGCCAAGACCCAAAGTCTTCAAAGCAAATTCTTTGTGTTCCCCCACTTGCTGCTGCAGCTTAGTTTCTTCTGGAGCAGAAGGAGGATATCTGGAGATGGAGGATAACTTAAAATGTCATGAACTGACTGAACCAGGGGTGGGTTCTACTTATCTTTACTACCGGTTTGCATTGTGCCTGCATGCACGTGAGAGAGCAAAGCAAGCGTGCATGCATGCTTTTCTGCGCATGTGCAGATCGCTTCTGATGACGTCCGGGTCAGTGGGCGGAGCCTCCTGACGGTTTTATTACCGGTTCTATAGAACCGGTGCGAACCGGGGGGGGGGGCAATCTAACCACTGCCCCCATGCAGGTATAATATTCTGCCTTTTTAATATTTCCTAGAATATTTCAGTTTTCTAGGAGAGGGGTGGGTGCTAACTTCCTATAATAGAAAAGAGCAATTTAACAGTGGAATCAATATTTTGGAGAAGAGGAGGGCTTCCCTGGATGTTTGCAAGCCAAATCAGGATTTCCATGGAAAAAGCTTTAATTTGGACTCGTTCACGAAGGGAGAAATTGAAATCCAGATTTAACACACACATCTAACTCTGTAATTCTGTAACAATCCAGGAGATTTTAATATGTGCAGCAAGTTCTTGGTCCCGTGTGTATGTGTGTGTGTATACACACGCACACATACACACAGTCATGCATACATTCAAGCCACAATGATTTTATTTTGGAAGAAAATAAGATTAGCAAATGAGGACTGAAAATGCCTTTTGCATCAAGCCCCGCCCAGCTGAGGTGAGGTCATAGATCTATGACGTACGCTTGCGTCATAAATTATCCTTGACGTCACCGCAACGGGAAGCATAAAGGCAAAGTTGCTTTGGCAACCTAGTCACACAAACTCGCCCTCCTCTGCTAAGAAAAGTTGGTTCCGCCCTGGCATTGGTTATTATGAGCTGTCTCTCAAAAATATTGTCTAATCGCCTTTCCGTAATCGGAAGGCTGAGTTAAGATTGCATTCCAGGGGCGGGACTATTCTTCCATAGTCCTTTGTGAGCCGTATGACAGAATGAATAGAGAATAAAGGTCCTATTATGAATCGGAAAAAGGCGGGAATATAGTCCATCTAACCAATTGAGATGAAAGAGAGGCGGGCGTAAACGACCTAATTTCACAAATCTCTTTGTGGGTGGCGCAGTTCTGAAATATCTGTCCAATGAAGAACAAGAAAGCCAATGACAGATAGACAGCTATGCTAAATTAGAAGATCCGAAACGGGGAACTCGTCTAAAAAGAATCCAATCAGCTTCTCGTATAAAATAGAGTGACAACCTGAGGAACCAATGGCTTCTCAACCGCCCCTGCAAGGCGACAGCGAGAACCCCGCAGAGTCTTCAGAAGAGAAGCCGGGAGCTAAGATGGCGGCCGCCGACGGAGATGACTCCCTTTATCCTATCGCTGTGTT
The DNA here is from genome assembly GCA_012654045.1 of Ptyas mucosa. Classification (NCBI taxonomy): domain Eukaryota; kingdom Metazoa; phylum Chordata; class Lepidosauria; order Squamata; family Colubridae; genus Ptyas; species Ptyas mucosa. Next base: position 4,450,837 of record WNWU01000046.1, on the reverse strand, counting down.
GATCGATGAGCTGCGGAACGAGGACGTTCAGGTATGGCCCGATTCGGCGGTCGTTCAGCTCTTGCTGAGGGGAAAAAAAACCAACCGCGGGGAGAATATTTCAGGCCCGAGAACCCAGCTCCCGGCACGATGACCAATCAGAGGCGGTCTTTTATCTGAGAAACCCGGATGGGAGTACTGAGAAACGGAGCCGGATTGGTCGCGAGAGGTCTCATTGGAGAACACCAAGAGGAAGCGGGTGGCTAATGAGAGCGGCCGTCTTATCTGTTTCTTCCCTCCTGCGGCAATGCAAGCAGCCGCGCGATTGGTTGGGCCATCCATTTCTCTCCTGGGGGGGGGGGGGGGGGGGGTGATGTTGGTGGAAGAAAGAGAGGCAGGTCGTCTTTTTTTTTTTTATAAAGCGTACTTGGGGAAGTACGCTTTATAAAACGCTGATGACACCCAGCTGTACATCTCCACCCCAGGCCACCCCAATGATGCCCTCGAAGTGATGTCTCAGTGCCTGGAAGCCGTGCGGATCTGGATGGGGAGAAACAAACTCAAGCTCAACCCGTCCAAGACGGAGTGGCTGTGGTTCCCGGCATCCCGATATAGTCAGTTGACTCCATCACTGACTATCGGGGGCGAGTCTTTAGCCCCCGCAGAAAGGGCTCGCAATCTGGGAGTCCTCCTGGATAGGCAGCTGTCCTTGGAGGAACATCTGACAGCTGTAGCCAGGGGGACCTTTTGTCAGGTTCGCCTGATTCGCCAGTTGCGGCCCTTTCTTGATCGGGATTCCCTGTGCACAGTCACTCACGCCCTTGTCACTTCCCGCCTAGACTACTGTAATGCTCTCTACATGGGGCTCCCCTTGAAGAGCACCCGGAGGCTCCAACTGGTCCAAAATGCGGCCGCGCGGGTAGTGACGGGAGCAGCGTGGCGCTCCCACATAACACCGCTCCTGCGCGAGCTGCACTGGCTTCCGGTGGTCTTCCGGGTGCGCTTCAAGGTGTTGGTGATCACCTTTAAAGCGCTCCATGGCATAGGGCCTAGTTATCTCCGAGACCGCCTGCTGTCACCGATGACCTCCCATCGACCCGTGCGCTCCCACAGAGAGGGCCTCCTCAGGGTGCCATCAGCCAAACAATGTAGGCTGGTGACTCCCAGGGGGAGAGCCTTCTCTGTGGGGGCACCCACCCTCTGGAACCAGTTGCCCCCGGAGATTAGGAGAATTCATGACCTCAGTGCCTTCCGCCGTGCCCTAAAAACACATTTTTTCCAACAAGCCGGGCTGGCTTAAGAAGAAATTTTAAATATTTTTAATATTTTAATTGGTCTGTGAGTTTTAAATTTTGTAGCCAAATTATATATATATTTTAAATGTCTTAATATTTATATTTTATGTTTTTTATGTCTGGCTGTACACCGCCCTGAGTCCTCAGGGAGAAGGGCGGTATATAAATTGGAAATAAATAAATAAATAAATAAAGAAAGCGGAGGGTTCTGATTGGGTCCTGCTTAGCTCGATTCAAGCTTCCTAGCCAATCGGTGAAGAGCCTTGGGGCAGCCGCTAGGTTGGCTTCCTGGTTGTGGCATTTCTTTGCTGGGGATGTTTTAGCCCCCTCCCCTTCCCCCTGTTCCCTCTGCATGAAAGGCGGCAAGGGAGGGGCTGTCAATAGAGGATGCCGAGGTGGAGGGTAGCCCTTGATGGCTGAGGAAGGGGGTGGAGTCTTCCCTCCCCACCCCTCTGGCTTCCGGGTGGATGCCCTCCAGATGTGTGGCTCTTCTTCTCCCACAATCCTAAGCTTTCTGGGGCGTCTGTGCTTGAGAAAACAGCTGGCCCAGTCATTGTCTCTGCTCTGGATGTTTCAAATCAGAAGAGAATAGAGCTGGAAGGGACCTTGGACAGGTCTTCTAGTCCAGCACCCACCCAGCTCAAGCAGGAGAATTTATACCGTCTCAGACAAGGGTGGCTCAGTGGCTAAGACACTGAGCTTGTCAATCGAAAGTTCAGCAGTTCGAATCCCTAGTGCCGCATAACGGGGTGAGCTCCCATTCCTTGTCCCAGCTTCTGTCAACCTAGCAGTTCGAAAGCACGTAAAAAAAAATGCAAGTAGAAAAATAGGGACCACCTTTGGTGGGAAGGTAACAGCGTTCTGTGCACCTTTGGCTTTTAATCATGCCCGCCACATGACCACGGAGATGTCTTCGGACAGCGCTGGCTCTTTGGCTTTGAAACGGAGATGAGCACCGCCCCCTAGAGTCAGGAACGACTAGCACGTATGTGCGAGGGGAACCTTTACCTTTTACAGACAAGGGACTGTCCAGTCTCTTCTTAAAAACCTCCAGTGATGGAGCGCCCACAATTTCTGAAAGGCAAAATGTTCCACTGGTTTAATGGTCGATGGGAGATTCTCAGTCACCCGGGTCATGGTTGTCCCCAAAGGTCGTAAATAATAAAGGCAGGATACAAAATAAGTAAAATTAAAAAAAAAAGCCTTAGCCACCCAATGGTGCTTTATTTATTTATTTTTTCAAGAGGCAACTGGGATTTTTGGTTTTTCTTCTGAAGATGCTGAAGGAGCTTCTTGGAGGAGAAGCGAAACGTCTGGGGGGGGAAACAAAACACCAGAAAGTCGAGTTGCCTTTGTTAAAAAAAACACCTGTGGGACTCTGCTGTGGATGTGCAAGGAAAAAAACAACAACAACTTAGGGCTCTCTTGTTGCAGGAGTAGCTTTAGGGATGAGACTCATTCAGTCTGGTGAGCAGCCAGCCAGCAGGATCCAGTCATCTTTATGTGCTGTAAAATGCTTCTGGTCTGTCTATTGGGCCAGTGTCTCTCAAGCTTGGTGACGGTAAGATGCAAGGACTTCAATTGCTGGGAAACTGAGAACTTGAAGTTTCTGCATCCTATTCAGGGATGTCAAACTAGCGGCCCATGGGCCAGATGCATCATGTACAGGCCGTGCCACCCTGGCTCCAGAAAGGCAAAAAACATTGTGATATGTCACATGACGTGATCGAGTTTGGAAACCTGTGCATCCTTGCCCCATGGTTGAGAAACACTGCCTTGCAATAAAGTAAGAGCAAATAGGGATCCAGGTGATGGAATTGAGTCTTAAGAGGGGTGCAGTCCTTTCTGGAAGCCAGTAAGTCTCATTATGACTTTGAGCAAATGAACTTCCTAAGCAGCGAGGCCTGTGTCCTTCAGAATAGAAACAAAATGAAATAGATTTCTTTATTGGCCAAGTGTGACTGGACACACAAGGATACATATAATGTATCCTTGGGTAACATATATCACAATGTACATATAAACAGCAAGTAATAGGTCACAGATGATCAGTCAGACTCTTGAAACTGAACTAATGCAGCAGAATGGGATACAACTGTATGCATCTGAACCTTAAACAAGGCATCTCCAATTGAATAATCCATCAATGGTAGGGAAGGAAAAACACCATCTTGTTGTTTGAAGATAGTCTCCCACTACTATCACCATTTCTTTCCCAGTTTACACTCAGATACCTGCTTCACTTGGAAAGGAATCCAGTGTCTATTGGAGATGAATGGAAGCGATACACCAGGATAGTGCTAAATGGTCATCTAAAGGAGCAGTCTGTAGCTTTTACATAGATAATATATATCTGACCTTAAATGGTGCTTAATGTATCACAGGTAAATGCAGAATAAAAGCATTATCAGGTATTAGTCACCAGATGTAAACAGCAGTTTTGTAGCTTTTGTGTGAGGAAAAAAAGGAAAAAGGTGAAGTCTTGCTGAGTGCAGTTATATTCATTATGTCCTATCATTATATCTTAGTAATATATGATCAGGGTTATTCAGTTGGAGATCTTGACAGTTCATACCGTCATAATTTGTAGAAAGATTAAGAAAAGTCAACATGCACTAGACATATAGGCAAGGAGCGGACATCTGTTTATAAAATTGGAACAAAACAGTTCTAGTAGTTTCTACTAAAATTGTGGTTTATGTTAGCCATACATACTATTTTTATCTGTATCGGTGATTACATACTCTAGATGAGAAGAGTAATACAGATTTGTATGTTTGAATAAGTATATGAAATGGGGCCCCTGCTGCCATGTGGGTGGATTATGAAGATGAGTCAAAAAATGGAGTGCTTTATTAATGCCATAATAGTTGCACTTAATCTGCAAAATCAGTATTCAGCATTCAGACAAAAGTGGCAGTTTTCTCCTAAGGTTCATCATCTGTGTGAATCTGTTCCTTGCATTTCTCCCTCCCATATGCAGCTTCGTCTGAATAGCATCAAGAAACTCTCTACCATTGCACTGGCCCTGGGCGTCGAGAGGACGCGCAGCGAACTCTTGCCTTTTCTCACAGGTAAATGAAAATACTCAGCAAGATAGGAAATAGAATATGGAACTAGCCTAGAGACAGTTTGGGCATATTTCTGTTCCAGTCATTTATTTTTGAGGATTGCAGTGTGCCTGCTCTGTGAGCATATAAAGGTCCTGAAGAGTACTGCGATATCCTTTACGCCATGCTCATTGGGAGTGAAATTTTACTGGGCTAAATCTTTGCTGATCTGCATTAACTCAAGGATATTTCAGTTGTCAAACGATCCTCTTTATGGACATTTAATCTTCTCACTTCAGTTTTCATTTGTCACCAGAAATTTTAGTAACAAGTAATATCTAAATAAGTTAATCATCTTTATTCATAAACTGAACAAAAAGGAAAGATTTGTAGAAATACAGTGTCCTTGGAGCGACACCTGTATCTCACAGTAATCAAGTCTGAAATTGTATGCCAGACTTCCACTAATATGAAGCATGGCAGACGTTTTGCCCAATAGTTCCATTCCTGACCAGTGATCATGCTGGCCTGGGGTTGATTGAAGTTGTAGTTGAACAGATATGGAATCATATCCTGTAAGCAGTGTCACCAAGGTTACCCTTGGAAGTTGTATAGAGTATTCTATGTTCTAAACTATTCAAATTTTGCCCAGTATTGTTTCTTCCCAGGACAGTTTGTGAAATATTGATGAAGTTCTCTTAAATTGGACATGGTTCTGCCATGGTTCATTGGTATTGCTTCAAATCTCTCCTTAGATTTCTTAAAATCCATGTTCTCATAGTCATTTATTGCTATTTATTACTTAAAAATAAATACCGTGTTTCCCTGAAAATAAGACCCCGTCTTATATTTTTTTGAAACCTGAAATAAGCTCTTGGCCTTATTGCCATGTGTTCAAAAACCCCATTGGGCTTATTATCAGGGGATGTCTTATTTGGGGGAAAACGGGGTATCAGTCCAGCTATTCAGAGACTCATTTTGGCTGCCTGTCAGTTCTCCCTGTACATATGTAAGGATAACAAAATAAAACGGAATTGGCACTTTGCATTTTATGTTCTAAGAATATACAGACTTTGTCTTACTTTTTGTTGGTTTCTCGTTTTTTTTACTTCTTGCAGACACTATTTATGATGAGGATGAAGTGTTACTTGCTCTGGCAGAACAGCTGGGAACATTTACAGCTTTGGTCGGGGGGCCGGAATATGTCCACTGCTTATTGGTAAGTTATAGGCCAGTTTCTGTGAAGGGCTCAGGAAGAGTGACTAACACAGAGGGGAAATGAAACCACTTCTGTTCCTTCCAAAATATGAAATTGGGGTATGCATGTTGTTACATGCCCAGAGATGAACATGTTGCTGATAAGTTAGCCTGGGTGGTTTAGGATCCTAGATCATCATCATCTTTTAACGACCCCATAATCCCTTATGGGGTGGAGTCTGGGCAACTGAACGGAGCTAGCAGTTTAATGGCCGGATGCCCTTCCTGTCGCCAATGCGGAGCTTTCTTCAGCAGATATATTCTCAGTGTGCCCAGAGAGAGAAATATCTGCCTCTGCCTAGGATCGAACTCACAGCCTCCTGATTGTGAGGTGAAAGCTCCATCTTTAGGCCACCGCACCAATCCTGGTTTAGGGTCCTAGATGGTTTGGTTAACAAGTAAAGAAAATGTTTATCCCCTACCAAATTAATAAAAGTGTTAAAATGATATTTAGTGATCATTGTTTGATTCCTTATCGTAGGTGGATTTAATGGTACATGGGATTTTTTCCCCCAAATGTTTGAATTGCACCCAGATAGAACAGTATGACTGGAATGTCACTTATCCCATTTGAACGCACAAATCCCAATTTTCGATCATATTCCTTGCTCCCTGTGTAGACTTTCTTACCTTCTTCTCTTGTCAAAAAAGAGAGGAATTACTTAAATTCTTACGGTGAACCCAAATGAACAAGGCAGTAATTAAATTATCGGAGAGCTCTTTTGTTTTTCCTTCTTGGCTGTTCATGCAAGATGCATATGTAATGCGCCATTTCCTCCCTCTTTCTCCAGCCCCCACTCGAAAGCCTTGCAACGGTCGAGGAGACGGTGGTGCGGGACAAGGCCGTGGAGTCCTTGAGGGCAACCTCCAATGAACATTCTCCAGCTGACCTCGAGGCTCACTTTGTGCCCCTGGTGAAGCGCCTGGCGGGGGGTGACTGGTTCACCTCTCGCACCTCTGCTTGTGGCCTCTTCAGCGTCTGTTATCCCCGAGTTTCCAGCTCAGTTAAAGCTGACCTCCGCCAGTAAGTCAAGTGACTTGCAATCGAAATTGGGACCCAGTTATCAAATTCTGAGTCATCAAAACAGGAGAGATTCTTCCTGTCCCAGTATGTTGCAGTTAATAAGTTTCTACCTTCCTCTTTTTTTTTTGGCAGATATTTCCGAAACTTGTGTTCAGATGATACTCCAATGGTGAGGCGAGCCGCAGCCTCCAAACTGGGCGAATTTGCTAAGGTCTTGGAACTGGAATATGTCAAGAGCGAGATCATTCCCATGTTTTCGAACCTGGCGTCTGACGAGCAGGTCTGTATGGTCTCGCGTTAGCCTGGGGGTGATAAAGAGAGTAAGTTGAACTCAAGGGGTGGGGCTGTCTACCCCTTGTGCTCTTGGTGAGGAAGATCTTCCATAAGAGCCACAGTGGCACAGTGGTTAGAGTGCAATACTGCAGGCTACTTCTGCTGATTGCCGGCTGCCTGCAATTTTAGCAGTTAGAATCTCACCAGGGTCAAGGTAGACTCAGCCTTCCATCCTTCCGAGGTGGGTGAAATGAGGGCCCAGATTGTTGGAGGCAATAGGCTGACTCTGTAAACCACTTAGAGAGAGGGCTGTAAAAGCACTATGAAGCTTTTCACTAGGTTCAGGTATATAAGTCTAAATGGTATTGCTAGGGAAGGGAGGAAGGAGGGAAGGGAGGCAGGCAGGCATGGTGACACACTTGTTGTAATGCAATATAGCAAGCTAACTCTGCTCACAGTCAGGAGTTCAATCCTGACCTGCTCAAGTTTGACTCAGCCTTCTGTCCTTCCGAGGTGGGTAAAATGAGGACCCAGATTGTTGGGGGCAATAGGCTGACTCTGTAAACCGCTTAGAGAGGGCTGTGAAGCGGTATATAAGTCTAAGTGCTATTACTATTGCTGTTACACACAGGACTCTGTGCGCTTGTTGGCTGTGGAAGCCTGTGTTAATATTGCTCAGCTCCTGCTTCAGGAGGACTTGGAGTCCTTGGTGATGCCGACGTTACGACAAGCAGCCGAGGACAAGTCTTGGCGAGTCCGTTACATGGTGGCTGAGAAATTCACGGAGGTTTGTACAAATAACTTGTGTATTTTGAAAATTGTATTTGCTTCATTTTTGAAAGTTAAATGACCATAAATGTTAAAAATGTAGCAGTGCTTTTTTTTTATAAAAAGTTTTTTATTTTTAAACAAAAACAACATAAAAAACATCATCCTTCCATATACTTACAGACAGTGTTTTGATCAGTTAAAGTCATTTCGTGCTCTCAACATTTTCAAAATTTCAGTTATGACAAATGTTCTTTCATCTAACTAGAAACAGATGTTTAGACATTTTTATCAATGGATAGATAATAAAGAATGGAGGTGAAATATTACATATGAAATGAAACTTGGAAAAACGTAGCAGTGCTTTTGTTCTTCTGCCCACCACTGTCAGTTCTGTGGACCGAGAGTTTTTGGGGTAGAATTATTTCTGGCAGGGAGGAATGTTTTGCTGTTTGGAGTGTTTGCATGGTCAGTTTTGGGACTTGGTTTTTTTTTCCCCCCTCCTCCTATAGCTCCAGAAAGCTGTTGGGCCAGAAATCACAAAAACTGACTTGGTCCCGGCCTTCCAGAATCTCATGAAAGACTGTGAAGCCGAAGTGCGAGCAGCAGCCTCCAGCAAAGTCAAAGGTGATTTTTAATCAATATCGATACTGTCTTACTTACTTACTTACTTACTTACTTATTTATTTATTTATTGGTTCGATTTATATGCCGCCCTTCTCCGGAGACTCAAGGCGGCTTACAATGCATTAAGCAATAGCCGTCATACTTTTGTATATACCTGCTTAGTAGGGCTTTCGGCCTCCCCCAAACGGTGTTCCTTTTTATACAAAGTCAGCTTATTGCCCCCACAGTCCGGGTCCTCATTTTACCTACCTCGGAAGGATGGAAGGCTGAGTCAACCTTGAGCCTGGTGAGATTTGAACTCGCAGTAATTGCAGGCAGCTGGCAGCTAAGTGCTACTTAACAGCACTTTAGTCCACTGCGCCATCAAGGCTCCTTGATATTTACATAGAATTTCCCTGTACAGGTAGCCCCCGAGTTACAGCCTTTCACTTAGCCACTGTTCAAAGTTACAGCAGCACTGGGAAAAAATGGCTTGAAGCCGTTGCAGCATCCCCATAGTTACGTGATCAAAATTTGGGTGCTTGGCAACCAGCTTATATTTACAAGAGTTGCGGCATCCTGTGAGCACCTTTTGCAACCTTCCTAGCTGGCTTTTTTACCAGCAAAGTCAGTGGGGAAAGCCGGATTCACTTAACAACTTTACGATTCTCTTATCCGCAGTGATTCACTTAACCATGGCAAAAAAAGCTCATACAATTGGGCATGGCTCACTTAACAACTTACTGCCTTGTTTAGCAGTGGAAATTCTAGTCCCAGTTTGTCTTGTAAATCAAGGACTACCCGTATAAAGGGCTTTCTGAAAGGGATGGACTTCTGGGCAAGAAAAGAAGAATTTGAATTATTAAATAAACCTAGTTGTAATTGTTTTAAGCAGCCACTTGATGTGTAGACATAAGGAAATTGTCTGGATCCAGCTGTAGGAAGACTTAAGTTTTCAGATCAGAGTTCAGGAAGATTTTTTGTGTATAGTTTCACAGATGAGTATAGTATCTCTTATGTTGGGCTGGAGAAGTTTAAGTACTTAGTTAATAATTGGGGGGATATTACCTGGGTAAAATCTACATTGAAATTCTTATTTCTCCATCTTTCTTTCCCAAGAATTCTGTGAGAATTTGTCTCCCGATTGTCGTGAAAATATCATAATGACTCAGATTTTGCCCTGTATCAAGGTACGTACCAGGAACCCACCTTCTCTAGTATCCTTTGAGCAGTTCTTATAAGCATCAGCTCATAGTTTTAGTTGGCCCAGTCAGAGGCATGCTTGGAGGAAGGCTGAAGAAGGCATGGAGGAGTTGTCCTTAAAGAGGACAAGGACAATGAAAGCCATTGCTTGTGTCTGCCTCTTAAGACGTTGATGTTCACAAGGTGACCAAGTTGTAGAGGGAATCTTGCTGACTTCCTCTATGAGTGTGTGTTGTAGATGTGTGTCAGTGAGTGCCTGATTGTAGAAGTTTAGAATACAATGTCTTACTGAACTGTAGTTCAATATTCCATTGGTGTGAATACATTGGCTTATGAAACTGTAGTTCAATATTCCATCTGTTTATTACAATCAACAAATAAAATGGCAGCAGGGGTGTGTATAAAGGCAGTGAGACTGGAGGCATTGCATAAATAGTTTGTGGTGTCTTAAAATATGTCCTTTTATCATCTAGGAACTAGTATCAGATGCCAATCAGCACGTGAAATCAGCTTTGGCATCTGTGATCATGGGATTGTCTCCTATCCTGGGCAAGGACAACACAATTGAGCATCTTTTGCCTCTCTTCCTGGCTCAACTCAAAGATGAGGTGAGTATTCCCCCTCCTCCCCTTTTTGAGGTCACTTAAGAGTCCTTGTGGTTAACTCTTGCAGGTGAACATTAGTGTTATCTGCTCAGATGGCTTCATTGCACTGAGATTAGTGAGTAAGGATAATTAAAGAAAATCTATTGGTTAGTGCCATGTTTCTCAACTTTGGCCACTTAAAGGTGTGCAGACTTCAACCCCCAGAATTCTGCGAGTTGAAATCCACAAGTTGCCGCGGTTGAAAAACATTTGAGTTAGTAGTAAGGCCAGTGGTGGTATTCAGCCGGTTCTATCTAGTTTGGACGAACTGGTAGCGGCGGCTGTGGGGAGGCTCCGCCCACCCGCCCAGACATCATCACATCCCGTTTTTGACGTTCTGCACTGAAAGTCCTGCGAATGCGCAGACGTGGTTGCGCGCAAGCACGCTCCCATTTGCAAACCAGTAGCGAAGGTAAGTGAATACCACCACTGAGTAAGGCATGTATAATCACCACTAGTTAAATGATCTTAGATAATCTATAGAAGACACTTCCTAGTCCTAGGATGAATAGTTTTCTGAATAGTATCAACTGCACTTGTTGTACAGGATTTTTTTTTTCAAAACCTTGCAACTAGTTACATTAGTATTGCCATCTTTTAGCTAATCAGAAAGTTGAAAATTTAACTTTGGTTCCTTTTTCCGTCTTACCTGAGTTCTTACCTGAACCTCCCCTTAAACTAGCACGACAGGGAAGCATTTTAGAAATGACAGTCGAGGCAGGAGCTCTTCTCCCATTCTTCATCTGCTCTTTTTCTGCAGTGCCCTGAAGTCCGACTCAACATAATCTCCAACCTGGACTGTGTGAATGAAGTGATTGGCATCCGGCAGTTGTCTCAGTCTCTGCTGCCAGCAATTGTGGAGTTGGCAGAGGATGCCAAGTGGCGTGTGCGCTTAGCTATTATTGAGTACATGCCCCTGTTAGCTGGACAGCTGGTGAGTGTGGGTTTTGTTATGTTTTGTTTTGACCTTTTGAAAATAACTGTAAACATTTGAGCTTTTTACTCGGCAACCTGGACATTATTAAATCAGTTCGAACGTGAGTAGCCACAGCTGCTTTTGTAGAGTTCCTGCTTTTCTGTGATTAATTCTGCTAGGGCTGTTTTGTCAAAAACCTCCCCAAATTGGATGACTATCTGCTGCTGAGTTGCCCTGCAGTGTCTACTAATTGAACAAAGTCTGTTTCTCCAGATTTCTGTTTTTGTTCTGTTGGTTTGGGTTGGTGTTTTGTTTTTTGTTTTTTAGTTTGTTTAAACAATGAAAATTCTATAACCGTGATGGCGAACCTATGGCATGGGTGCCACAGGTGGCACGCGGATCCATATCGGTGGGCACGCAAGCTCAGCTCCAGCGTGCATGCGCACGCTGGGCAGCTGATTTTTGAGCCTCTTGGGCCCACTGGAAGTCAGGAAAAAGGCTGTTTCTGGCCTCCAGAGGGCCTCCAGGGGAGTGGGGAAGGCCATTTTTGCCCTCCCCAGTCTCCTAGAAAGGCTCTGGAGCCTGGGGAGAGTGAAAAACGAGCCTACCTTGCCATCGCATGCCAAAAGTGGGGGGAGCCCGGGGGGGGTCACACACGCATGCGTGGAGGGTGGGGCGCATAGAATTATAGGTGTGGGCATGCACGCGAGCAACCCCCCGCACTCCCCCCATTTTTGGCACGCAATGGCAAAAAGGTTAGCCATCACTGTTCTATAATCTTATTTGTAACCTCGCAATTCGTAATCCTCGCTGATTCATTTGCTGTCACTTTAATGTTCCCTGTCTTCAGGGTGTGGAATTCTTTGATGAGAAGCTAAACTCCCTTTGCATGGCCTGGCTAGTGGATCATGGTAAGACTCAGATTGGTTAGTTTCTCCTTTACCAGTCATCTCCTATGACATTTGGTCATAATTGTGCACATCGCTTCTGAGTTGCCCGGGACATGTCAGGGAAGGTACAGTACCAAATCTGAAGACGGCTGTATTTTTACAAGTAGTTTTTCACTTACGACCAGTCGCAGACACCCAAAAGGCATTTACAACCTGGTTCCAAAGTTTTGATGGTCACCTGCACCCCCACCTCCCAAGGTTATATGACCATATTTGGGGCACTTGGCATCTATGGCCACTTGTAGCATCCCGTGGTCCAATGTTTTTTCCAAAAACTGGCATTTACTTCCGGTATTTGGCAAAACAAACCCCACCATAGCGAGCAATGGATTTGCTTAACAACTGTTGCAAAAAGAAAGGTCTTGAAATCAGGTTGGTCATGTGATGGACCACTGGCAGCCTCCATGATGGTCCTAAATCGAATATTGAAATCACCAGAATCTAATTTTGGGAGTGGAAATTAAGTCTCTGTTTATCCCCAGAAGCATTAATAGCTTCAGGGCATCTTGAGTTTTAGCTATGATGCCAGCTGCAGCTTCATCTGGACCGGAAGCTTTGCCTCATTCTCCAGATGGAGAATATAATGCAGTCAGGTTTATAAGGTAAGCTCTGGAGTTATTGCGTGGGATATTTGAAATTAGCACTTTTTACATATTCCATACTGAATGTGTGATCATCCGAGAAAATGCTATCAGTGGCTCCCAGTAAGTGCAGGGCAGTGAATAACTTTTAGTACAAAGTTACTATTTTTTTTTTAGCGAATCTTTGGAATAATATCTTGAGGGAAGACTGGTTTCCATATTCTTTTGTCACTGGTTTTTCATGTGCTAACTCTTCATATATCTAAATGCCCTAGATACTTAGTCTATAGATCTATTTCATTGTTTATAACTTATTTTTATTGTAAACGCCTTAGAAAACTTTTTCATGGGTTTCCAATGGAGGTTACTAATCAGGTTTTTTAAAAAGAAATTTAAATGTCTCATAGGAATAGAACAGTGGTGGGTTTCAAAAACTTTTGCTACTGGTTCTGTGGGTGTGGCTTGGGGAGCATGGCATAGCTTGGTGGGCATGGCAGGGGAAGGATACTGCAAAATCTCCATTCCCTCCCCAATCCAGAGGAAGGTTACTGCAAAATCCCCATTTCCTCCCGATCAGCTGAGACTCGGGAGGCAGAGAATAGATGGGGGCGGGGCCAGTCAGAGGTGGTATTTACCGGTTCTCCAAACTACTCAAAATTTCCACTACCGGCTCTCCAGAACTGGGCAGAACCTGCTGAAACCCACCTCTGGAATAGAAGCACACTTTCTTTCATCTCAGCTGCTGTAGATTTAGTTGATTAATTGATTTTTATCCCACCTTCATTGGAATAAAACAAACCTAATATTCCTTCCTTCCCCTATTTTCTCCACAACAACCACCCTGTGAAGTGTATTGGACTGAGAGAGGGTGACTGGCCCAAAGTTATCCAGCTGGCTTTCGTGCCTAAGGCAGGACTAAAACTCTCCTGGTTTGCAAGCTGGTGCCTTTTAAATCACCAGACCAAATTTTCATGCAACTCATCCCAATTACCTGTAGAAGAAAGAGGCTTTAGCTCAAGGGGAGAATATAAGTTAAAGTAGTTATTTGGCTTTTGGCCCACATTTTTAAAATTCAGTGTTTTCCCCCAACTAGTAGTCTAGCGCACTGAAAGCATATTTCAGAATTAATGGAATCCATTGTGTCAGCAATTTTCTCCAGCTGAGAAAATGAATCACTGAAGGCTTTTAGCACTAAAGTAAAAGAGGTTGAGTCGCATTTCGGTATTTAATGGGATAATCTTTTCTAGCAATTAAATTTAGATTTAATGCAAGTACATTAGGGGGAAAAAAATATTACAACACTAGCTTTTTTTCATCTGGTTTTTTTTTTTTCCTGTTTCAAACTGATTATTTAGCATACGGCATTCGTATAATTTTCAGTTATTTTTATTATATTTTGTATCATTTCGAGCATGTTAATGATAACAGTGAATTTGCGCTTTTTGGTCTCATTTTCGCCTAATAAAATGTGCTACCGGCAGTGAGTTCAAGCTCTGACTAGTAATTATATAACATAGTTAAAAGCTCATTTTCAACCTAGAAATTCACTGTCAGTTTCAGTTATTTCTGGGATAGGGTACAGAGTAGCTACAGCATTAAATGAGGATATAAATTGTCGGTGGAAGCCAACTGTCGCAAAGCTCTCACAATTATATTTCAGGTTCATCTACCATCAGTTCCAGTTGGATAGGAAAGAGGTAATGCAGACTGTAAAAGAATACAGTTGGCTCAATTAGAAATGCTGCCTGTGGCATAAAATAGAACTGGTATCCCATGCTGTGTTCCAAGAAAATGTATAGATAGGACTCAATCAAAGAACAGTAATTTGGCCAGTGTCAAATGTATAATAGAAGCACAGTCAGTCACACTCTCTCTAATAAAGGAGAATATTTGTAGCTCAGGGTTGAAATGAGGGGTCCCTGGTGCTCTGAGCTTGCTTGTTTTCTTGCAGATGTTTCATTACCCTAACTAGGGAGTGGAGTGGCGTGGCGTGGCGTGGCGTGGCGTGGCGTGGCGTGGAGTGGAGTGGAGTAGAGTAGAGTAGAGTAGAGTAGAGTATGGAATGAAGAATAGAACAGGCCAGGACAGAACCTTGGAGGTCTTTTAGTCCAGCCCCCTGGTCAAGCAGGAGAACCTATACCATTTCAGACAAGTGACTGTCCAGTTTCTTCTTAAAAACCACCAGTGATGAGGCACCCACAATTTCTGAAGGCAAGCAGTTCCACTGGTTAATTGTCCTCGCTGTTAGAATTAAGTTTCTCCTTAATTCCAGGTTGCTTCTCTCTTTGGTTAGTTTCCAACCGTTGTTTCTTGTCCTGCCTTCCGGTACTTTGGAAAATAATTTGACACACACACACCCCTTCTTTGTGGCAGCCCCTCAAATACTGGAATCCTGCTATCATGTCACCCCTAGTCCTTCTTTTTTCTAGATTAGCCAGACCCAAATCCTGCAGCCGTTCTTCATACGGTTTACTCTCCCGGCTTTTGATAATCTTAGTTGCTCTTCTCTGAACTTTTTCTCCCTCTGACTACCACCGATGATGTTACCTAGTTAGGGTAATGAAACGTCTGTAAGAAAACAAGTAAGCCCAGAGAGCACCAAGGACCACTCACACTCTCTCTAATGAAAAAGTTTTTCTGCGGCCCCAAAGTATCTGCATTTTAGAGACAGGATTGTTTTTTTTTTTAAACAACATCCTCAAGTTATTTTTTTTTTCTCATAATCTTTGACACTCTCCCACATCTCTGAATATCTCTTTGTGCTGCAATATTGAAACAGAAAATCATGTCATTGCTGCAAGTATATCTCAAATCGAGTCTTAGGTTTTTACAACAAGAACTTGGTTCCCTTAGCCTTCTGTGTATTTCTATTCTAGAATACGTGTTCTAGCTTTAATCTGTCTTGTGTCTTATTACGTCCCTCATGCAGTTTATGCCATCCGAGAAGCAGCCACCAGCAACCTTAAGAAGCTTGTGGAGAAGTTTGGCAAGGACTGGGCCCATGCCACAATCATCCCCAAGGTGCTGGCCATGTCCAATGACCCCAATTACCTTCACCGCATGACTACGCTGTTCTGCATCAATGTGAGTTGGGGAAGGGAGTTGGGAGCGCAAAAAAGGGGGGGGGACCAATTGAGGGAATGTGGAAAGAGGTGCTTGCACTGGTTGTGAAGAGTCCGTGTACGAACTATGATAAGTTAAGAATTGTCCTTATTCTGGAGTTTTCTGATTGGAGAGAACAGTTGGCCTTGTTAGGGAACTGAATCAAAGAACTGCACAACGAGGTCGGCATAAGCCTAAACAGCAAACTTCTTAAATAATAAGAGCTCATCAGATCCAAGTTGCACAGGGCCCTTGATCTATCTTCATCGCTCTTCTTTTGCTAGGTGCTGTCAGAGGTCTGTGGGCAGGAAATCACCACCAAGCACATGCTTCCCACGGTATTGCGGATGGCCGGCGATGCAGTCGCAAACGTTCGCTTCAATGTAGCCAAGTCACTTCAAAAAATTGGACCAATCTTGGATAATAGGTATGGGGAACAATAACTGTTGTTGATGATGCCATCCGGGTTTGGGGCTTATCTCGATCATTGGGGTGGGAGGAAATGAAGAGGGAGAAGCCGTGGTGGCGCAGTGGTTAGAATACAGCATGGCAGGCTAAACTCTGCCCACAGCCAGGGGTTCGATCCTGACCGGTTCAAGGTTGACTCAGCCTTCTATCGTTCCGTGGTGGGTAAAATGAGGACCCAGATTGTTGGGGGCAATAGGCTGACTCTGTAAACTGTTTAGAGAGGGCTGTAAAAGCACTGTGAAGCGGTATATAAGTGCTGTTGCTATAATGGAAATACTGAGACTTTGGAGAATCTTGGATACAGGCTTTGCCTTCTGCCTACGTCTTCCCCCTCATTCCTTGCCTGTCTTTTTTTTCCTCCAGCACCCTTCAGAATGAAGTGAAGCCAGTGCTAGAAAAACTCACCCAGGACCCTGATGTGGATGTCAAATACTTCGCCCAGGAGGCGCTGACTGGTAAGCGTGCTGTCCCTGGTGAACTCAAACCTACTTCCTTCCCTTCCCTGACTCCCTTCCCTTCCTTTCCCTTCCCTTCCCTTCCTTTCCCTTCCTTGACTTCCTTCCTTTCCCTCCCCTGACTTCCTTCCCTTCCCTTCCCTTCCCTTCCCTTCCCTTCCCTTCCCTTCCCTTCCCTTCCCTTCCCTTCCCTTCCCTTCCCTGACTTCCTTCCCTTCCTTGACTTCCTTTCCTTTCCTTCCCTTCTCTTCCCTGACTTCCTTCCCTTCCCTTCTTTTCCCTGACTAACTTTCCTTTCCGTTTCCAAGGTGACTTCAAGCTCACTTGGCCTTTAGCCTGATCTTTGAATTCACCTGGTCCTTTGTTTTCCCTGCTGTTGGTTGTTTCCAGCAGGCAGCTTCCAGGAGAAGTTTCTTCATCAGCTCTTTTGTACCATTTTAGAGAGGGAAATCTATCGGTTGCTTGTGATCTTGGGCCTAAGCTTGAGCAACGTTAATTTTATCTGTAAGGATTGCCGTATTTTTCGGACTATAAGACAAACTTTTTTGTCTCCCAAAAGGGGGCAAAAATGTCTGTGCACCTTATAGACTGAATACTGCCGAAGCCCCGCCCATCCACCAGCCATTTTTTGGCCTCCTTACGCCCTGTTTTCAGGCCTTTCTTTGGCCCATTTTAGGAGCTTTTTCAGTCCGTTTTTTTCAGAAAAATGGGCCAAAAAGCCTCACAAACGACCCCCAAAAAGCCCCAAAAATGGGCCAAAAAAAAGCCCCGGAAACAGGCCCAAAAAAGGGAGGCCAAAACCTTTTTTGTTGTTGTTGTTTTCCTCTTCTAAATTTAGGTGCCTCTTATAGTCCAAAAACTGTGGTACTTCCCAAAGTTACCTCAAAGTCAGCATCAGGTTTCCCTTTGCAGCCAACCAAATATTTGTGGAAAGTGCAGAAGCAGAAGCTGAGTTTAATAGATGTGAATCTTCTCAAAAGTTCAATCCCCTGATATTTCAGGGTTGGCTTCTTCGGATTCTTGGAGCAGCATGCTTCCTGAAGACGGGGGAGGGGGGGTGGGAGACACTGTGTACACAGTTACTCCAGATTCAGGAATTGAAGGCAAGTTATATGTTTGAGATGATGTGGAAGTTGTAGCAGAAGGACCCACTTGCACCCTGCAGTGAGCACCTAAACAGCTGGAGTCTGTACAGTGGGAGACTGGGCTTGGATCTCCCCTTTTCAAATTCATTCTAGCATTTGTGAGTAACAGTAGAGTGGTGCAGTGGCCTAGAGGTGGAGCTCTCGCCTCTCAATCAGGAGGCTGTGAGTTCGATCCTAGGTAGAGGCAGATATTTCTCTCTCTCTGGGCACACTGAGACTATATCTGCTGAACAAACCTCCGCATTGGTGACAGGGAGGGCATCCCGGCCATTAAAACACTCTGCTAGCTCCATTCAGTTGCCCAGACTCCACCCCGCAAGGGATTATGGAGTCGTTAAATGACGACGACGATGATTTGTGAGTAACAGTGTACAATGGGCACCGCGCAACTGAATTTATCGCCGTTAATGAAATTGTTTATTAGCTTTCATAAACTATGAACATTGAATATACTCTTTTCCTCTCTCTCCCATACAGTGTTGGCGTTAGTTTGAATCCGGGACCTAGCTCTGCTGTCTCTCCAACTTGGATGCTGCTGGGCCAACCGTTTTTTCTCCCTTTTCCCTGCATGTGTATGACCAGCCCACCCATCTCCTATTGGATGTACATGATGGAATTAAGCCGTGGCTGACTATTGTCCTCTCGGGAGCCCCACCTCCCTCTCCTCCTCCTCCTCTTAGCTCTGTGTTTTCAGAACCTTCTTGGGCAGCTGTGATATTTTCTCCCCTTCTCATAAATAGTCAGGTTCAACTTACAGTTTTGTTCCCACCATCCGGGGGCCAGAGGTGACATCCTCTTCCCACTCCCACTCCCCCTCCCCACCCCCAGTTCTGTGAAACTTGCAAGAGAGACAGAGCAGGGGAAGGGAGGCAGAATCTATTCATTGAGGCCTCCTGTCACTTCTTGGCCACAGTTTGCATGGGAATGCCACCGCCATGCAGCGTGTAACTCTGCATGATGTCCCCCCAGTTGAGCTTTCTCCCAATCCACGCTCGGCCTGGTCGGTCCCTTGCCTTTTTCATCCCGATGATTAAAGCCGCCACCTTTTTCCCTCCTATTTTCGCGTCGAAGTATCAGTCAAACGGAAACGTTTTCCTTCACTCAAAATCAAACCCAGCAGCGTCTTTGCCTCGGTTTTTGTTCCAGAGAAGGTAGAAGGGTAGTTGTTAAATCCTTGGTTTAAATCTCTCGGTTTATCAGGCTTCGTAATACGGTGTTTCCCAGTTCCTCTGCATGCTTCTCTCCTGTGCCCTTTCTGTTCACGATACGTTTCCTTTCCCTGGCCTTTGCTGGAAGGAGGTAGCTATTTGGCGCATGGGGATGTGTCTGTGTGTGCGTGTGTGTGTGTGAGTGAGTGAGAGAGAGACAGAAAAAGCTGTGGAGCCGTTGACATGGGCTGAAGAGTAGAAAACCCAAGTCGCTTTGGCTCATCGCAGTGGGATGCTATCTCCAGGCTAAATTTAGTCCCATTTTCCCACGGAACTTCCAAACGGGAACCGTTCCCAAATTCTGGTGGTGCAAAACGAAAAGATGCTCTTTGACGAAAGAGACATCCGTTGGCGGGAGAAGAGGGGACATTTGGGTGGTTTTCTCCAGCAATGCTTGGATGATCCCATGGGCTCTTTGATCGATGGGAATTCTGATTTCTTTTACTGTAGAAGTTCCTCCTCCCTTCCAGCTTTGCCTTAGTGATGTCCCAAGCTTTCCTCCTTCGGTACCTTTTGAGTTCCTTGCTGGTTGTCTCTCTAATATTGGCACTGGACATGTGAAAGAAATGTGTATTCTAACCACTCATCCCTTAACACACAGACACAGACACACGGTCTCTCTCGCTCCCGTTAGCGGAACGTCATTTTAAAAATGTCAGAATTTGTGTGTGTGTGTGTATGTACACTTGTTTTATTTTTTTTCTCCTCCGATTAATAAAATGCTCAATCGTTACTTAACAAGGCTGGGTAAGACTGAAGCTGGGTCAGTGAATCTTTTGAAATGAGGGTGCGGAGGAAAACCAGTGACCATCCAGACATTCCTGGTCCCTCGAGTCTTTCTTCCGTTCTAGCTGAGAGAGCCAGGAGCAAAATAATGGAATGTATACAAGTAGTCATCGACTTACGACTGTAATCGGGCCTCCCAGAGCGGTGGTCATGAAGTGAACCCCTTGTTTGCTATAGAGTGGTTTTTCCGTGGATTCATAACTTTGGGAATTGGTCAGAAATACCTTTGAGAGATCCATTGTAGCTTCACACGGACGCTGAGCAAAAACTGAGTACTACCTATAATTCAGCCGTGTTTAGAGGACTATCACTCCCCCTATTTATCTTAGAAAGTGATAGTTGACCGATATCAAGGAAATTGGTCACATTGTGCAAGGTTTCCTTCCATTAAATTATGACCTACAAGGTTTCCCCAAAAATAAGACCCCACCGGAAAATAAACCCTAGCATGATTTTTCAGGATGCTCATATAATATAAGTCCTACCCCAAAAATTAGCCCCAGTTAAGATCATCAGCAGATGGAGACGTTTAGTACTGTATTTCCCGCCAAAATAAGACCAACCGGAAAATAAGCCATAATGCATCTTTTGGAGCAAAAATTAATATAAGACCCGGTCTTATTTTGAGGGAAACATGGTATTATTTGGGTTACAGTTCTGTATTTAAGAAAGACAGTGGATTCCTCTTCTCTCTTAAACAGATCACGTGAGTGCTTATACAGCATTGGATTTCCTTGTTCGGGGTTTTTTGTTTTGTTTTGTTTTTGCCTGCATAAGCACAACACTTTTTTTTTTAAATTTGATTTATATGCTGCCCTTCTCCGGAGACTCAGGGTGGCTTAAAATGCATTAAGCAATAGCCTTCATACTTTTGTATATTTTATACGACGACAGCTTATTGCCCCCACAAACTGGGTCCTCATTTTACCTACCTTAGAAAGGATGGAAGGCTGAGGCAACCTTGAGCCTGGTGGGATTTGAACTTGCAGTAAATGCAGGCAGCTGATGTTAATAACAGTTAATAACACTGCTTTAGTCTGCTGAGCCACCAGAGCTCACCAGAGCTTTTTGCTTTGTTATCTTCCCTCCAAAGATATCTTGTGTCGTTTCTTTCCAGCTCCTGTTTGGTAGTGTTCCTCAATCTCTGGCTCCTATTTCAAGTGTTAAAATCTCCACCAAATATATATATATATATATATATATATATATATATATATATATATATAT
>WNWU01000046.1:4411262-4429890 GCA_012654045.1 Ptyas mucosa | reverse complement strand
TATATATATATATATATATATATATATATATATATATATATATATATTATTCCAGAGAACTTTTAACACTGCATTTGGTCCAGCTTTGGCCTCTCATCAAGGCTAATTTCCATGTTGCATTTCCTTGGAGCAAGGTTCCTTGACCTTGGCCACTTTCAGACATACCAGTAGAAGAGGATATTTGTAGTTTAGGATTGAACAGTAGGGGCCCTTAATATTCCCCAAGTTTGGTTGTTTTGCTTGTAGACATTTCACTACCATACTAGACAGCATCATCAGCGCCACCACATCTGCAAGAAAGCAACCAAGCTCAGCGCAGTGGACCTTGCAGACTTTCAGATGTGTGGACCTCAATTCTGGGAGTTGAAGTCCACACATATGAAAGAGACTGAAAAACCCTGCCTTGGAGAGTAGCCGAGCTGCTTGGGAGCTGGATCAGGTCCTTCAGCTCACGGTAAGATTTCAGTCACATCTTTTATGCCTCCAGTGCCTACATTCATTTATTTATTCTGCCCGCTGTTTCTATTCCAGTCACGCTTTGGCAAGGCAAACAAAACAAAACAACAAAAAAAACACCTGCATTGTTTCATTCGTTCCATTGTTTGCCATAATGAAAGGATCTACCTTTTATGTAGTCAGGTTTATCAGATTCTGTTGTTACAATTGAACAGTGTGCTAACAGGCTGGTGAGAAGGGAAAGAAAGCAGGATTGACCCGTGAAGAAAATGGCATCAAACCGTGATGGCGAACCTATGGCACGCGTGCCCAAAGTGGCACGCAAAGCCATGTCGCCCAGCATGTGCAGCCTTGCCTGTTTGCCTTCCGGGTTTCTGGCACGCATGCGCATGTGAGAATCGGCTGTCCTTTGCGCACGCAGCAGTGCCAGAAACTGGTGTGCGCATGCGTGCGGGCCAGCTGATTGTCAGGTGTGCATGCACGCCAGAAACCGGAAGTTCGCCTTTTCTGGAGCGCGATTCATTTGCCCGCGCAGCAGTGTTGAAAACCGACCTGCGCATGCATGCCAGCCAGCCTGATCGTCAAGCACTCTTGCACACTAGAACTCGGAAGTTCGGCTTTTCCAGAGCGTGGCCCTGCGTGCGCGACGTTTTTGAGTGAAGGTTCGCCATCACTGGCATAGAATTTCTTTTTAATGGGGGGGGGGGCTTCCCAGTGAAAGTTAGTGTGCCATCCTTAACATGCTCTTGAATCCAACCAGTCCTGCTTTATATAATGGATCTTCCAGCATTTTGCCCGGAACTGATTTGTACTCGTGGTTTGCTCAGAATCTTATTTGTGTTCCTTTGATGATGAACGTGGAGAACAAAGTGGTGAAATCCAAATTTTTTTACTACTGGTTCTGTGGGCATGACTTGGTGGGCGTGGCAGGGGCAGGATACTGCAAAATCCCCATTCCCTCCCCACTCCCGGGGGGAGGATATTGCAAAATCTCCATTCCCACCCAACTCTGGGGCCAGCATTTGCCGGTTCTCCGAACTACTCAAAATCTCGGTTCTCCAGAACCTGCTGGATTTCACCCCTGGAACAAAGGTTTAAGGATCAACAGCCAGAAACCTGAGGATGTTTTTAATTCAAGAAACAACATATTAAACGGGTCCCCACCACCCATTCCAAGTTGTTGGGTTTTTTTTCTAGATGGGAAGGCAGTAGGAGATTTGTGATGTCTTTATCCCACTTGCTTTATTTATAAATATACAAACAGCATAATTCAAAGCAAGCAGACATTTTCCCCAAGAGAAATACCCCACATCCACGCTTAGCCGTTTATAGCCAGTTTTTCTTTTACTCTCATTCTAACTGCAAAGGTTTGCATGTCTGGACTTTTCCCTTTTGGGAGCATCTACAACCATTAATCTAGTGTTTTCTCCACCTGGGCCACTTGAAGATGTGTGGACTTCAACTCCCAGAATTCCTCAACCAACGTGAATCCTTGGCATTGAAATCCACACATCTTCAAGCAGCTCAAGGTTGAGAAATGCTGCATTAAAGGAACACTTGGGTCAATTTTGAGAAGGACCACAACCCAGCCTATCTTCTTAATTGACTAACTGATCATCTTCCACCACAGGTCGAAAAACTGGAAAGGGATATATATGATTTGACCAGCATTTTGACTACTGTTTTTTTGTAACTGCCTAGCCCCATCACCAAATTTGAAGCAGCAAGTATCTAATGGTGTCCTCTTTCCCATGAATGTGTTTTCTGAGGTTCAGGCCAGAATATTCGAAAGTTGTATTTTTGGTACCAGAGAGAGACCTAAAGCATTGAGTTTTTTTTTAAAAAAAACTGCTCACTAACCATGTTTCCCCGAAAATAAGACCTCCCCGGATAATAAGCCCTCCCCGAAAATATTTAATCGCACGCACAGCCGGTCCCCACCATTTCCTCTGGTTAGGGTTAGGGAGAAAGAGCTGGAAATCGGGTAAGGTGGCAAGAGGAGTCCCGTCTTGCTCCATGCACCCCAAAATAATAAGACCTCCCCAAAAATAAGGCCAAGTGTTCATTTCGGGGTTCAAAAAAAATATAAGACGGTCTTATTTTGGGGGAAACACGGAAGATATCTAGCTTATCACTATCACCACCCGTATCTGGAGATGGGAGATTAATCTACAAGCTGTCCATCATATAAATAAGATTTTAGATGCCTTTTTTTAATGAAGGAAACAAGTTTTTTTCCTTTTTTTGCTTTTCTGGCAGCTTCTTACCCGCACTCGGAAAGCTTCACTGCTACGCTAGTTATCTTTGATCGTCCTGCTTCTCTTAATTCAGCCGCGAATGGGGATTCTACTAAAATGACCGTCCTTTGTTCATCCTGTGCAATTGGCAGCCACTGGGCTAATCAAAACAAAATTCTTTTGCATTGAGGAGAACATTATGCCTCTCTAGAACGGGCTCTGACGATGAATTTACATCAGAGGATAGTTGTTCCTCACTCTTTACTCCGGGGGAGGCACTGCGGTATCCGAGATGATGAGAGGAAGATTATCCCTGTCAATCATAGAACGCCTGGTGCCTCGTGGCTGCCTACAGGGGCTTACGGCAGTTGTAGTTAACAGGGCAGGCATTTGGTAGTAGGTCCTACTGGTCTTCCAGATCAGGTATGTCCAACGTTGGCAACTTTAAGACTTGTGGACTTCAACTCCCAGACTTCCTCAGCCAGCAAAGCTGGGAGTTGAAGTCCACAAGTCTTAAAGTTACCAACGTTGGACATACCCTGTTCCAGATGATGGCTGAGCTACACGTAAAATGAGCCTCAACTCTACCTTCAAGTGGCATGTTGCGGTGATCTCAGCTAGGGTGAGAAAAGTATAAAAATATCAAGATGACACCCCCGCCCCCCCAAAAAGTGATTTAATTTTACATCTAGGCTATGTTGAACCCAGTAACTAAACACATCTGCACTTGATACGTCAAGCTGTAAGCTAACCAAACAGGTTGAATTCAGACAACATAACTAAGCCATATTGTGATTATAACAGCTTTACACGCTGGACCACTTCAGCTGTTAAAAGTGGTGGGTAAAACACAAGCTTTAAAAAGCGATATGCATTCTTTTTCTTAAAATGCACGCAGTTCATCCCCAAGCACAGTAGGATGTAAGACATGGTAGGAGTTTGATGATGGCAGGAGAGGGGTGAACTGTCTAAATTCGCTCCCCGTCTCTTAAATTTTGTTATCTTAAGCAGCAGATATCTGTTCTATGCCTCCCTCTGCACCACAATCAATCTTGGGGTCCAAAGAACAGGCAGTTTTTTAAGCCCGAGTCCTCACTTGATGCAAAATATGCAATGCTGGCCACATTTTGCTGAAACGCTCCACAGAGACAAGACCATCATTTGAGACATCCTGTCCCATTAACCAAGTTTGGTTGCTAGTTAGTTGGAACTCTTGCACAATCCAACTTTTGGTTTTAGTTACGGGCGCTGGTAAAAAGTTCCATTTTGTTCCTCCAGTCAGGAAACTTGATCTGAAGTAAGAGAGATTATGTCTCCCTTAAAATCAGCCCCAAAAATTGAACGGAAAGAACGAGGTCTGTAGCTATCCAGAAAACAAAATATTCTTCAAAGCTCTGGAAAGATGGAGACCTATCTTTCTAGAGTCATAAATGGTCTTCGAAGCCTCTTTGCAGCTGAAAATCCAGACAACCCAAAATTGCTCCGTTTGGTTCAAAAAATTGAGATTCTTCTCTCTTCATTGGGTGGGTCACATTTACCTTCCCAATCTTGCTTCTCTACCCTCAAGAACAGGCCACCTTAACCTTGGTAATGGGATGAGTGTTTTTTTCCTCTAAGAGGCTAATTAGAAACGCCCCCCCCCCCCCCATCTTTCACTCCATGCTCTGCACAAAGTAAAAAGGGTTAGTATAATTGACTTTGGGGATGTAGTCTTTAGATGATCACTTAGAAAAAGCCCACTCTTGCTGTCCAGTGAGCTGATTATCAGTGGCTATTATTCACCCTGGGACATTATGAAAAATGGGATAATGGTAGCCAGGGTACAGTATGCTTCTTGTTGGTGATCTTTACAAATGGAAAACATTTCAAGAACAGTGACAGCTTTTGCAAGTAATATGACCAAGACACAAGAGTTTTTAAGGATGAAAGGGATGCAAGGATCCTCTTAATTTATCTTAAAAGTAGAGATGACCATGTCAGGAATGCAACCCTATCTCAGGAGTCGGCAACCTTAAATACTCAAAGAGCCACAAAGGTTCTAACCGGAAGCCCCCCATTCAATTTTAGAGCTGACCATAAGTCCGGTTCCCCCGCCACAGAGTCCCCTCGTAGCGCGGCGTCCTTTTTCCTCTACCTGTCCTAACCGAAAGCCCTATCAATTGTGGAGCTGACCAGCGACAGGGAGCCGCAGCAGAGGGATGAAAGAGCCACATGTGGCTCCAGAGCCGTGGGTTGCTGACTCCTTCCCTATCTGAATGCTAACTTAGAAGTGAACAAGTTTTCCTTGATAGCAGACAAAAACTGTGTTCTGATTAAATAATGTCATGGATACAAACCTTCATTTCAGACAGAGAACTTTCTTCAAAATAACTCACAGCATATATCTAGGTTTCCCCCCCCCCCCGAACAATTACTCAAGTAGTGCAAAACAAAGGCTCCCTATTTTAATTGACAAGCAATTGATTAGTAGTTTTAAAAGTCCCTGTAGGTGCAGACACAGAAACCCTGCAGCATGCTTCAAAAAAATGAAAAATTATCATGTGCTACATAAGAGGAAAAAGTGGTGCCATGGGGGAGGATCCCCACAAAAGGGATGCTTTATATTACTTAGATTTTTTAAAAATTGGACCATTTAATTGTTTTAAATGATTCCTTGTGCTCTGACTACAGTTCCAAAGCTCTGGCATGACACTAAATTAGTGTTTTTTTTTTTTTAAAAAAAAAAACACAGCAACTTTAAGATGTGTGGACTTCAACTCCCAGAATTCCCCCAGCTGGCTTCCTGAGGAATTCTGGAAATTGAAGTCCAAACATCTTAACAGTGGCTGAGAATGAGAGGCACTATTATGTATAGGAACTCAGGGTTATTAGCTAGACCGGGAAGTAAAACAACAACAACAATTCTCCAGTAAAAGCAGCAGCCAACCATTTCCATCTGATGCCCAGAAAATGGCCTTGATGGATGTATGCCACCAAGAGCCAAGCTCAACTTGAAGAAAAATTTGCATTTTTGTAAGAAAAATGAAAAGGGAGGAAGGAGGAATGCATGGAATAGGACAGTGTTTCTCAACCTTAGTAATGTGAAGATGAGTAGACTTCAACTCCCAGAATTCCCTAGCCAGCCATGAATTATGGGAGTTGAAGTCCACTCATCTTCACATTGCCAAGGTTAAGAAATAGTGGAATAGGATGTAATCTAGAAAAGGTAACCAGCGGTCCAGCTATACTGACCGCCATGACAGAAATACACCAAGCGGTAGGAATTTTTTTTCCCTGCAGATTTTGCTTTACAGTAATTTACATTTTTGAGGCGGGGAGGTAGGGAACTGCTCAGCAGAGTGGTGCGGTGGCCTAGAGGTGAAGCTCTCACCTCACAATCAGGAGGTTGCGAGTTCGATCCTAGGTAGAGGCAGATATTTCTCTCTCTGGGCACACTTGAGAATATATCCGCTGAACAAAACTCCCCATTGGCGACAGGAAGGGCATCCGGCCATTAAAAAACACTCTGCTAGCTCCATTCAGTTCCCAGACTCCACCCCGCAAGGGATTATGTGGTCTTTAACTGAGGAGGAGGAGGTAGAGAACTGCTCTAATTCCACTCCTGCTCCACCCCCACCCCACTTTCCCAGGGAGTCTGTGACCCAAAAACATTTGGAGAGGAGAGTATCCGAACACCTATAAGCAGGATTGCTTCTCCACGAGCTGCTGCGAGTTGAAAAAAACAGAGCGGTCGAGCCGATAAACAGCACACCGGATGCAGAACTGTACTAGCTTAAGTAAGGGGGCAAACTTTTCCACTGAAGTGTACCCTCCTCCCACACCCCACTGAGCTCAATGGGGACTGAAGTTTGAGCAGGTAAGATTCACTAGTAAAGAAATGGAGGGAGCCAGCGTGGATAAAAATGGAGAGATCCACATCCGGACCGGTTATGCACGTTCAGCAATTCTATGCTTCCATTACGCCAAGGTAGTGCGCTAATTATCTCATCATTTTCACTTCCGTCCTAGTTTTTAGTCCTTGTCTCTCTGTCCCTCCCACTCCTAATAGTTTGAGAATGCCCTCTTTTGCCGGGGAAACCCTGAGAGACCAGCTTTCCTGGTTTGACCTCTCTCAGAGGTTGGCGCCCAGAGGCGCTTCCTCGAAAGCAGTCTTGAAGACCTGCAGCAAGGATCTCCTGACGGCATCCTGGAATTCCTGCCCTACGAAGACGTAAAGCAAGGGGTTGATGCAACTGTTGAACATGGCCAGGCATTTGGAGAGGGGGATGGCCACCAGCCGCATGCTCTCGGGCACGCGATCCATCGAGATCCTGGCCAGAGCCAAAGCATGATAAGGGAGCCAACAGAGGAAAAAACAGAAGACTACCCTGGTGACTACCAAGAAGGGTTTGCTGGATTTGTTCAGCTTCTTCTTGGTCATGGTCACCACCAGGATTGTGTAGGAAACGGAGATCACCAGCAAGGGGAGGAGGAATTGATAGAGGAAAATGCAAATGGTGAGGACTTCGGCTTGTTGCCAGTCCTGAAAGATATCTAGGTTGTTGCAAGAGCTCCGGTTGTTGTTATCCACGGAGACCTGGGTGAAGAAGTAGGAGCTGGGGACGAAGAACGCCAAGGACAGCAGCCAAAGGAATCCACAAGCCGCCCAGGTGAGACGGGGCGTGCGGTAGTTCTGGCACCAGACGGGAGCCACCACCAAGACGCAACGATCCACGCTGATGGAGCTCAGGAGCAACACACCGCTGCATACGCTCAGCCCGAAGAGGCAATTGGCCACTTTGCAAGCCACGGAACCAAAAGGCCAATGTAGGTCAAGCGCCAAGTTGAGTACCGTAACAAGGATAAGGGAGGTGGACGCTAGGTCGGCTAAGGCCAGATTGAAGAACCAGACGGTGTTGGAGGTCCATCGCAGCTTCCACCCGGTGACCCACAGGACGACTCCATTCCCGGTCACACCAGCCAGGAAGATAAAGCTGAATATCAGCCCTGTGATAACCTTTATGCTGTCCCGCACGGAGTTTTCCTCGACAAGCACTTGGGGGGAGGAGCCATTGGCACTCAGGTTTGTTGACATCTCCCCTGTCGAAGAGAGAAGAACAAGGATGAAGATCCGTGATTCTCAGTTATCCACACCGGGCAATGCAATTTGTTTGCCGGGTATCACATTTTTTTACCAAAAAGCAAATTATCCCCAAGGGTCGCAAAGTTATTGATGGTAATGTCCCACCCTTGCACTACTACCGTATTTTTCAGAGTATTAGACGCTCCGGACTATAAGACACACCTACCTTTTTTTGGTGAGGAAAACAAGAAAAAGAAATCTGCCTCTGCCTCCCAGCAGTTTTGCCTCCTTGCAGCAAACAGCAAACAGCCTGCTTTACTTTCATTTTCGTTTTCAGCATAGCTTGATTAGCACAAGGGGGAAAAAAAAATCTGCTCCCAGCAATTTGCCTCCTTGCAGCAAGCAGCAGAAGCCCGTGCAAAACAGCTGAGACCAAAACAGCTGAGAGTCGGGAGGCCGATCCAATCAACTTGTGCTAATTAGGCTGTGCTGAAGCTGAAACAAGCTGTTTCTTCTTGCTGCTTGCTGCAAGGAGGTAAACTGCTGGGAGGCAGAGGCCAAAGGATGGGGGCCAGTGGGTGGGCAGGGCTACATTCGGTGTATAAGACACACCTAAATTTTCACCCCCTTTTAGGGGGGGAAGGTGTGTCTTATATTCTGAAAAATACAGTAACTATTAAAATTGTACTGCATCAGAAAAATGTGACTAAGCATCACTGGATGTTTTTAAGAATAGATTGGACAGCCACTTGTCTGATGAGATGATGAAATGGGAAATTCTGTGTTCCTGAATTTTCCCTCTCCTAGGGGTGCTCTTAGCTAAAATGAAACCCACCCGTCGCCCCAATTGCCTGTATTTTCCCCTCGTCCATAATAGAAATTTTCAAGGGCAGTCTCTGTTGCTCTGGTTACGATATTACCTTCCGACATTGTTAGAAATATTGCAGAGGGAGGCAAGAACATTGGCAAATGAGCTTCTATTCAAAGCTAGAAAGTTGCCATGGGGTTGCATAGGAGCTCGGTTGCCAAGCGATGAGAAGAGAGTTGCCAAGTGGCACAAGCCGAAGGCTCAGGATGTGACCCCTGGAAGCTGAACAGGGGCAGGTGTGGGCGTTCCAAAGAGCGTCAGAAAGAGATATAGAGGCAGCTCCAGCCAACCACACATCGTCATTCTGAACCCCATCAATGTTTTGATGCGCTTCCATTCCTTGCAACGCAGAGGGGGAATTTTCCATTGGATTGCATTCAGAGTTACGCAGCCTTTTGGTCAAAGAAATTTTGTGCTGGTGGCGGTTAGAATGCAGCATTGCAGGCTGATTCTGCCCACAGCCAGGAGTTCGATCCTCACTGGTTCGAGGTTGACTCAGCCTTCCATCCTTACAAGATCAGTAAAATGAGGACCCAGATTGTTGGGTTGACTCTGTAAACCGCTTAGAGGGGGCTGTAAAGCACTGTGAAGCAGTATATAAATCTAAATGCTATTGCTATTGTTAAGTGAGACAGTTGTTAAGCGAATTTTGGGCCCTTTTTACGACCGTTCTTGCCACAGTTGTTAAATGAATCACTGCCGTTGTTAAGTTAATAACACGGTTGTTAAGTGAAGCTGGCTTCCACAGTGACTATGCTTGTCAGAAGGTCAGAATGCAGTTAACTATGCCCACAGCCAGTTCGATCCTTAACAGGCTCAAAGTTGACTCAGCCTTCCACCCTCACAAGATCAATAAAATGAGAAGCCAGATTGTTGGGGGCCAATAGGCTCACATTTGTAAACCACTTAGAGAGTGCCGTAAAGGGTATATAAGTGTGAGTGCTATTAGTGCTATTAAAATAGTTGCATATTTATGGGTTAGAACTGAATAAACCAATGAAAACAGGATGGGGATTTACTCAAAGGTGCTTTGTCAAAAGGCAACTGGATATTCTTAGGGGGGGGTGTCCCCCTTGAAAATGTTTCGTTTCTCATCCAAGAAGCTTCTTCAGTTTTCTTCTTGGATGAGAAGTGAAACATTTTCAAGGGGGGAAAAAAAACCCCAAGGAAGTCCAATTGCCTTTTGAAAAAGCACCTTTTTTATTTTATTATTTATTTATTATATTTATATACCGCTCTACTCTGGGGGGACTCAGGGCGGTGTACAGACAAATGATAAAATACATATAATACAAATATTTTAAAGATTGATTAAAATACAATTAAATAATTTGGTCTTGAACCTAAAATTAAAACTCTAAATTTATGAGATTAAGATTTAAGAATTTAAGAGCAGTTTTAGAAGAGGTTAGTCCAGGCCAGCCTGCTGGAATAGAAACGTCTTGAGGGCACGGTGGAAAGCACGAAGATCCGGGATTGTCCGTATCTCCGGGGGGAGCTTGTTCCATATGGAGGGTGCCCCCACAGAGAAGGCTCTCCCCCTGGGGGCCGCCAGTCAACATTGTTTGATCGACGGCACCCTGAGAAGCCCCTCTCTATGGGAGCGTACTGGTCGGTGAGAGGGTACTGGTGGCAGGAGGCGGTCTCGTAGATACCCCGGTCCTAAGCCATGGAGTGCTCTAAACGTGGTGACCAAAACCTTGAAGCGCACCCGGAAGAACACAGGTAGCCAGTGCAGCTCCCGCAGGAGGGGTGTCACATGGGAACGCCACATCACTCCCATAACAACCCGTGCGGCCACATTCTGGACCAACTGGAGCCTCCGGGTGCTCTTCAAGGGGAGCCCCATGTAGAGAGCGTTGCAGTAGTCCAGTCAGGAAGTGACGAGGGCATGAGTGACCGTATTTAACGAGTCCCGTTTGGTTGAACGGTTGAGAATAGCCGATTGGAGATTTAGTTTTCCTTTTTGCAACTTGGCCAGTGGGGGGGGGGGTGGATGGGGGGACAAACCATTGAGCAGGGAAAGTGTGAAATATGAGCGGATTTGCTCAAAGGGATCTTGTAGGGAGAGAGAGTGTTCACGTGCAAATTTTCTAAGACTAATTTGACGGGAGGGTGGATAATTTTGCTGTTCTCCCGGGCTTGGCCTGATCTCAAAATCCTTCCGCAAGAGGATCAGATCTCTGGCCAGGGATCTGCTTCATCGGAAAACCTCGGACAGTTTCCCTAGCTAGGCTTTGGTTTGGTGGCTGCCAATAATAGCCTTAGAAGTGTGATTACTCTTTTGGCAACAGAGGGGAAGCTGATTGGTGGATGACTGAACTTAGTTTCAGTCCAGCACTGGGCATGTCGGAGCTGAGAACATAAAACCAGCAGGAGGCTCATCACTTCTAGCACCACTTGTTGATTGCTGGCAAGTCTGCATAATAATGTGAACCTGTTATGCAACCCTGCTGCTTCAAATGGGGTTATTTAGTTACAGCCAGTTTGCATTTATTGGGGATGGTTGGAAGGAGAGCCGAATCTCTCCCTCCCTCCCTCCCCCTCCCTTCCTCTCTCCCCCTCTCCCTTGCTCTCTCTCTTTCCTTCCCTCCCTCCCCTCCCTCCCTCTCTCTCTCCCCTCCATCTCTTTCTCCCCCTCTCCCTTTCTCTCCCCTCCCTCTCCCTTGCTTTCTCTTCCCTTCCATTCCTCCCTTCCTTTCTCCCTCCCTCCATCTCCTTTTCTCTCCCTCTCCCTTTTTCTCCCTTGCTTTCTCTTCCCTTCCCTTCCTCCCTCTCTCTTCTTCCCTCCCTTTCTCCCTCCCTCTCCCTTGCTCTTTCCTTCCATTCCTCCCTCCCTCTTTCTTTCCCTCCCTTTCTCCCTCCCCTTCTTCCTCCCTCCCTCCCTCTCCCTTTCTCTCCCTCCCTCTTTCTCTCCCCATCCCTTTCTCCCTTGCTCTTTCTCTTCCCTTCCCTCCCTCCCTCTCCCCCCTCCCTCCCTCCCTCTCTCTGCATTGTGGGGGACAAGTTTCAGGTGTTGGTCCACAAGGAGGAATGCCTTACCTGGAAGGAGATAAGAAAAATGGACCAACGGCTATATTTGCCAGGGTTTTTTAAAAAAAATTTGCTCCATTTCCTAAAACTGAGCCTCCAATTTTTTTTAAAAAAAATATTATTATTATTATTTTCTCACAGCCTCTGCAAAACCCACAAATAACACACCTCCTTAACCACACACCACTTTAATCACCCTTTTGACAAAAGGGAGGAAGTTGGGTGATGAACTTGTTAGTTTCGTTCCAGCGCTGAGCGATTCCGAGCCAGAGAACATCAACTCAGCAGGGCGCCAAACAAAAGAGCCCATCATCTCTAATCCTAAGAGGCCCGTGGATTTTTCAAGAGGTGGGAGAGCCCGTCGCGGTTCTGACTTTCCGCTTCTGCCTTTCATCCTCTGTCTTTTCACACCTAGCTTGGCAAAGGCCCAGACACCAGCCCAATGGCAAAGAAAGGTCAGCTCCATCCAAGTTTTCCAAAGCTTCTTTTCCTTTGCCGTCGGCTTCCCATTAAGCCTCGGCGTTGTCATTCTTCTGGTTTTGATTTCGAATGCTGCCTGAACCCACCATGTTTATCTCGATGCAAACCAAAATTCCCTAGAAGAGAATAGAGCTGGAAGGGACCTTGGAGGTCTTCTAGTCCAGCCCCCCACCTCCCCACTCAAGCAGGAGAACCTATATTATTTCAGATAAGTGGGCTGTCCAGTTTCTTCTTAAAAACCTCCAGTGATGGAAGCACCCACAACTTCTGAAGGCAAGCGGTTCCACTGGTTAATTGTCCTCACTGTTAGGAAGTTTCTCCTTAATTCCAGGTTGCTCCTCTCTTTAGTTAAGTTTCCATCCATTGTTTCTTCTCCTGCCCTCTGGTGCTTTGGAGAATAATTTGCCCCCCTCCTCTTTGCGGCAGCCCCTCAAATACTGGAAGATTCCTATCATGTCCCCCTTAGTCCTTCTTTTCTTTAGACCGGCCAAACCCATACCCTGCAGCCATTCTTCACATGGTTTAGTCTCCAAACCTTCGATCATCCTAGCTGCTCTAGTTAAGTAAAGCATAGCTTAATCTGAAAGATGAACGTTTTGCAATCGGAGCGCTGGAGGAGGGGAAAAAAACCCCCAAATTTCTCACTCGGGACCTTTATATCGCAGTACTTTTATCCCAGACATTTATATAGTCGCACTTTTCATTTTGGCTGTTTGGAAAGAGGCAGAGAAGATCGAAGCCACTGTCTCCGAGGACAGAATTATTAGTAGGATGCTCGAACGCCAGCATCCGATAGGGACCAGGCTCTAATTCCCACAAGACTCTCTTCCCCAGCTTGCTAAAAAAACAAAAAACAAAAAACAAAAAACACTCGACTGTATGCATTCACACGACCCGTGTCGGCTAGACACGGGTTTGGCGGCGTTCCGCGCCTTGCGCGAACCTAGCTCCTTCGATCGATCGCGATCGCTCGCTGCAAAACCCGCACCGCGATTTTCATTCGGGAACTCGGGGTCGGGGGATCGTGGGAAAACAGCCGGGCGGGCATCCATCCATCGTTCGCCTGCACAGCGCAGGGCAGGGAAGGGGAAGGCAGCTGCGCCCCCGCGGCGGCTCAGCTTTCGGGGCGAATTAAGTCTCGCCGCCCCGCCTGCCTGTCTGTCTCCGATCTCCGGCCCGTCTGGTTAATAATTAGGCATCGGGATGGAGCGAGCCGCGCTGGCGGCGCTTTCGGGGAGGCCCCGAGGCGGCGGGGAGCAGCGGCGCACGTGCTGCGGAGCTGCCGAGGTCCATTAGCCCCGAGCTAATCGATGCGCGCCCAGCTGCTTCGGCACCCACGCCCGGAAAGGCCAAGCGGGCGGGCCGGTGGCGCTGTGGGGTTCGCTGGATTGGAGCAGCGCTGGCCCCGGAGCGGGAAAGAAGGGAGGGTGGGAGGAGGGAGGTGGTGGCCGCCTCTACCCCCCACGCTATAATGCATTGGTAAGT
Source organism: Ptyas mucosa (assembly GCA_012654045.1). Classification (NCBI taxonomy): domain Eukaryota; kingdom Metazoa; phylum Chordata; class Lepidosauria; order Squamata; family Colubridae; genus Ptyas; species Ptyas mucosa. The sequence goes on along the minus strand of WNWU01000046.1, from coordinate 4,416,269 downwards.
ATTCGCGCTTGGATTATAATATGGATGTGTTTGAGTTTGAGTTTTATTTGATTTATATACCGCCCTACTCCCGGAGGACACAGGGCGGTGAACAGCCATGAAATAAAACGCATAATACAAATATTAAAAATAGAATAAAATCGAATTAAACAGTTTGGCCGTAAACCAATTTAAACCCCCCCCCCACATAATTTAAAATCAAATTAAAATTTACATTAATTAAAAAAGAAAGAGGGAAAAATTAAGGCCAGGCCAGCCTGGTGAAATAGGTCCCGTTATCGGAAAGGTGATTTTTTTTTCCTTTTAAAATTTTTTTTAAAAATTATTTTAAAACATAAACATAAAACACATCTTTTCAAAACAAAGCTCTTGATCCGGTCACAAATTCATACGAATCACTAACAAATCTTAATTTTCAATGAACACAACTTAATGTTTTACTCAGTTATTTCCCTCAAATCTATTATTTAACCATGCCATTATCCCCAAAAACCCGTTACTTAAATCTTAAATCTTATCCAATTATCATTCCCTTTTTCTCTTTCATTTGCTTGGATGGATATATTTTTAAAGTATAAATCATACACTTATGATCAACATTCATAAAGTATTGAATTCCAACATAATCCAAGTCAGAGCGGGAGAAGCTTTTTGGATGAGAGAAGCTTGAAACCTCTTCAAAGAAAGCAAAACCAGAAAGTCCAAAAATCTTGAAAAAAGCACCTTGGAGACTCTGGTGTGGATGTGTAAGAAAACAACAACAGTAACAGCCTAGGGCTCTTTTATCTAGTTTTGGTCGCCACAATGTAAATAAGATGTTGAGGCTCTGGGGAAAAAAGTGCAGCGAAGAGCAAGAAAGATGATCAGAGGGCTATAAAACCTATGAAGAACGGTTGGAGGAATTGGGTATGTCTAGTTTAATGAAAAGAAGGACCAGCGGTGATATGACAGTAGGGTTCCAATATCTAAGAATTGCCACAAAGAAGAGGGAGTCAAGCTATTCTCCAAAGCACCTGAGGGTAGAAAAAGAAGCAATGGGTGGAAACTAATCAAGGAGAGAAGCAACCTAGAACTAAGGAGAAATTTCTTGACAGTTAGAACAATTAATCAGTGGAACAATTTATCTCCAGAAGTTGTAGGTGCTCCAAGACTGAAGGTTTTTAAAAAGAGATTGGACAACCATTTGTCTGAAACGCTATAGGGTGTTCTGTTTGAGCAGGGGGTTGGACTAGAAGACCTCCAAGGTCCCTTCCAATTCTGTTACCATCCCCCCCCCCCAACTTATCCCGATTCCAGTTCTCACACTTCCCCATTCACAAAAACTCAAAAGAGCTGGTTGGGCAATTGGCTTCACTTGTGGGTCAGCTGAATCTATGGAAGTTAGTCCCACAAACTTCAGTTTAGCAAGTTGAGACACCTGTACTAGGGATTCGAACCGCCGAACTGCCAACCTCGGCTGCAGAGAGCCTTGGTGGTGCAGCAGACTAAAGTACTGTTAACTCGCACCAGCTGCCTGCAATTACTGCAAGTTCGAATCTCACCAGGCTCAAGGTTGACTCAACCTTCCATCCTTCCGAGGTAGGTAAAATGAGGACCTGGATTGTGGGGGCAATAAACTGACTTTGTATAAAAAAGAACACCGCTTGGGGGGGGCCAAAAGCCCTACTAAGCAGGTATATACAAAAGTATGAAGGCTATTGCTTAACGCATTGTAAGCCGCCCTGAGTCTCCGGAGAAGGACGGCATATAAATCGAACCAATAAATAAATAAACAATAAACCTTTCTGATCGACAAGCTCAGCGTCTTAGCCATTGAGCCACCCAGTAGTTGGAATTCCTCAAAAAGGGAGAGCTGAAGGCGGCCACCCAACATGTCTGGGCTCCCCAAGATCCACTTGAGCTCTTTTGCGCTGCTTTACTCACCACGGCCCCTCCTAGCTAAGGGCAACGTCAAAGGTGCCAATTCTATAAGCCCCTTCCATCTTTTATCCGCCCCCGCCCCTCCCCAAGAGACTGTTGTGACTGTGTGCACTGAGTGCAGAAGGTCTTCACATGACACTTTTTTTAATGGAGGAAAAATGGTACAGCTCCAGCCCCCCGAATTTAGGTTTCCCATATTCACTATACCCCGCTCCATGGATCGAGTATGCATGCACACAGCAGGTCTGGCCATTGATGGAAGATTCATTTATTTATTAAACTTACTGTATATGCTGCCCATTTGGCCACAGGAATCTTACCATCATTCAGTTAAACCGCAGAACAAAACATTAAAACTTAACAGAGATCTCAAATTAAGATTCAGTTAAAATGAACCAAGATGGAGAAGAACTGTATAGGGAAGCTGAAATCCACGAATAAGCTACTTAATACTTTGCATCTTCCCCTTTTTCTCTCTCGCAAGAAAGTCGGGCGGAAGAGAAAAGTTGGAATTGCTGTCGAACGTTGTGGTTTCTGAATCCCAGTGTGACGTCCAGAGGAAAAGACAACGTGCCAAGATGTTTCTGAGCGTTAGAAGAAACATCCCTGCTGGCTCTAATTTTATTTGCTTTTTAAAAGATGATCGTAATTTTAAAAAATGAATGGCGAACTAGTGTGCTCCGAACAGCCTGAGAGATGAACCATTTTTCTAGTTATTCTCCCAAGGCCCCCTTAGATTTCCCAGGACATTCTTAGAAAATAAAAATGGAAGTAAAAATTCAGAACTGGGGTTTGTTGGGGTTTTTTTTGTTTTTTGTTTTGCTTCTTAATAAATGGGTGTTTTGTGATTGGCCAACATTCACTCTGGCCATCATTCCACAAGCGTGCCCCAAATATGCGCTCAAAATTCCCACAGTCCCCTCTGACTCCTCAAAATTAGAGAACCCTCATTTGATCAGACCAGACACTGTCTGCCAATCTAGGAAACAACCAAAATGCGAGTTACGATAGACTGGAGTTAAACTTAGAATATTCTTCGTGGCTGTGTTCACACAACAAGTCAAACCCTGGTTAGCAAAGCCCAGTGTCTGGGTTCACACAACCTGCCAGGATCAAACGAACGGTTACGTATTTTAATGAGATGCCTGGTTCATTTCACAACCAAAGACAAAAGGCTGGGTTTCAAAGCAGGGGCTTCCTTCAAGCTTGTCTTCGCACGTTGTGTGAATCCATCCACCGAGTTCTTTTTCTCCCTTTTCCTGGTTCAATTCTCTACCGTCTGTCTCTGATCGGTGGGTGCCTTACTGCTTCTTATAGCTAATTAATTGTTCTAACTGTCAGGAAAAAAATTCCTGACACTTAGAACAATTAATCAGTGGGACAACTTGCCTCCAGAAGTTGTGAATGCTCCAACACTGGAAGTTTTCAAAAAGAGATTGGATAACCATTTGTCTGAAGTGGTGTAGGGTTTCCTACCTGAACCGGGGGTTGGACTAGAAGACCTCCAAGGTCCCTTCCAACTCTGTTATTCTATTCTATAATCGACAAAAGAGAGCAGGGTCTTCCAGGGTGCATTGAAACACACCCAACCGAAGGGGCAGGTGTGCAATTCCACGAACAGGTGGATTGAATCCAGAGTTCGGTAGGTAACCTGAAAGTTACACCCCCTTCTTTTCGGGGTGGGTAAAAACTATCATTAGAGAGCGAGCCATTCTTTTAAAAAGTTTTGCATCTATAATAGTAATAACACTTCAAGACAGCTTTTTTGCTTAATGCTTGTCTACATGACATCTCAAAATAATCACAATCATTGTCTATAATACTTAAGCGGAATGGAATGTAACTTGGGAGTTGGGGGAGAGCCATCTTAGAAAACTCTTTCTTATTCTTCCCACTTTATTCTTATTATTTGTCCCGGGATGGAGGGGTGGGGGGAGGTAAACAAGGCTGCCCTAGCGGGACTCCACTCACCTTACTTCGCTGGCATTTGCTGCCTCTCCCGGATGAAGAGAAGGAGAGGTTTGCAGCTGTCCCCCTTCCCAGCCATCGGCGGAGACGGGAGAAGAGAAGGGGTTTTTTTTTCCTCCACGGCTGCTCAGGCAGGGGAAATGCTGCTCGGTCCAGACCCAGGCAGGGAGTACCTGGGCTCCAGTAGAGAGGAGGAGGAGGAAGAGGTGGTGTTGATGGTGCTGTCCATCAAGCTGAAACTCGGGGATGCTGTGTGAAAGAACAGATGAATGAAAGCAGATTAGCTGTTCCTTGAGAGATGGCTTGTTTGCATGTGTGGGTGTCGGTCTCGCAGTCCCTGTGAGTGTGTGCTGTGTGTGTATATATATGTGTGTGTGTACGTTTGCACTGGGCTGATTGTAGCTTATTTGCGTGTGGGTGGATGTGTCTCTCTGTGTGATCTTGTTGCACTGGGCTGATTCAATACTATATGTAGCAGTGGACTAATCGTGGTTTGTTTGCATATCTATCTATCATCTATCTGTATCTACTCATCTATCCATATCTATCTATCTATCTATCTTTCTATCTATCTATCTATCTTTATCTATCTGTCTGTCTGTCTGTCTGTCTGTCTGTCTATCTATCTATCTATCTATCTATCTATCTATCTATCTATCTATTCTATCTACCATGTTTCCCCGAAAATAAGACCTTGTCTTATATTTTTTGAACCCTGAAATAAGTGCTTGGCCTTATTGCCATGCACTCAAAAGCCCGATTGGGCTTATTATCAGGGGATGTCTTATTTTGGGGGAAACAGGGTACCTACCTACCTACCTACCTACCTATCTATTCACTAAGTCTGCACTGCTATTAATCTTCTCATTGTTCCTATCACCCATCTCCTCCCACTTATGACTGTATGACTGTAACCTTGTTGCTGGTATCCTTTATATTGACTATTTCCTTATGACTATCATGAAGTGTTGTACCTTATGATTCTTGACGAATGTATCTTTTCATGTACACTGAGAGCCTATGCACCAAAGACAAATTCCTTGTGTGTCCGATCACACTTGGCCAATAAAGAATTCTATTCTATTCTATTCTATTCTATTCTATTCTATTCTATTCTAT
>WNWU01000046.1:4380562-4396356 GCA_012654045.1 Ptyas mucosa | reverse complement strand
ATTCGATTCGATTCGATTCGATTCGATTCGATTCGATTCGATTCGATTCGATTCGATTGAATTCGATTCGATTCGATTCCATCCCATCCCATCCCATCCCACCCCATCCCATCCTAATTTCCTATCCTACCCCGTTCCATTCCATTCCATACTACATTTGTGCCAGTGGTGAAATCTAAAATTTGTTACTACTGGGTCTGAGGGCATGACTTGATGGTGGTGGGGGTGGGGGTGGCCAATTTTTTTTTAACTTTTATAACCATTTTTTCTACAACCTCTTCGGCGAATGCTTTTTTGAAATGCTTTCAAAAGGCTCTGATAATCCCAGCTGAGCTGCCTGATAGGCAGAGCCTTTTTTTCTTTTAAATGCCTCTGACGATCCAAGCTGAGGGAAAAAAAAGTCTCTGCCGATCAGGCAACTCATCTTGGATGGTCAGAGGCATTTAAAAGAAAAAAAAAGGGTTTTTTTTCTTTTAAAAGCCTTTGAGGATCCCAGCTGAGCTGTGCGATCATCAGAGGCTTTTTTTTTTAACTTCTAAAAGCATTTTTTTCAGCCAAAGGGGGTGTAGAAAAAATGCTTTTAAAAGTTTTTTTTTTAAAAAGCCTCTGATGATTGTGTGACTCAGCTGGGCGGGGGGGGGGCAGGGATTTTTGCTACCGATTCTCTGAACCACCCGCCTCCATCGCTACCGGATCGGGCGATCCGGTCCAAACCGGGAGCATTTCACCCCTGCATCAGAGCTGCCAAGACCCAAAGTCTTCAAAGCAAATTCTTTGTGTTCCCCCACTTGCTGCTGCAGCTTAGTTTCTTCTGGAGCAGAAGGAGGATATCTGGAGATGGAGGATAACTTAAAATGTCAGGCACTGATTGAACCAGGGGTGGGTTCTACTTACCTTTACTACCGGTTTGCATTGTGCCTGCATGCACGTGAGAGAGAGAGCAAAGCAAGCGTGCATGCATGCTTTTCTGCGCATGTGCAGATCGCTTCTGATGACGTCCGGGTCAGTGGGCGGAGCCTCCTGATGGTTTTATTACCGGTTCTATAGAACCGGTGCGAACCGGGGGGCAACCTAACCACTGCCCCCATGCAGGTATAATATTCTGCCTTTTTAATATTTCCTAGAATATTTCATTTTTCTAGGAGAGGGGTGGGTGCTAACTTCCTACAATAGAAAAGAGCAATTTAACAGTGGAATAAATATTTTGGAGAAGAGGAGGGGTTCCCTGGATGTTTGCAAGCCAAATTAGGATTTCCATGGAAAAAGCTTTAATTTGGACTCATTCCGGTCCAAACCGGGAGCATTTCACCCTTGGTTTGTGCGTTGTGTATGTGCACACCTTTGAGTCAGCTTTTGACTGCTTGGCTTTTCCAAGAAGACCATTTGCTCTAAGCCTGCTTATGACTTCCTCAAAACTCACAAACTGATTGCAGTCCTCGGGTTTCATCTGGCAGTTGGCATCACACAGTTCAGCTCATGGGGCTTTCTAAGAAGTTTGCTAAAAACAGAAGGGATGGCAGTTAAAACTTTCATCACAAGAGGGCTCTTCTATACATCATTCTTAATTTATTTATTTATTGGTTCGATTTATATGCTGCCCTTCTCCGGAGACTCAGGGCGGCTTACAATGCGTTAAGCAATAGCCTTCATACTTTTTTATATACCTGCTTAGTAGGGCTTTCGGGCCCCCCCAAGCAGTGTTCTTTTTTTTATATACAAAGTCAGCTTATTGCCCCCACAATCTGGGTCCTCATTTTTCCTACCTCGGAAGGATGGAAGGCTGAGTCAACCTTGAGCCTGGTGAGATTTGAACTTGCAGTAATTGCAGTAATTACAGAGGAGAGAGCCAAAAAATGCCCCCCCCCCCAAAAAAAAAGGAAAAGGAAAAGGAAAGGAAAGGTATATCTAACGTTTGCAGTGGAAAGCATAGGTAAGCTACCTTATTTCTCCGAACATCACAATTTTAAGCAATTCATTCTTGTTCTCCTACCATTAAAGAGCTATAGGCAAGGGTCTCTACTGCCCACATCTGGAGGTCTCTCTAATTTCAGCTGATTTACACAATGGTATTTTTTTCCATGTCCTTTTAAAAATATGGTGGGGGGGAGGGGGGTATATATACATCATATTTATATGGCCACCAATTCACAGAGAAGAGACTGCAGGTGGGATACGACAAAGCAAAAAACTACACACACACACACACACACACACACACACCGTGGTTCCCTGAAAATAAGACCAGGTCTTATATTAATTTTTGCTCCAAAAGATGCGTTAGGGCCATGATGGCGAACCTATGGCACACATGCTCTTCTGGTTTCTGAAAAATGGCCTGAAAACGGCTGAAAAATGGCCAGAAAACAGCTCAAGAAAATGGACAGAAAATAGCCCCTAAAACATCCTTAAAATGGCTGGAAAATGGTCCCCAAAATGGCTGGAAAATGTCCCCAAAAAGCCCCCAAAATGGCCTGAAAATGCCTCAAAAATGGCAAAAAAACAAAAACAAAAACCAAGCCCAAAAAACACCAGGCTGTTTTTTTGGGCCAAAACCAGCCTGGGAACTCCCCAAAAACGGCCTCAAAACAGCCTGAAAAATGGCCTGAAAATGGCCCAGAAAACAGCCTGCAAATGGCCCCAAAAACAGCCAAAAAAACCAGTGTGCGTGTGCTGGCCAGCTGGTCTTCAGGGTTCCGGCACTCTGGCACGCGCATATGCATGCACGTTCCGGTTTATTCATGGGCACTCAGTGCCAAAAAGGTTCGTCACCATTGCATTAGGGCTTATTTTCTGGTTAGGTCTTATTTTGAGGAAATAGGGTAGTAAATGCATCCATCTGGCTGACAATCTTCTTTATTATTTTTTTTTGTACAGAATTTTTTATTTTTTTTCCAACATAAACATAAAAAATGAATTTTTTTCAAGAACAAAATCTTGATCCAGTCACAAATAGGTATACTAATTTAACAAATGAAAAACGAACAATTTTAACATGAATTCCAACATCTTAATAAATGTTTTTATTATCTTGTCATACGTCCTAATCTCCTACTAAGGCAAAACTCCTTTTTATATTCAATCATAAATTCAATTATAAATCAAAATTCTATACCGCTTTATCTAAATTTTTTTATCCCTTGCTCCTTTTAGCATCAACATTAAACACAAAGATGATCAATTCTTTAATCTATATATTTACCTTACAATTTTATCATCACAAATCTTAATTTCCAAGTGTATACAACTCAATTCTTATTTCAGTTTTAATCAAAATTTCTTTCTATTTTTCTCGTTTTCTAAACCCAATCTATCCTATCATGTTCTTAAACTTTTATACAGAAATCTCAAAATTTACCATTTCATTTTAATTATCACCCAACATTTTCTTTTTCACCCTGTATTAATAATTATTCTTCAATATATTCTCCTCATTCTCCTCCATTACTCCACCTATTATTTGGCTGATTTCCAGCATAGCATATTTTGGCTGAGTTTTCAGCATATTATCCTCCTTAACTCCCCCTTTTATTTGGCTGATTAACAGCATTCTCCTCAACTCCACCTATTATTTGGCTGATTTCCAGCATTTCATTATTTGGCTGATTTCTCAGCATATTCTCCTACATTAACTCCAACTTCTATTCTACTAACGTATTAAAAATTTCTTTTTTCATATGTTATCTATTAATCCACTATTTCCAATTGTACTCTTCCAGGGTGTTTCCCCATTTATTTCTTAATATTAATCATTCCCAACATATATTAAATGCAATAACAATTATAACTTCCATCTGTGTACCTTAATACATCATCAAAAATCATTAACAATTAATCATAATTATCATCCACCACTTTGTTATCAAATTAAAACTAAGCATATTATAGCAAGTTATGCTTTTATGAACATATCACTTTATAGTCACCTTAGCTTCCCATTTCAATTTTTATAATATTTCTATCTTTGTTTACCATAAGCACTTCTTGTTTTTATTTAAAGCTCATTTAAATTTTGAAGCATTTAAACAATTAAACATTCAAACATTGCTATTCAATTTATCTATTTTGCTTTTTCTTTTCCTTATCTATTCATATACAATTCAGTTCAAAGTCAATTCTTCCACACTTAAAACTCTGCATATCCTTTTGATTCCATTATAAAGTCTGTTTCCAGTAAAAAAAATCAGTTTCTCAACTTTTGGTCCTGCGCCAAGACTTCTGTTGCTGTGCTACTTAGTTAAAAATTTATTAAACATTGTATTTCTTCTTTCTTTGTAAAACCATCAGACGACAGAATAGGAATCTCCAGAGTTCAAAAAGCCATAGTTCTTTTCAAGGTAATCCACACTATGTAACAAGTCAAGTAGGTTCTTTTCAGGAAAAAAAACCCAAGTTTCCACAATCAACACTTTCAGTTAGTCACTTAGTCACAGCTTCAATCGCCATTTTGAAACATTTAGGTAGCAATCCGTTTGATCTCTTTGTCTGGCTTTTAAAGGTGGCAAATCCTTAATTTCGCTTTTCTCTTTTCAAGTTCATTTCAGTTTTAGCAAAAATGTTCAAGTATCCAGCTCTATTTAGTTAATAAGCAATTCCCTCCAATCGATCAGTGGTGAAATAAGATTCTTAAAGGGTTTAAAACTTCTTTCCCTTCCCCCCCCCCAAAATCTTCAAGTCCCTCAGATCTTCAGCCGCTAGTAAGGCTGAGGGTCTTATTTTAAAAAGTCCTCATTAACATGTTGTTCTCGCCTGGGCTGGTATCACTCACTCAGCTCGTCCTTCCTTCCTTCCTCCTGCATTTTGCTTGTCCTGATCTGTCGCAGTTTCGAGGCAGCCACCATGGCTGCCGTCCCCTACCGCTGACTTAGAGGATTGCTTCCGGCCTCCGAGGAACTTGCCCGTTCCTCTCGGCCACCCAAGGGGTCCCTCTCTTTCCTCTGTCCCTTCAGGACAGGGTAGGTCCATAGAACTGTCAGTGGCGGTTAGCCAGTCGGGGTTTTGGTGGGGCTCCGATGAGCCCGGTTGCATCCCCACGACACCAAACCGGAAGTCCCATCTGGCCAACAATCTTAACTGGTGCTTATTTTAGGGGTAGAGCTTATATTATGAGCATCCTGAAAAGTCATGCTAGGACTTATTTTCTGGTTGGGTCTTATTTTTGGGGAAATAGGGTACATAGACATAGACATAGACATGAACTTTAAAATTATAAAAGGCACAAAGCTAAAAATTAAAATGCGCTTTAATATTTTCATTCATATATATTGAATGTAGAACAGGTTTTAATTACAAAGGAGCCATCTCCATGTTTTGCCAGTCTTTTGGGGGTTCTAGGCCAGATGTCACAACCAGGTCTTGAAGGGTTTCCTGAATATTAAAAAGAAAAAGCTACCCTCACTTTGGGAAGAAAAAAATGTTCCATAAACAGGGGGCCACAGCAGAAAATACCATACCATAACTTTTTTTACTACCGGTTCTGGGGGTGTGGCTTGGTGGGCATGGTATGGCTTGGTGGGCGGGACAGGGGAAGGAGTCCTCCTGGATACGCAGCTGTCCTTAGAGGAACATCTGACAGCTGTGGCCAGGGGGACCTTTTATCAGGTACGCCTGATTCGCCAGTTGCGCCCCTTTCTTGATCGGGATTCCGTGTGCACGGTCACTCACGCCCTCGTCACCTCTCGCCTGGACTACTGTAATGCTCTCTACATGGGGCTCCCCATGAAGAGCACCCGGAGGCTCCAACTGGTCCAGAATGCGGCCACGCGGGTAATTACGGGGGCTACATGGCGCTCCCACATAACACCGCTCCTGCGCGAGCTGCACTGGCTCCCAGTGGTCTTCCGGGTGCGCTTCAAGGTGTTGGTTACCACCTTTAAAGCGCTCCATGGCATAGGGCCCAGTTATCTACGAGACCGCCTTCTGCCACCGACAACCTCCCATCGACCCGTGCGCTCCCACAGAGAGGGTCTCCTCGGGGTGCCATCAGCCAAGCAATGTAGGCTGGTGACCCCCAGGGGGAGGGCCTTCTCTGTGGGAGCTCCTACCCTCTGGAATCAGCTTCCCCCTGAGATAAGAAAAATCCATGACCTCCGTGCCTTCCGCCGGGCCCTTAAAACATTTTTCTTCCAACAAGCCGGGCTGGCCTAAGCGAAGCCTTTTAAATGATTTTAAAGTGGGGTGTTTTTTAAATTTCTGGGCCAAATTTAGATATTCTTTTTAATTGGTTTTTAATTGTTTATATTATGTGTTTTTACTTGGCTGTACACCGCCCTGAGTCCTCAGGGAGAAGGGCGGTATAGAAATCTAAAAATAAATAAATAAATAAAATAAAATACTGTAAAATCTCCATTCCCTCCCCAATCCAGGGGAAGGATACTGCAAAATCCCCATTTCCTCTCGATCAGCTGGGACTTGGGAGGCAGAGAATAGATGGGGGCGGGGCCAGTCAGAGATGGTATTTACTGGTTCTCCGAACTACTCAAAATTTCCACTACTGGTTCTCCAGAACTGGTCAGAACCTGCTGAAACCCACCTCTGCCCTGGATCAATGGTATTGAAGATCATTGATCTCTTATTGGAGAACCAAGATGGGCACATCATCCACATAATGCTATCTTGGTACTGTGCCCAGGCCTGAAGCCAGATAGAAAGGGATCTATAGATACTGCCCTTTTGTATTGTGTCTTTTGTGACTGTACTTTTATTATTCTGTGTGTGTGTTCCTTCATTAAGGTATAGCCAAACATATTTTTCATTCTGTACCTCCAGAAGATGCACTGCTTGAAAGGCAGAATATAACTATATTGAAGATAAATAAATAAATACACATACATAAATATTGCACAATATCCCCATGAAAACAACAACAACAACAGATAGTTCAGTTAATAAGGAAATATGACATGATAATCTGGTCCACCTTTAGAAAACAATTAATATTAAGAAATAATTGTGAAATATCAAAATGATAGCGTTTAAATTAAAGGGTTTCAATAGAATAAAGAAACAGTGAAAAATATATGTGATAAAGGGAGAAATAAAAGAATGAAACGAAATATGATTAAGATTAGGAGGTTAGGGCGGATGGCAATATTGATTACATATTAAATATTAAATAGAGATGAAAAAGGGAAAAGTAGAAAAGGAATATTATGGCAGAATTTGAAATATATAAATTAAATTTGGGGAAAATAAGCTGCATGAATTTTGACTTGGTCAATACTCTATTCAGAAAAAAAATGTATGTATGTCTGTTTTAAAAAATAAAAAAAAGTTACAAAAAACCCAACAACAGAGAGTTCAGTTAAATGCCCTGGAAACAGTGAGTAAATTTGACGTCCTTCAATATGTCTCGTTTATTTGGTGGCTCGTTTTGCTTCTGGCAGCCCCATTACTTCCCATTTGTCATTGTCTTCTTTATTTTGTTACCCATTCATTTGCTTTTTGTCTCCTCATTTGTTTTCCTTCAATTCAATCAGAGGCTCACATTGACTTCTGATTCCTAAACTTCCTGAACTTCTGATTCCTAAACTTTGGATTCTTCCATTCAAACAGTGCATTTCCCAGCCCTGAAAAACGCCTCTTAGGCCGTGCATCAGCCATAACTCTCTGCTGGAAAACAGGCATCTTAACAACTTCGACAACAATCACAAAGGAGATCGTGAGTTCTACTTCTGTTTTAGGCATTGTTGGAAGAAATATCCTTCTGGGTTCAGCTCCAAGTGGGGAAAAAAGACACTGGAAACATGGAGACTGCTTGGAAGGATGGTTTAATGGTGGACAGGATCACATGGTTTGAGTTCCTGAACAGAAAAGGGGCCGAGATGCTGCGAGTCCCCAGGTTTATGCCCTCTCTGGCTTTGAACTTCCTGGGGCCCAAAAAGAGTATCCTGACTGGTTGTCAGACTCCCAGAGGGTGGGGGTCTTAGCTAGCCTTACTGGCTGATGTAATCTTCCCAGGTGCCATGTGGTGAGTTTCTGTTGCTAGAAGGGTCCTATTGTGTTAGTTTCTGTTGCTAGATGGGTCCTATTGTGTTGCAGATGATGGACAAAGATGTGAGGGAACTGAGTTTCTGCCTCTGGCCCTTTGATAAATGGGGGAGGGGGGCAAGAAGGCGGAAGCTGCTTCGTCTTTAAAACATGCTTCTCCATTTCTCATTCAGGGAAACATAATATTCTGCCTTTTTAATATTTCCTAAAATATTTCATTCTTCTAGGAAAGGGGTGGGTGCTAACTTCCTACAGCATGAAGCCTACTGTATGACTTTGGGGTTGTCCTCTCTCTCTCTCTAAGTTTATGAAGGTGGCAGCTCTAGGAAGGGGCCAACCACTTCTGAAAACTGGTCAAGAAATTCAAAGGCACAAAAGAAACCAACACCCCACCCTCTAAAATAATACGCTTTTTAAAGAAGTAGTGAAAGGTTCCAGACATTTTGCAAGTTTTAAAATAATGTCAAATTCCTCATTGGCCTTGTTGTCATAATTTTGCTTGGGCTTTCACAAGAACAAGATTGAAAAGCTTCTGCTTTTAAATTAGCCTGGGAGGAAACAAACGAAATGTTAAAAAGTTACCGATATCTGTGTAGTTACTCACCAAGCACCTCTAAATTATATTAAAGTGGCCAAATTATCTTTACAATCCCCAAGGCATGTCACAACGTTTGAGCACCCTTAATGTTTGGAAATTGAAAGCTGGAAAATTTGACACGCCCTACAAGATGTTTTAATAGTGTTCCATTTCCCTCCCTGAAAATGTTGAGATGGGAAAAGGGGAGATTAGCTACCATAAATCTGGGAGTGTCAGATAACCTGTCTCAAGTGTTGGGAGTGCAGAATAAAGTCGAGATTAAAGTAATGAACTATAGCCCTCCACTTCCCATAATCTTTGCTGGTTTCTCTCTGACTACATATTTGGGCGAGTTAACACAAAGAACCATCTTATAATCATTCTAAGACAAGTACAATTGTCCTTGCTATCCACAGATCTATTATTTTCCTGATGAAGATTTAACCAATACAGTTCTCCGTGCCAGGAAAACCTGTGTGTGGTTTCTTCCAGAAAGACATCGCCAAATTTTATCACTTGAAGGCCCAGATTCTGAAAAAGAAGGAAGATTTAGCATCTTCCAAAGAAACATCAGGGAGGAAGAGCTGAAGAGTCAATACAGGAGTAACCCAGATTCATCTTGGTTAGTCTGTGTTTTAGTCTTTTCTCCCCACGAGATTTCACTGTGTCCAAGCTTGGAACGTAACTAAGCTCTGACCTAAATCTATTCATTCAGCATTTGCCTTTTTGAGAGATTTCTCGAGACTAAGTTAGATATCCTTATCTTATCTTATCCTTTCAAAAATGAAAGAAAATAGATTGGAATTGAGCGCATGATTGCCTTTTTAATGCTTTGTATATCACCATCCATCATTTTCCTTTTTGGTTAGATTTCTTGATTTTATCTCCACCTTCTCTAAGGCTCAGTTCATCCTCTAATTTTCAGTTCCTCTTTTTTTTAGCATCAGTTTTAGCTGTTCTGATCTCATTTTCCTTTTTTTGTTTTAATCTTTTTCAGAAAAAAACCCCCAAAACAAACCATGAACAGGACTTCTTTCTTCACATTAAACAAACGAACAAAAAGTAAATAAATAATGTGCCCTCTCTCATTTTGCTCCAAACCAATTTATCTCTTTAAAAAAATCAATGTTTTCTCACTTTTCTAAAGGCTCCAATTTTTACAGCGGTTCAGGTTGGCTACAAACCAGAATCTTTTCTGGCTTGAAAATTGGTTTGGTCCAGCAAGGAAGTTCTTACAATTGAACCTTATAATTTTGTTTTGCTTTGCTTTTTACATTCTTATGTTTGTTTGTTTGTTTTTTTCATTTAAGGGAGATGTCACCAGTGAAGAACTGGCTTGGTCAGAGGAAATGAGCAACACAACTTATGGCCCTGAATATTCCAGTTTCATTACGTACCGTGAAAAGTTAACTAAATATTGGTGGAAAAGATTCATGTTGGCTCTACAGTGATCCTTGGATCAACTTGTGCTGCCTGAGTGGTAGCTCTTTTCTCCCATAAACTGCAACTTCCTAACCAGCCACCTTGTAGCTCCCTAACAAAACAAAAATGTGTATAGTCAAGGTGATAGTTTTCCCAGTTGCAATGTATGGCTGTGAAAGTTGGACCATAAGGAAGGCTGAGTGCCAAAGAATTGAGGCCTTTGAACTCTGGTGCTGGAGAAGACTGCAAGGTGATCCAACCGGTCAGTCCTAGAGGAGATCAACCTTGACTGCTCTTTAGAAGGCCAGATCCTGAAGAGGAAACTCAAATACTTTGGCCACCTAATGAGAAGGAAGGACTCACTGGAGAAGAGCCTAATGCTGGGAACGATTGAGGGCAAAAGAAGAAAGGGACGGCAGAGAAGAAGGTGGCTGGATGGAGTAACTGAAGCAGTCAATGTGAGCTTAAATGGACTCCAGAGGATGGTAGAGGACAGAAAGGCCTGGAGGAATGTTGTCCAGGGGTCGCGATGGGTCAGACAAGACTTTGCAACTAACAAAAGTATGCTTTACATGTTTATGGGAACATGATGGTTTGATTGCACTATTTTATTATTCTTATTCCCCAAAGTGAAATACAGAGATGTCTCATTTTGATCATACTGCTTCTGTGTTTCTCTCATATTATGTTTTAGGGAACTGCAATGGCTGCTGTGTTTTAATATGTGGGGTTTTTTTCCAGGATGTCTGTGATGGGGCATTTGTTGACTATTGCTAGCTTTTATGGATGTATGAATTGTCCTGTTGGATTCTCCGATTGATTAAATAGTGTGAAATGCAATTGCGGGACACTTAAGATAAAAAAAAATGGCATTAAAGAATTTTATATATAAGGGCAATCACTGTATTTTTTTGGGTATAAAACGCACCTTCCCCCCCCCCAAAAAAGAGGGTGAAAATCTGGGTGCGTCTTATACTCCAAATGTAGCCCCACCCAGCTTCTCAAACGGAGGATTCAGAGGCTGAAAAAAGCATCAGAAACAAAGCTTCAGGGAAAAAAAAACCCCCAAACAGAGCTTCAGAGGCTATTTTTTCTGAAACTCTGTTTCAGAGGCTTTCAGAAGCAGGAAAAAAAGTTTTTTCTGAAATGGAGTTTCAGAAGTTTCAGAGGCTGAAAAAAAAGCAAGGCACAGAGTTCACAACCAAGGAACCTGTTGCTAAAATTCACCTCTGGGAACAGCTGATTGGGGGTATTCCGGGAGGCCGATCCACCTGCCAATCAGCTTTTTCCTTATTTTCCTCCCCCAAAATTAAGGTGTGTCTTATACTCAAAAAAATACAGTATACAAAGTGAACGCCTCTTTGATTTTTATGCTGGTTAATTCTGACCTCTCACAAATGCCCAAACATCCTGCACCAATTTATGTCCTCCGGGTGCTTTAGCACTATAACTCCCAGGATTCTCAAACAGCCCCAAAGTTGTTGCGACTGCCAGGGAATCCTGAATGTTGTTACCACCCCAAATACCTGGTGAGAATCAGATTGAGAAAGTTCGTAGTAAAGATTGTTTTCTTTTTAAGTCAACATTGGATGTGGTGTCCCAAAATGTTGGACTTCAGCCTTCAACCGCCCCTCTTCTGTGGTGATGAGATGATGAGAATTACAATGAAACCTCTCTGTGCGTTGCCAAGTTGGGGAAGACAAGGACACATTTAACCAAGACAAATGAAACTGTATTTATTTCACTTCCCTTTCTCTCTTTTTTCGCACTCTGTGTAGAGAAGTTTCTCTTTTAGGCGAACCCTGAGAGATTTAGACTGCAACAGAAACCATTGGTGCCATCCAGGCCTGGGCTTCAAACGTTTTAGCAAGGGGTTCTCTGCCCGGTTGCTGTGCGGGGTGGCCATGGTGGGTGTGGCCTAGTTGGCCTCCTGCACCATGGTGGGGGGTTTGTTTTTGCCCTCCCCAGGCTCCAGAAGTTTTCCTCGAGCCTCTGGGAGGGCGAAAACGGCCTCCCCAGGCTCCGGAGGTCCATTTCCAGCCTTCCCGAACTTCCAGTAGGTCCTTTTTTCACCCTTCCGGAGCCTCCGTGCGCACCCTGCACTTATCTGCATCCAAAATGGGCCACGTGGGGACTCCTGGGAGGGGAGGGGCAGGATGGGCGGGGCCAGCCAGGAGTGGGATTTGGGGGTTCTCTGAACTACCCAGAATCTTAGCTAGAGGTTTTCTTGAACCCCTGTGAACCCCCAGCAGCCCACCCCTGTGTCAGGCTTCGATGTCGTCTCAAATAAATTGCATTTCCAAACAAATAGTCTTTGATGAAATCTTTCATTTATTGAGTACAACAATCTGTCCCCAACTTCGTCATAGCCGATACTAATTTCCTGCCCCCAAACCCTCCCTATCTGATGTGTCTTCGGCTCCCGAGCCCGGACCTTCGGAGGTAGAACCCTCCGAAAGTGAAGAGGAGGAGGAGGCAAGGCCCCCCTCTCCTGGCCCGTCTGGTTTGGCACCACCCCAGGCCCCAGCTGAAAGCCCTGAGGAAGAAAGCTCCTCTGAGTCAGACGTTAATGAGGAGAGGGAGTGGATTAATCCCAGGTGGCGACGATCAGAGAGACGGGCTCAGCAAAGGAGTGGGTGGGGCCGAGCACGAGGTGATGAGTCACAAAGCCAATGCCCCACAAGGTATAAAAGGAGCTGACCTTACCTTGTTGGCTTTTGTGATGAACAAATTATTAACTTGGCTGCTTGTTTCCTGAAGTACTGCATCAGATAAGTGTTTGCTAACCTTAAGACTGTTTGTTTTTGGACATGCCGGAGAGCCTTATCAGGGACTGGCCGTGGCAACTCAAAATAACAGCTGTCTTTATCTCTCCCGGGCTCGCTGCCAGCTTGTTGTTTATGAATGGTGAATAAACGACTTTCGTACACTTCTGTTTGTGTGTGTGCTTGTCTGGGCTCCTGAAGCAGGGAGGGGACAGAACACTATCCTTTGGCCTCTTCTCTGCGTCTCATTGGCCATCTTCCAAGTCACTCTCCCCATCTCTACTACTTCAGGTCACAGGAATGTCCCCCCTCCCATCCCATCTCCTAGGGGATATTATCTACAGGGAAAATAAGTAGGTGAAAATCAAACGTCTCCTTCTTCTCTTCATGTCAGCACTAGAGTGAACATAGTTTGGAGTGCTGACAATTATATATTATTTGCCTGTCCCAAAGCAACTTATAGAAAGGAAGAGCCTTGATAACCCTACCCACTAAGACTCGTTTGATCAGTTCTGCTGGTGTTGAGCTGTGAATAAAACTAGGCCAATAACCACAAACAAAATGTTTAAAAAGTTATGATATTTCTGTAGTTACTTACCAAGCATATCTAAATTACATTAAAGTAAGCAAAATATCTTTCCAATCTTTGCCTGTCAGAACGTTTGAGCAATTGTGGTCAAAAATTGATACAGTATGGATGACTCTGGGATTGAGAAGAGATATCGAAGAGAGGGAGATAATGACAAATACATGGGCAGACCATAACCCAATAAAAGTGGATTATTTTCTTCACGTGGACTCTCTCTAAAAAAGGTTTGCAAAATATAGGGCCTTTGGAGAAAACGGGCATAAAGATCAGCAATGTCTTTGGTGCTTCAACCGAGGTAGGTATAAACGAAGCAGCCATCTTTTCATGGGCTTAGTTAAGAGTGTTGTTTCGATTAATTAATTCAAGAGAAAGTCCTCAGCCCTTTTTTTGTTTCAAGGAAAAGATTAAGCTTTCTTCATTCAGAAGGTCCTAGGAACTGAGTGATTCCTTCTGTAGGAAGTTAGCACCTACCCCATCCCTCTCCTAGAAAAATAAAATATTCTAGGAAATATTAAAAAGGCAGAATATTATATTTTCCCTAAAGGAGAAACGTGTTTCTAAAAAACATAAACTCAGCTCCCTGCCCCCCCTTCCCCAGCAGATATTTTGGTGCCAACCTATCTACAAGACAAAGGCTAGTCCAACTTATCTACAAAACAAAAGACAGGGCCCTCAGAATGTGATAGGGTTAGCCCTCACTCAAGATCCAAACCAGGACAAAGCGATTAAGCTATAATAAGAATTCCCAAAGCCCCTTCATTACATGATCACCCAACAAGATTCGATTGGGCCTGGGACTCAACACAACCTACAAAGTTACCCCTGCATGGCCCGAAGGGAGTCTGACAACCAATCAGAATACATTTCTTACACAGGAACAGGAAGCTCCGAGGTGGGGCCCAAGAGAGAATATAAATCTCTCTCTCTCTCTCTCACCCATGTACTCATTTGCCCAGGACCTCAAACCACATGGACCAGTCCACCATCAAACTATCTTTTCAAGCAGTATCGTTCTCCCCACTTGGAACTGAACCCAGATGGACATTTTTCCAACACTTCTTTCTTTCATCCCTTCCTTCCTCTTTTTTTTCTTCCTTTCTTGAGAATAGAGCAACAGAATTCAGAGGAAGAAGTACAACCTCAAAGGACTGTGTGCGGAGGGAGTGGGGGAATTAATAATACTGAAACTAGTTACCCACAACTCTGCAACGTTGCAACACAGTTTTTTTTAAAAAAAGGAAGAAGCTTCAACTATGGTTGTGTTCAAACACTTGTTGTAATTTTTTTTTTTTTACACACACAAAGGCCTCCCAAAAATCACTTTACTGACAGATAGAGAAGTTATCTGAATAGGAAGAAACCTATTCAAAAGTTTTTTGAGGGTTCCAGTCAAAGTTTTCAGCAATCACAACTAGTGGGGACAGAATCAGCGATGGGATTCAGCCAGTTCGCACCTATTCGGGAGAACCGGTTGTTAACTTTCTAAGCAGTTCGGAAAACCGGTTGTTGAAAGAAATCTTATTTTGTTGTTTCCCCCCAACTTTACAGGGCTAATCCTGTAAGGAAGGCAGGAAGGAAACATTCTGGGGTTGTTTCTAGCCTAATCTTTATTTCCCTACTTACAGAAACTGCTACTCTGGTTAACCCTTATTAACATTGTAACAGTGAGTGATGTTGAGTTAGCCATGCCAACATGGTCACATGACCACTGAGCCATGCCTACCAAGCTGGTTATTAGGGCAGAGAACCAGTTGTTAAATTATTTGAATCCGCCACTGGACAGAATGAAATGACTTCTCTTTCCACGTTACAATCTGACTTCAGTCTTATGCCTTGCTGTGTTATCACTGAAGGAACAACCCAGATATGCAGGGATGCATATCTGCCCATTCATAGATCCAAAAAGATATTCTTGGGAGGGGGGAAGGGTGGAAGAGTCCTTTTAAACATATTTTGGGGAGCCAAGGATGCCCAAATTTAACTCCCTGGCCAAGGGTGAAATCCAGCAGGTTCTAACAGGTTCTGGAGAACTGGTAGCGGAAATTTTGAGTAGTTCAGAGAACCAGCAAATACCGGATTTTGCAATAGCCTTCCCCTGCCATGCCCACCAAGCCATGTCCACAGAACCGGTAGGGAAAATTTTTGAATTTCACCCCTGCCCCTGGCACTGTGGGCAAGAATATGGGCAGCATTTTTGGCTATCCCAAAGGTGCTTTTTCAGGAGGCAACTGGGCTTCCTTGTTTTTTCTTTGAAGACGTTTCACTTCTCATCCAAGAAGTGCAGGGGTGAAATTCAAATTTTTTTCCCTATCAGTTCTGTGGGCGTGGCTTGGTGGGCGTGGCAGGGGAAAGATATTGCAAAATCTCCATTCCCATCCCACTCTGGGGCCAGCCGGAGGTGGTATTTGCCGGTTCTCCAAACTACTCAAAATTTCCGCTACCGGTTCTCCAAACT
>WNWU01000046.1:4357774-4373273 GCA_012654045.1 Ptyas mucosa | reverse complement strand
CTTTCTTTCTTTCTTTCTTTCTTTCTTTCTTTCTTTCTTTCTTTCTTCAGAATAGAGAAGAAGGTATCTGGAAACTGTAGGACAACTTCGCAAGAACCTGTGGGCAGGGAGGGAGGGAGGTTAATACTATTCTAACTGGTAGGCACAACCAAGTAATATTACAAAACAGGTTTTTTTAAAGGAAGAGGCTTCAACCGTAGTTGTGTCAAAACACTCCTGGCCACTGTCGTAATTTTTTTCACAAACAGAGACACGGGGACTCCCTGTCAAAACCACCTTACTGCCAGACAGAGAAATTATCCAAGCAGGAGAAAACAGGTTGAAAGGGGAGGTTTTTAAGGATTCAACTCAACATTAGCTTTGGCACGACTACTTTCCTTCAGTTGTCCAGTTGTCAAACATCTGAACGTAACTGACATGCCCAAGGGGGATGCTGCAATGGTCATTAAGAGAAAAAATGATCCTATGTCACTTTTTGCCAGTGCCAATATAACTTCAAACAGTCACTAAATGAACTGTTGTAAGTCAAGGACTACCTATAATAAATAGTTCAGGGTTGAAATGAGGCTCCTTGGTGCTCTCTGAGCTTGGAGATGTTTCTTGCAGATGTTTCCTTACCCAAACTAGTGTGTGAGCCTCAGGATCCGTTGCATGCCTCATAGCTTCAGGTGAGTTTTCTTTTTTTTTGATGGACCTCCCCAAGGCTGCTCAGGGTTGTACTGGAAGTGGCTTTGGAGAACCAAGTTTATCTGAAGTACTAGTACCACTTTATAAAGCCTTGTAAAGCCACACTTAGAATCCTGCATCCAGTTTTTGGTCACCATATTTTTAAAAAGAGGTTGAGACTCTGAAAAAAGTACAGAGTACAGAGAAGAGCAACAAAGATTATTAGACATGCCCAGTTCCTGCAACCGTTCTTCACATGTTTTAGCCTCCAGTCCCCTCATCATCTTTGTTGCCCTTCTCTGCATTCTTTTTAAAGACTCCACATGTTTTACAAGTGTACCATTTCCATTCCTGGAAATATTAAGATGGGAAAGGGGGCATCAGCTGAATCTGTGATTGACAGCTAACTCTCAGAAGTGTGGGGAGTACAGATTAAAGCTGAGATTAAAGTAAAACAACAACAACATAAGGCTGCACTTCCCATAATCTCTATTGGTTTCCTCTGATTACGTATTTGGGGTTCTTGGTCCTACCTCAGCCTATTTCAGCAGAATCCCTCCATATATTACGACAGGGGCCCGAGGAAACACTCAGAACCATCTTCTGATCGTTCTAATAAGGTAAGTACAATTTTCCTTGGCTATCCACAGACCTGTCATTTTCCTGATGAAGGTTTAGCCAATACAGTTTCCATGCCAGGAGAATTCCTGTGTGGTTTCTTCCAGAAAGACGCCAGCAAATTCGACCACTTGAAGGCAAAGATTCTGAAAGGCAGGAAGGGAAAATCAACATCTTTTAGAGAGAGAGAGTAGAGGGGCAGAGCAGAAGATTCAACGCAGGAGCAATCCAGACTCATCATGGTTATCATGTCTCTTTTATTTTGCTCCTTTTCTTCCTGCAAGTCTTCACTGTATCCCAGCTTGGAGTTTAGTTAAGATCTGATCTAAATCTATTTATTCAGCATTTATATTTTGAGAGATTTCTTGAAATTTAGTTGACTACCATTATGAGCTGTTCAAAACTCTAAAGAAGAGAAGTTGAAACTGGTCATTAACCCATTTTAATGCTTTCTATTTATTGCTTCTTTGCCTTGGTGGCACAGCAGATTAAAGTGCTGTTAAGTAACATCAGCTGCCTGCAATTACTGCAAGTTCGAATCTCACCAGGCTTAAGGTTGACTCAGCCTTCCATCCTTTCAAGGTAGGTAAAATGAGGAGCCGGATTGTGGGGGCAATAAGCGGACTTTGTATAAAAAAAGAATACCACTTTGGGGGGGGGGCAAAAGCCCTACTAAGCAGGTATTTTCAAAAGTATGAAGGCTATTGCTTAATGCATAGTAAGCCGCCCTGAATCTCCAGAGAAGGGCAGCATATAAATTGAACCAATAAATAAATAAATTGAACCAATATTTCACCACCAATCATTTTTTTCCTTTTTGGTTAGAATTCTGGATTTTATCTTCAGCTTCTCTAAAGCTCAGTTCATCCTCCAATTTTCAGTTCCCCTCTTTCGTCAGTTGAACAAACAGACGAAAAGTAAATAAATAATATTCCCTCTCCCACAGCCTCAAACCAGTTTTCAAGCCAGAAAGGATTCTGGTTTGTAGCCAACTTGAACCGGTGTAAAAATTGGAGCCCTTGTCTAAGTGAGAAAAATATAGCTGCATATACTGTAGATGTATTGATCTGATCCACCAAGGTGTTCTTACATTTAAACCTAAAATATCTGATTCTCCCCCCAACTAAGGAAGGAAATATCCCTGCCCAGTTTGGGATTTTTTGACCTCCAAAATTATTCAGATGGGCTGTAGTTACAAGGTTACCTGCTCCAACTCTCATGTTTCATGTTTTTGCTTCTAAGGGAGACATCACCATTCAAGGACTGGCTTTGTCAGAGAAAATGAGCAATGCAACTGAGTCCCTTGAAGATTTGGATTTCCTTGAGTACCTTGAGTACTATGAAAAGATAATTATATTGCAAAAAAGGATGGGGATTGCTTCTCTGGTGATCTCCAGTTTTGCATTTGTGTTGGGGTTCCTTGGCAATGGGCTGGTCATCTTCATCACCGGCTTTCGTATGAAGAAGACGGTCAACACAGTTTGGTTCCTCAACTTGGCCATTGCAGACTTCATCTTCATCTTTTCCCTGATTTTTGTCCGTGCTGCTGTGGTCTTCAAGTGGTACATCAACCAGTACTTGTGCAAGATGAACAACGCCCTCATCTTCCTCAACCTTTACGCCAGTGTTTATATCCTGACAGTCATCAGCATTGACCGTTGCATTTTTGTCCGGCATCCGATCTGGGCTCAGAACCACCGAAAACCTCGAGAGGCTTCTTTTGTGACCTTGGGTGTGTGGATCCTGGCCTTGGTATTGTCTTCTCCCCCTCTCTATTTTGGGGGAACCATACAAAATCCAAATGACAAGAACATGAACTGTTTTAAGGCTTACGGTAACACCATAGATACTCAAATCTCCACGCGTCGCAATATGATCATCAGCCGTTTCATCTTTGCCTTCGTCATTCCCTCCATTGTTATTTTTCTCTGCTACGGAGCCGTTGTCTTGAGATTGAGAGGCAGTCAACTGTTTCAAACAAGCAAGCCCTACAAGATCATCACGGCTTTGATTGTGACTTTTTTTGTATGCTGCTTCCCTTATCATGTGTTTTCTTTCATTGACCTGAAATATTCATCACGTCAAGACATGTGGATGGCACTGAATATTGGTGATCCCATAGCATCGTGCTTGATTTTTATCAACAGCTGCATCAATCCCATCCTCTACGTCTTTATGACAAAGGGCTTCAAAGACAGCCTGAAGTGGTCCCTCTTTTCTGCGTTTGAGAATGCCTTCACTGAAGAGGTCAGGCAGACCTCCACAACCAACAAAACCAAATCTTCAGCAGAAGTGGAATTGCAGTTATGAATTCTGTCACACCGTCCCATGCCCTAAGCTTGAGGAGAAGCATGCAATGCTCAGAGTGTCCATTCAGAATCTATTCCCTTCACATTCGAACCGATTACTTTCCCCACTCCGAAGCTACAGTGAATTGTGCATGTGGTTGATTCATCTGGATATATATATATATATATATATATATATATATATATATATATATGTATATATATTTGCTTTCTTCTCTTATCGTAGGTTTTTGTATGTATTTTTCTTCAACCGGGTATTAACTGATTACTAATCAGTCCAAAATAGATCTATATTAGTCTCCCAATAGGCAGCAAAATTCATGCTTGCTGTCTGAAGAAGCCTAGGATCGTGGTTGTGATTTCACTTGAAAAATTTTATATTCTTGGTTATTCCTGTAGGTGAATAATGAATTACAATAGATCGGTGTCCTCTTAATTCTGAATCTCTCCAATGTGAAGAGTGGTTACAATTTGATTTTTCTTGGTTTGCTTTGCAAAAGCCCTTTTGTTGGTAGATCATTAACAAACCTGGATCTCTTTCATTGATTCATTGCATTTCCTCTTACCTACGGTTTAAATGATATATTTAGATGCCTGAGATGTAGCTCTTTTCTCCCCTAAACTGCAATATCCTAACCACCCATGTTACAGCTCCCTTAATCTGCTTTACTCAGTTATGAAAGCCTAATAGCCATTTTATTGTTATTTTCTCTCATATTAAAAAAGAGATATATGTCTCATCTAGATAATACAGCTTCTGTTCTCATCTAACACCGTTTTATGGAACTGCAACAGCTCTTGTGTTTTAATTCGTGAGGTTCTTTTTCCTCTAGAGTTGGGATAGCATGATGTTATTGCTAGTTGTTATGAAATATGGTATGCATTGTTTCTTCTGACTCTCCAAGTTGGTTTAATTGTGTGAAATGTAGTGGAACAATGCTTAAATAAAACGGAATGAAAAATTATGTGTAATGACAATTATTTAAACGCACAGATGCATATCATGGTCAGTCCAAACAGCTTGCATTGATTTATGTCCTCCTGATCTTTGGGACTACTCCCAGATTTCCTGGAGGGTTGCTTTCCGTTGCCAGAGAATCCTGGATATTATCATCTCTCCCCCCCATATCTCGTGAGTATCAAATTGAGAAAGTTTGTAGTCAAGGTTGTTTTCTTTTTAAGCAAAAACCTTTCTTTCCAATTTAACCGATGTTGGTGTTGTGCCCAAAAATGTTGGACGTCAGCCCTCAACAAGCCCGCTTATATAGTTGGGATGATGAGAATTACAGTTAAACCCCTCTGCATGTTGCCAAATTGGGGGAGACGATTACACATTCAACCAAGATAAACAAAACTGTTTCTCTTTCACTTCTTTCTCTTTTGTGCCCTCTGCAGTAAATAAACAAATTTCTCCATTGGGAAAGCCCTGCCAGATTTGAACTGAAAAGCTCACCCTCTCTCTCTCTCTCAGCCCAACTCAACTACAGGGTTGTTCTTGCGAGGAAAACAGGAGAAGGAAGTTGTGTTGGTATTATATCCCCCCTTTTTGCCAGAATATGTGGGTGGAACACACATGTAATTGGTAAAAGATTAAAAATTGATCAGATCAGGGAGACTTGATCGATGCTTTTAATTTTTCTGATGCAAAGGAAGGTATTGATAGAGGCAACAGAAAAGGATTCCTTCAGTGGCTCCCAAAAGCTTTTAACCATGAAGGTCTAGCAGCCGGGGGAAAGTTCTGGTAAGAAATTTATAGTATCCAATTTTCCATGCCAATTATTTTCAGATGTCAGATATCACTTTCTGTGAGCTTCCAGTCAGGTTTCAGGCAATCACAACTCCCAAAATTCTTCACAGCCATGGTTTTACTTTGCCTGCAGGAGGTAGATCTTTGTTATGTAGAATAGACTGGCCCAGGCCTTAATGGCCCATTGACAAAGGTGGGGGGAGGGCTGAGTTCCTGCCTTCCTTTTAGAGAAAATATCCTTTTAATATTTCCTAAAATATCTCATTCTCTCAGGAGAGGGGTGGGTGCTAACATCCTACAGTATATTACCTAGTTTGGGTAATGAAATGTCTGGAAGAAAAGGAGCAAGTTCAGAAGAGCACCAAAGACCTCTCATTTCAACCCTGAGCTACAAATATTCTCCTTTATTGATATGTTTACCACCCTGAGCTATTTGTAAAAATAATAAAGGTGAGATACAAATAAATAAATAACATTGCTCTCCTCTAAGGAAATCAGCTGAAATCAGTGCGCGAGACAGCTGGTTTGTGTGGATTTGTGGTGCATCAACCAGTGCAGGAATAAATGAAACAAACAACTCAACTCTTTCCTTCCTTCCTTCTTTCTTTCCTTCCTTCTTCCTTTGTTCCTCTCCCTCCCTCCCTCTTTCTTTCTTTCTTTCTTTCTTTCTTTCTTTCTTTCTTTCTTTCTTTTTTCCTTCCTTCCTTCCTTTCTTTTGTTCATTCATTCATTCTTTCTTTCCTTCCTTCTTTCTTTCTTTCTTCAGAATAGAGAAGAAGGTATCTGGAAGCTGTAGGACAACTTCGCAAGAACCTGTGGGCAGGGAGGGAGGGAGGTTAATACTATTCTAACTGGTAGGCACAACCAAGTAATATTACAAAACAGGTTTTTTTAAAGGAAGAGGCTTCAACCGTAGTTGTGTCAAAACACTCCTGGCCACTGTCGTAATTTTTTTCACAAACAGAGACACGGGGACTCCCTGTCAAAACCACCTTACTGGCAGACAGAGAAATTATCCAAGCAGGAGAAAACAGGTTGAAAGGGGAGGTTTTTTTAGGATTCAACTCAACATTAGCTTTGGCACGACTACTTTCCTTCAGTTGTCCAGTTGTCAAACATCCGAACATAACTCACATGCCCAAGGGAATGCTGCAATGGTCATTAAGAGGAAAAATGATCCTAAGTCACTTTTTCCAATGCCAGTGTAACTTCAAAGAGTCACTAAATGAACTGTTGTAAGTCAAGGACTACCTGAAATAAATTGTTCAGGGTTGAAATGAGGCTCCTTGGTGCTCTCTGAGCTTGGAGATGTTTCTTGCAGATGTTTCCTTACTTTTTAGACTGAAAGCTCCCTCTCTCTCAGCCCAACTCACCTCACAGGGTTGTCGTTGCGAGAAAACCAGGAGGAGGAAGGTATGTTAGATACGTTCACCACGATGAGTCAGTTGTGAAAATAATAAAGGCAGGATACAAATAAGTAACATTGCTCTCCTCTAAGGAAATCAGATGAAATCAGTGCATGAGAGAGCTGGTTTGTGTGGTTTTGTGGTGCATCAACCAATGCAGGAATAAACAAACAACTCAACTTTTTTTTTTAATTTGATTTATATGCCGCCCTTCTCCGGAGACTCAGGGCGGCTTACAATGCATTAAGCAATAGCCTTCATACTTTTGTATATTTATACAAAGTCAGCTTATTGCCCCCACAAACTTTTAATGGTCTTAGTTAAGGGTGTTGTATAAATCAATCAACTCAGTAAAAATGCTGGATTAAGAATTGAGCTTTTCGGATTCAGAAGGGATTGTTTCCTTCCTTCCTTCCTTCCTTCCTTCCTTCCTTCCTTCCTTCCTTTTTTTCTTTCTTGAGAATAGCGCAGTAGAGAATAGAGAAAGGTATTAGGAGGCTATAGTAGAATTTCACAAGAATCTGTGGGGAGGGAAGCAGGTTAATACTACTCTAAATAGTAGCCATAACCAAGCAAAACAGATTTTTAAAAAGGAAAAAGCTGTGGCTTCAATCATACACCCATCCACATGCACATGTGCGGATCTGGATGGGGAGAAACAAACTCAGACTCAACCCCCCCAAGACCAAGTGGCTGTGGCTTCCGGCATCCCGGTATAGTCAGCTGGTACCATCACTGACAATTGGGGATGAGACCTTACTTCCCACAGAGAGGGCTCGCAACTTAGGTGTCCTCCTGGATTCACGGCTATCTTTAGAAGAGCACATGACAGCCATGGCCAGGGGGGGCTTTTATCAGGTTCACCTGATCTGCCAGTTGCGTCCCTTTCTGGATCAGGACATCTTGCGTACAGTCACTCATGCCCTAGTCACCTCCCGTATGGACTACTGTAATGCTCTCTACATGGGGCTCCCCTTGAAGAGCACCTGCAGGCTCCAGCTGGTCCAGAATGTAGCCATGCGGGTGATTATGGGCGCAACTCGTTATGCCCATGTAACACCTCTCCTGCACGAGCTGCACTGGCTCCCGGTGGTCTTCCAGGTGCGATTCAAGGTGTTAGTCATCACCTTTAAAGCGCTCCATGGCTTAGGAACTGGGTACCTATGAGACCGTCTTTTGCCACCAATAGCCTCCCACCGACCAGTTCGTTCTCACAGGGAGGGACTACTCAGGGTACCGTCAGTCAAATCATGCCGACTGGCGACTCCCAGGGGGAGGGCCTTCTCTGTGAGGGCTCCAACCCTTTGGAATGAACTGCCCCCGGATATCCCTGATCTCCGTGCTTTCCGCTGTGCCCTCAAGACCCTGATGTTCCAACAGGCGGGGCTAAACATGAACATGTGAATGATCTTTTAAAATGTACACCGCCTTGAGTCCTACGGGAGAAAGGCAGTATATAAATATAATTAATTAATAAATAAATAAAATAAATAAACATAAGGGACTCCCCTAAAATCTTTTTTAAAAGCCCTCTAAAAATCACATTCCTGGCAAATAGAATAATTATCCAAGCAGGAGAAAACCTATTCAATTTGTCTTGAAGGTTCAACTCACAATTAGCTTTCGCACCACATCTTTCCTTCCTTTCCCTTAGAGCAGTATTTCTCAGCCTTGGCTGCTTGAAGATAGGTGGACTTCAACTCCCAGAATTCCGCTGGCCGGGGAATTCTGGGAGTTGAAGTCCATGTAGGAATGTTCTTGGATCGAGCCCAATGAAGGAGATACACAGGCATGTGTATAATCAAGTTTGTTTATTTACATAATGTTTCTCTCTTACAGGTTTGCAGCTAGAATGGAGCCCAGACCGCATGGATGACCCTTAAGTACTCCAGGGGCGGAGTCCAGGTGAGGAGGGGTCAGTGGGTGAAGGGATCCCTGGGTAGTTAACCCTTACAACACTAGGTTTGGAGGGCAGGCATTTATACTTAACAAATCCCCCTCTAGATGCCTGGCCGTAAGATCACAAGTGGATTGATCATGGTTTATCGATTTGTGTAGTATGACACCTAGTTTGGATGTCAAATAGGTATGCTGTTTGTTTAACAGAGGTTTGGTTAAGATGTCAGCAGTTTGTTCTTGTGTATCACAATGTAATACTTTAATAAAGCCCATGCTGGAGAGTTGCCTAACGTGTTTGTGTTTTATATCTATGTGTCTCGACCTTTGACCCACAGCATCAGCTCTAGATATTTCGATAGCTGCCTTGTTGTCTTCATGTATGTGGATGGGGTATGTGGGTTCGGCCCAGATGTTGGAGAGCAAGTCATCGAACCACACCAGATTATTCGCAGCTTTGGATAAGCATATATATTCGGCCTCAGTAGTCGATGTAGCCACTAGGTTTTGCTTACCAGTGTACCAATGTACAGGGCTGCCGTTCAAGAAAAATATGTACCCTGATGTACTTTTTCTACATTTCACGTCCCCAGCCCAATCTGCGTCTGCATAACATGAAAGAACTGGCTTACCGGATGTTTCCGGTTCTAGACATAGGCATGCTTCTGTACTATGCTTTAAGTATCTAAGTATCCTTTTTGTGGCATCCCAATGATAATTGGTGGGCTTGCCCACATGCCTCGACAGAAGGTTGACAGTTAATGCTATGTCAGGCCTCGTCCAGTTCGCTATATAAAGTAAGGAGCCTATTATGGATCTGTATAAGGTATTGTCATTAAAAGGCTCTGACTCATCGTACATGTTTTTTAGGAAGTCTGGTGTCATGGGGGTTTCGCATGGTCTGGCATCAAACATGTAACATTTATGTAGCAATTCCACTATCTTTTCTCTCTGTGACAGTCTGAAGCCTTTGTTGGTTTTGGTAATTTGTACCCCTAGATACTTGTCAACCTTTCCTAGTACCTTCAAGGTGAAGTGCTTTCCCAGTTCTTTAGCAAATGTTTCACACTTATGATCTTGGTCACCAACATATAGAATGTCATCAACATATACCAGAACGTATTCTATGGATTTACCCAACCTTTTGATGAAAAAACAGTTGTCGGCAGAGGTGGCTTCAAAACCCATTGACCTTAATGTTTTTGACAAGCATTCATACCACCGTTTCCCAGACTGTTTTAGTCCGTATAGACTCTTGTTCAATAACCAGGTTTCCCCTTTGCGTGTGTTTTTACTATGTGGAGCCCTAACATAAATTTCCTTATCTAGATCAGCGTGGAGATACGCTGTCTGCACATCGAATTGGTGTACTTTTAAGTTTAGAATCGAGGCTATCACCAATGCACACTTTACGCTTTCTGCTCTGACGGTGGGGGAATATGTGTCTGTGTAATCGTCTGGGAATCGTTGGGCAAATCCCTGGGCTACCAATCTAGCCTTATATAATGATTTACCTCCCTCTAGAGACTTTATTTTGTATATCCACCTAGTGCCTATGGTGGTCTTATCACTAGGGGCCTCTGCGGGCGTGTATACCTTTAGCTCACGCAGGCTGTTCATCTCTTTCTCCATCGCCTGTTCCCACTTTTCCTTCTCGTCAGTGGGTAAATTGAGGACTTCATCGTAATTATTGGGGGTTACTTGGTTAGCATGGAGAGATAGCACATAGTCCTCTAGTTTCTTGGGGGTTTTATTTCTAGAAGTCCTAACTGGCCTTTCGGGCGTGGTTTCCGTATCGTGAAGGTACCTGGCTTCCTTTTCCGTGAGTGTTTCTACTTTTAGGTCTGGGTGTCCCTCTTTCCACTCTCTGATTCTTATCCTATGCTCCCTTGGTTTTGTAGCTTCTATGTCATTGTTTATTGGTCTGCCCTGTTGTGTTTTGATATGTGAACGGTTGGTGTTTTCCCCTTCTGTGGTTATTTCATTAAGATGTATTTTGGACCAATTAGAGTTTTCATGAAATACTGCGGTGCGTGAAACTATGAAATTGTTGTTGCTGTCAATGAACCTAAAACCCTTGGTGCCCGGTTCATATCCCATGAATCTTAGTTGCCTGGAAACTTTGTCTCCCTTCCTGCGTATCTGTCTGGGGATATGAACATCGGCGGTTACACCAAATATGTGAAGGTGTGCTATCTTTGGCTTCCTATTATACATGACCTCGTACGGTGTTTTATTTATTACGCTACACCATAACCTGTTAAGCGTGTAATTTGAGTATAAAACGGCTTCTGACCAGTAGTGTTGTCCTAACCCTGCATCCTCTAGCACACATCTCATCATTGTCTGTAGGGTTCCATTTTTTTTTTCTGCGACTCCATTTTGAAATGGCGAAAAAGGGGCCGACGTAAAGCGCAGCATCCCTTGCGCCCTGAGCCAATTTGAAAATTCTTGAGACATGAACTCGGACCCTCGGTCTGTCATTATTTGCTTGATTTTAATATTATGTTGCAGTTCTATCTTTTTATGAAATTCTTTAAATTTCTGGAACACCTCATGTTTGTGCTTGAGTGTATATATATAACCGTAGCGACTGAAGTCATCTACGATAGTCAGGAAAAACCTTTTCTTATATTTGATGGATGGCCTTAAGGGCCCAACTAGGTCCATGTGTACCATTTGAAACAAGGAATTTGTGGTGCGTTCTGATTTTTTTGGTCTGGCTTTGGTCTTCAACTTGGAACATTTGCACACCGAACACTCTAAATAGTTTTTGCAATTTTTAACCTTTAATCCATCAGAACAATTGACCATTTTTTGTACAACCGGAAAACTGCTATGACCCAATTTTCTATGCAATAAATGGGCACACTCATCGTGAATGGGTTTGCCTAACGATGGCTTCTCTTTTTCTAAAGTTTGGTTCATGTCTGGGTCACTGGGCGTCGGGTCGTGATTAACTTCCTCTGTCTCCTCGGTGTTGGGTGCAGTGTCTATCATGTCGCTAGTGTTGGTGTTTATCCTGGGGGGGCTGCTACAGTTAGGCTGGAAGTATGGTAAACCCTCGCTTATTATAGTTCTACCGATGATCCTCTCATCTCTGGTCAAAAATACCTTCCCTTCCTTAAATGTTATTTTTGTTCCCGTTTCCTTGCTTAGCTTCAAGGTGGCTAGTATGTTATAGGGTATCTCCGGAACAAGCAATACCCCCTCTATTTCCCCTATCTCTGGGATGTTTATGTTGCCTTTTCCGGTTACTAGCACGTTGCTTTGGTTAGCCACTTTAATGGTGAATTTCTCTTCTGTGAATTTGGTAAATAATTTTGTGTCATAAGTGGTATGGTTTGTGGCTCCTGAATCTAGGAGCCATGCATTTTTGGTGTTGGTGTATCCCAGTGTGCTGTCCCTTGCTCTCAGCCCATATAGTGAACCCTTGTGACTGTCCCGGGAACTGTCCCGGTATCTCCTCCCGTCCCTGGGTTTGGGTGAATCTCTGCGCCTATATCTGTTCTCATTTGTCTGTCTTTCGGGGAGTCTATGTCTGTTTTCAGTCCTGTCTCTAGATTGTGAGTGTCTCATGTCTCTTATTCTCCTGGGGCAATCTCTTTTATAGTGTTCCCTGGAGCCACAATTGAAGCATTCTATGTCGCTGTAGTCTCTGCTGTGGAATTCTACTCTTTTGCTAATCCTTGGTTCTCTGTGGTTCTGGTATCTATCCCTCCTGAGGTTGTCTTCCGCGATAAGTTTACTGGTTAGCATATCTAAGGTGATGCGTTCTAGGCTGGAACTGTCTAAGTGCATGATGAAATCATTCCAGCTGTGGTCTAAGGAATTTATGATCACGCTCACCATGTTCCCTTCTGTTATGTTCTCCCCCCTCTGAATTAACTCAGCTCTGGTGGCATTGAGTGACAATATGTGTTCACTCATTGAAGTTCCCCCCTTGAGTTTGGCTGAGTAGAATTCCCTGGTGATTCTTGTGGTAGTGGCTATACTTCTGCTGTGGAACATTTTATGCAAAAAGGTTACTATTTCTGACACTGTCAAGTTGTGGCTGATACTGGGATACATACTGAGTGATATGCTGGTTAGTAACAAGTGGTAAGCCTTATGATGCATGCAATCTAACTGAAAAGTCCAAGGCTTTTCAGGTGGGTTAGTTATAAAAAATAGTAAATGTTCCTTTAAGAGGACAACCTGTAACTGTTGGTTCCATTCAACAAAGTTAACCCCATCTACCCTGAGTTTGGGAAAGTCATTTGGAAGTGTCCCTGTATTGTGAGTAATATTACCTATTGAGGGTTGCTGTCCATGGTCCAAAGCAAAAGGGAACTCACAATAAGGCAGGGGAATGCAGGGAGTCAGTCTGTAGTGACTTGCTTCTATGGTCTGTTGTTTTTTTATTGCAGGTCGGTTCTGCGCATGCTCCTGGGCCATTCTGTCTCTGCCGCCGTCGTGGAAGGAGCTCGTTCCTGCTGCTCCCGGGTGAAGGCCTTGCCTCTCGAGTTGGACTTCTGGCTCCGTCTTTGGAGGTCCTTGGAGGCCGAAGTTTATTTGGGTCGCCGTCTGGAGCGTCGTGGGTCTCGTTGCGCCGCCTGGACATCGATGCGGGTCCGCGAGGCTTGGGTGAAGGCCCTGGGGCTCCGGTCCGCTCTGGAGGCCGAAGTTTAGGTACGGGCCGGCGCCTATGCCCGTCGACAACCCCGGAGGTCTCGGCTGAGTCCTTTGGTGTGGTAAGTATTCATTTATTTCTCCCGGTTTTATGGCGTAGCTTAGGGGATGCATGGCGAGGTTTCCGGCGTAGAAGGTGGGGGGCTGTGCCCACGCCTCGGTATTTCTCTTCCATAGTTGGTCTTCGTGGCTGCCCTTATGCGTGTAGGACGTCACTTTATTTCCCCCTGCGGTATCGGTATCGGCATCGGAACTTATTATTTTTATTTTGGTTCCGAAAGCCGCGGTGATGGTCCGCATGGCCTTTTCTACTTCGAGTTCGGTAGGCGAACTTGATGTCACCTGTCCGGTATAGTTCTTGGCCTCGTGGTTGTATTCGTAGGCCTTGTGGTGGTAGGCCTCGTTTCCCGCCGGGTTTTTTAAATCTCGGGATCTGATTGGGGATTGGTCGGCCATCTTGGGTGATGTCACCATCCAAGATGGCCGTTGTGGGGAGCGCGCGAATCTTGGATCGGCTTCATCAGTGAGCGAGTGGTAGGGGTTTAAATCGCTTACCACGTTTTGGTCTCTGCACTCCGTTTTGTCATCTTTCTTCCCGGTCGCTGCCCCGCAGTCATCAAGGAGGTTGCGGAGTTCCGCGATGAGACTGGACTTGTTTGATGTCGATCCGGCTAGGCTTAGTAGCTTTTCTTTTAGCTCCTTTTCTTCGCGTAGCTCGGTCTCTGATTCATCCTCTCTTTCGTCTAGGCTTCTCTCTGTTATTCTTGAGTAGCCAGGGCTGGAGAGTCGTTCTTTATTCCTTTGCATTTCTGCTAGCTTGGCTTCAGCTGAGGCTAGCATTTCTTCCATCTTCTTTTTGGATGCACGGGTGTTTACTCTTTCGGTTTCTTCGTTCAGCTTGATATTTTCAGACATCCTTTTAGTTTGGTTTGGGCTATTTAGAACCATCCTCTGCTACCAGATTTGTAGGAATGTTCTTGGATCGAGCCCAATGAAGGAGATACACAGGCATGTGTATAATCAAGTTTGTTTATTTACATAATGTTTCTCTCTTACAGGTTTGCAGCTAGAATGGAGCCCAGACCGCATGGATGACCCTTAAGTACTCCAGGGGCGGAGTCCAGGTGAGGAGGGGTCAGTGGGTGAAGGGATCCCTGGGTAGTTAACCCTTACAACACTAGGTTTGGAGGGCAGGCATTTATACTTAACAGTCCACCCATCTTCAAGGTTGAGAAACGCTGCTTTAGCTTAGAGGCTTTTTTTTTCAACAACTAGTTAGGCGTGAATAAAGCCTCTTCTCTTCCCATGTTACAACTTTACCTCAGGCTTAGACCTTACTTGCTCGTTCCTAAAGAAACACTCCTAATGCAATTCACAGGGATGCATATCTATCCAGTCCTCTCTCTAAAAAGATACTCTTGGGGGTAGAAGAGCCTATTTAAACATCTTTTGGGGAGGGAAGGAAGCCCAAAGTTAACCCCATGGCATTGTTGGAAAGATCACAGGCAGTGTTCTTTTTATGTATTTCTCTCTTTTTCCCTTTCCCCATGCTGGCTGGGGAATTCTGGGAGTTGAAGTCCATCCAACTTAAACTAGTCAAGTTTGAGAAACACTAATT
The DNA here is from genome assembly GCA_012654045.1 of Ptyas mucosa. Taxonomy (NCBI): domain Eukaryota; kingdom Metazoa; phylum Chordata; class Lepidosauria; order Squamata; family Colubridae; genus Ptyas; species Ptyas mucosa. Next base: position 4,358,342 of record WNWU01000046.1, on the reverse strand, counting down.
TAACAGGATTCCAGTGATTGGGTGACTAGGCAGATCTTTATTTGCTTTAATTCAGAGGTGGGTTTCACATAATTTTACCATCGGTTCGCCCAACACCGGAAATGTAAGCCCGCATGTGTGCGGCATCACAAAAAACGGCAATTCTCGTGCATGTGCCATCCATGCATGCATGTGGCATCAAACAACATGGCAATTTGCTCGCATGCGCCATCCACACATGCGTGCAGCAGCATCACAAACACAACGATATAGGACGGGATTGCAGGGGGGTCCTTCCACCTGCAGATCGCCACTACCAGTTTGCCTGGACTGATCCGAACTGGCTGAAGACCACCTCTGCTTCAATTCCTTCATAATCAAAACTAACCAAATGGCCTTTCTAAATGGGGAGAGAGAAGAGGAAAGAGGAAAACAGACGTTGCAAAAGCAGCTGGCCCAGCTCTTCAGATGGCTGAGATCTAATTTCTTTTACTTTCTTGCATTTTTAGAACAGAACAGAACAGAACAGAACAGAACAGAACAACAGAACAGAACAGAACAGAACAGAACAGAACAGAACAGAACAGAA
>WNWU01000046.1:4342925-4357764 GCA_012654045.1 Ptyas mucosa | reverse complement strand
AACAGAACAGAACAGAACAGAACAGAACAGAACAGAACAGAACAGAACAGAACAGAACAACAGAGTTGGAAGGGACCTCGGAGGTCTTCTAATCCAACCCCTTGCCCAGACAGGAAACCCAACACCACTTCAGACAAATGGTTATCCAACATCTTCTTAAAAATTTCCAGTGTTGGAGCATTCACAGCTTCTGCAGGCAAGTTGTTCCACTGATTGATTGTTCTCACTGTCAGGAAATTTCTCCTTAGTTCTAAGTTGCTTCTCTCCTTGATTAGTTTCCACCCATTGCTTCTTGTCCTACCCTCAGGTGCTTTGGAGAATAGTTTGACCCCCCTCTTCTTTGTGGCAACCCCTGAGATATTGGAAGACTGCTATCATGTCTCCCCTAGTCCTTCAACTTTCTCTTTGATTTGTTTCTCTGTTTTATTTTCCTCCTTATCTTGTGCCAGTCTTTTTGTTTTTTTAAGTGTTGATGAAATTATGAAAAAATGTACTCAGGTGGAATAATAGGCATCATGTAGGCACCCAAAAAGGAAGATAAAATGACCATTTCTAAACAGAGGGAGAAGAAGAACAAGGAAAATGTTACATTTCCATGTTACAAACAGCTGGCTCAGCTCTTCAGAATGCTGGTCAATGGCTTTTCCCCCCACCCTTTGGTGAAAAAGAAGAAAATTCCGAGACAGTTAGAAGTTAAAAACACAGTGGGAAATAAGGTGAGTGAAGAAAATCTCTCTGGTTGGGCTGTTGGGAGTTGTAGTTCAACAGCATCTGTTGGGCTGCAGGGGGGGATCATAGTCCAATAGCATCTGATGGACATCTTGACCAGTAATTGTTCTAGTTGGGAAAAATGGAATTATTTAGAGTATTTAAAGAGCCACTTTGATGGTAAAGACACCAGGCTAGAATTCAGGAGATGGTGAGTTCTAGTCCCATTTTAAGCATGAAAAACTGACTGGATGACTTGGGGCCAGTCCAGGGGTGGGCTGCTGGGGGTTTGCAGGGGTTTGGGAGAACCTCTAGCTAAGATTCTGGGCAGTTTGGAGAACCCCAAATCTCACTCCTGGCTGGCCCTGCCCACCCTGCCCCTCCCAGGGGTCCCCACGTGGCCCGTTTTGGATGCCAGTAAGTACAGGGCATGCACAGAGGCTCAGGGAGTGTGAAAAATGGGCCTAATGGAAATTCAGAAAGGCTGGAAATGGGTCCAGAGGGCCTCCAGAGCCTGGGGAGGCTGTTTTCACCCTCCTGGAGGCTCAACGAAATCCTCCGGAGTCCAGGGAGGGCAAAAACACACTCACACCCATGTGTTCTGTCCCCGTCTCAGACACGCACACAAACAGTCAGCCGGGAGGTAATAAAACCAGCAGTCAGGAATTCCTTTCAGATAACAGAATTGGCAGCAACCCAGTAGCTGCCTGCCAAAGACTTTACTCACAAAGGGAGGTTTTTCTCCTCCGTCCGATACACCAAAATAAGTCCACAAAGTCAAAGAATTGTCAAGTGCAGTCCATAATAAATCCAAGGAGGGCATATAACAAAGTTCCAGAAACGCAGTATGACTTGCTAGCTTTTCAGTTTTGTCCGTCACAAGGCCTGAATGGCCACCGCACCCCCTTTTATCCCCAGTGGGATGTGGTCCAGTGACTCAGCTTAATCTCTGGCACGCCTCTTTCTCTGCTGCGCACGCTTATCTTTCTAACGCTGTCGGGGATCTAGCCAAGACTCATCTCCGTCGTTGTCTAACTGCGGCTGCTCAGAAGTGCCTGGCTCCTGGCCTATCTCTTGGCCTTCGGAGGACACCTGAGGCATTGCCAGAGAGGAGGGTCCTGGAGAGGGAGGCCTTGCCAACTCCTCTCCTTCACTTTCGAAGTCTTCTCCCTCTGATAAGACAGGCTCGGGGGTCGGAGTCACAACACCATGGTGCAGGAGGCTGGCTAGACCACGCCCACCATGGCCATGCCCAATCAGCAACCAGGCAGAGAACCCCTTGCTAAAAGTTTTGAAGCCCACCCCCGGGTCAGTCACTCTCTCAGCCCAACCCATCTGAGAGGATCTCTTGATTCAAAAATATGTTGCAGTATAAAGTACCATTTGGGTTAACTTTAGGGTATAAACAGATAAACACCATGATAATTTTAGTAGTATATAGATAGATTAAGGCTATGCAAAGATGGTTTGCTCCAATTGCCCTGGGAAAATATTAGGTCACTTTAATGGAGTGTCTCAGTTGAACAGGTCATGGTTGTCCCAAAGGTGCTTTTTTCAAGAGGCAACTGGACTTTCTGGTTTGTCTTTGAAGATGTTTCACTTCTCATCCAAGAAGCTTCCTCAGCTCTAACTGGATGGTGGGGAATGGAAGGATTTATACTCCTTGCAGACAGCTGGTTTGAAAGAGGGGTTAAAGAGGCCATCTACGTCAAAACTGAGCAGCCCTCTCTCAACAGAGGGTGAGGGATATGATGTCATCTATTTCCAATCTACAACACAGTCCTTTTAACAGTTCCAAGAAAGTTCTACACCCATTTGTGCCACTCAGATGACCCTGATGACACAGATAAACCTCCAGGTGACCTTAATGCAGGGATGAAATCCAGCAGGTTCTGACAGGTTCTGGAGAACCGGTAGCGGAAATTTTGAGTACTTTGGAGAACCGGCAAATACTGCCTCTGGCTGGTCCCAGAGTGGGGTGGGAATGGAGATTTTGCAATATCCTTCCCCCAGGCGTGGAGAGGGAATGGGGATTTTGCAGTATCCTTCCCCTGCCACGCCCACCAAGCCACGCCCACAGAACCGGTAGTTAAAAAAAGTTGAATATCACCACTGCCTTAACGACCCGCTAAAAGAATGCAAATGACCAGCTTTGTCTGCAAGGAGTATAAATCCTTCCATTCCCCATCATCCAGTCAGAGCTTTAAGAAGCTTCTTGGACGAGAAGCAAAACGTCTTCAAAGAAAAACCGGAAAGTCCAGTTGCTTCTTGAAAAAAAAGCACCTTTGGGACTAGATTACCTTACTACGGTAGATGAGTTGAATGAAGTTATGAAGCGATTTGCAGTTCGTTCTTTAAAAAAAAAAATAGATTATGTGAATAGGACTTTTGATGGTTGCCACAACAATACTCAACAACCTTTCCCAATTTCTTATTCTGGTAGATCTCTGGAAATAATTCTGCAATAAGAAGATGGTCAAAGGGGAGACCAGCTGGAGTTTACAGAGATTTCTTCAAAGTTCAAGGGATGACTTCCTTTTTACTAACCTCCCTGAACCTTCTCCTGCTTTATCGAGGTACGAGTGACTCACAGAAATATGCCGTAAAATCTCAAGTGGTTTTCTAATTTCTCCCTTCGTGGCTAAAGTGAACGCGTCATCTGGTTACAAGCTATGGTCGCAGAAGGGCTAAGGGTCACAGAAAACAAAGTCTTAATTCAACAGGAATCCATTTCTCTGTCTCAAAAAATGCAAGGATAAAATAACCTCAATCATGGTTTGTACCAGAGGTGGGTTTCAGCAGGTTCTGACCAGTTCTGGAGAACTGGTAGTGGAAATTTTGAATAGTTCGGAGAACCGGTAGTAAAAATTCTGATTGGCCCCGCCCCCATCTATTCTCTGCCTCCCAAGTTCCAGCTGATCGGAAGGAAATGGGGATTTTGCAGTATCCTTCCCCTGGATTGAGGAGGGAATGTACATTTTACAGTATCCTTCCCCTGGAGTGGGATAGGAATGGAGATTTTACAGTATCTTTCCCCTGCCACGCCCACCAAGCCACACCCTCCAAGCCCTGCCCACCAAGCCATGCCACACCCACCAAGCCACGCCCACAGAACCGGTAGTAAAAAAAATTGAAACCCACCACTGGTTTGTATGCTGCGCAGGTAGGGACAGTCAGGGAAATCTTGGTGCCTGCTCAAAGGATCGTATCTGATGGATGTAAAAATATTGAAGAAGTAGTGAAAAAGCAGCGAGGTGGTTTAAACTCCCCTTTATGGAAGCATTCTATCCCCCCCCCCCCAAGTCATTCCTTCTCCCCCCTGTTCTGAACTTCAGTTTGGCATTGCTTGTCAAATTTGCATAGGTTCACGTGGTAGCATTGCTTGCCGAAACCATGAAAAGTGGAAGATGACCTGAAAGATTAAGCAGGCTGGTTCAAATACAATTGTAGGAAGAAATATCCATCTGGTTCAGTTCCCAGCGGGAAGAAAGACCCTGGAAACATGGAGGCTGATTGGAAAGATGGTTTATGGATGAAGCAGAACCATATGGCTTTGTGGCACCTGTTCCCGTGCAAGAACGTGTATGCTATTGGCTGTTGTCAGATTCCTGCGGGATCATGTAGGTAGGGGTCATGTAGGGGTCATAGCTGGCTCTATAGGCAAAAAAGGAAATGCAAATCCTAGGTCAGTGATGGCTAACCTTTTTGCCGTTGCGTGCCAAAAGTGGGGGAAGCGCGGGGAAGTGCATGCCCACACCCATAATTCAATGTGCCCCACCCCCCACATGCACACATGACACCACCACCACCCCGCTTTGGTATGCAATGGCATGGTGGGCCCGGTAGGACCGCTTTTTGCCCTCCCCAGGCTCCAGAGGCTTTCTAGAAGCCTGGGAAGGGCGAAAACGGCCTTCCCCACAACCCCAGAGGCCCTCCGGAGGCCAGAAACAGCCCGTTTCCCAACTTCCAGTGGGCCTGGAAGGCCCAAAAATCAGTTGGCTGGCATGAACATGCACACTGGAGCTGAGCTAGGGCAACGTTCATGTGCCCACAGATATGGCTCCGTGTGCCACCTGTGGCACGTGTGCCATAGGTTCGCCGTCAGGGTCCTAGGTGTTTGTCTGAGCTAATCTGGTCAGCCTCCTGGCTTATTGTTTATCTGAGCTTCCAGGTTTGAAGTTTGGACTGCTCTGGGATCAGTAGTGGGTTTCAAATCCCGGCACTACCGGTTCGTTCTCAGGAGTGCGCGGGTGCATGCGCTCGCTTTGGGAGCATTCGGCGCTTCTGTGCATGTGCAGAAGGTTCTGTGCACGTGCAGTGCATTTTTGATGACATCTGGACGGGTGGGCGGAGCCTCCCACTACCGCTACTACCAGTTCGCTCGAACTGGAGCGAACCAGTAGCAACTCGCCACTGTCTGGGATGGTGCAATGAAGGGGCTTGTGTTCTGAAAGGGTGTTGGGCAATTCCTATTGTGGCTTAATGGCTTATTGTGGCTTAATGGATCCTGTTTTGGATCTTGGGTGAGGGGCTGCTTCTAATCCTACCATTCTGCCTTTATTCAGACTTTGCTGCAGGGAATTTCAAAATATCCTGTGTTGAATGGATTTCTGCCTGCAGTGTTTGCTTTGCCTATGAGTACAGCTATCTAGATACTTGTCTTCCTCTTTCAATAAGCTCTGTATCTCATAAGTGCTGACATCTGCTGTGGGCTATTAAGAAAAGTGGGGGCTGCTTTCTGCCTCTAAAAAAACACGTTTCTGCATTTCTCCCTTTGGGGAAATATAATATTCTGCCTTTTTTTTTAATATTTCCCAAAATATTTCATTCTTCTAAGAGGGGGGGTTTCCTCCCACAATGTTAATCCATAAATCATAGTTTGCAAAGTATCACAGGTGGGTTCATTCTTGGTCCTAGGACAGAGATCTCCAAACTTGACAACATTAAGAACCTGTCAGAACCTGCTGAATTTCACCCCTGCTACAGACCAAGGAAAGAATGCCATGACTGAAACAATGGGATGTGTCTCCTATGGTCTCAATGGAGTTGCATTTAAGGAGTCAAATGTATCACGACTCAGATCAATGTGGGGTGATCATCTCTCCAGCTACCACTTTTACCAGGAGAGCAAAGCTGGAGAGAGAGCACCACGAGACCCATCAAAGTAGTTTTCAGAGGTTGGAATGATCAGATCAACTGGATGAAAGCAATAAATGCATTTTAAAAAGTTATTTTCCATCTTCTGGGGTTCGTTCTGCAATCTCGTCCTTCTAAACATTGATAAAGAAAAGCAATATTCTGTGGTTTGCTCAGGTAAATTGAAGCTACCTATTTGGGCTGCAGCAACAGGTGGTAGCAGAGAGGCACAGAAAACTATAACGTTTTGCTGTCACCTAGTGGTCAAAGGACATTTTGCAGGCCAGAAATGAAACCCTGATTTAAAACACACAGATGCATTTGCAATGTAACCCTAAACCAGGGGTCAGCAACCTGTGGCTCTGGAGCCACATGTGGCTCTTTCACCCCTCTGCTGCGGCTCCCTGTCACTCAAAATATGCGTCACAACTGCCAATGTGCAACACCTGCCAGCACGCGATTTATTGAGCTTTTCAAACCCCGGTAGGCCAACCATGGATAAATCCAAGAAAAGAAAAGTTTCAGAAGAAAACAGAACGTTTAATTCAACTATATATGCTAGTTTTGTGGCCGCTCAAGGAATAGTCATGCAAAGGAAAGGTTTTGTGGCTCCCGGTGTTTTCTTTTCTGTGGGAAATGGGTCCAAATGGCTCTTTGAGTGTTTAAGGTTGCAGACTCCTGCCCTAACCCTAACCCTTGTTTTGTTTAATTCTTTATGGCATGGCTTTATGGGGTAGACCAATCCAAAGGGTTTCTCAGCTTTAAGACTTTAACTTTAGTACTTCAACTTCTAGAATTCTCCAATCATCTGACTCATTTTTGCAATGTTGACCCCCAGAGTTTCCTTTGCTAAAATTGGATGTGCAAATATACAAAACTGCCAGTCAGTACTTACTTACTGGTACTTATCTATCAGTGGTGGGATTCAAATTTTTTTACTACTGGTTCTGTGGGCGTGGCATGGTATGGCTTGGCGGGCGTGGCAGGGGAAGAATACTGTAGAATCTACATTCCCACCCCACTCCAGGGGAAGGTTACTGCAAAATCCCCATTTCCTCCCGATCAGCTGGGACTCGGGAGGCAGAGAATAGATGGGGGCGGGGCCAGTCAGAGGTATTTACCGGTTCTCCAAACTACTCAAAATTTCCGCTACCGGTTCTCCAGAACTGGTCAGAACCTGGTGAATACCACCTTACTTACTTACTTACTTACTTACTTACTTACTTACTTACTTACTTTCTTACTTACTTTCTTACTTTCTTACTTACTTACTGTAACAAAACGCTCTGGATGGCTTACAGCATGAAAACATTAAAATCCTAAATGTCTATGGAGATTCTTAAATCATCCAGGTCATGGTTGTCCCAAAGGCGCTTTTTCAAAAGGCAACCTGGGCTTTGTTTTGCTTCCCATCCAAGAAGCTTCTTCAGTTCTTCTTCGGTTCGAAGAACCGAAGAAGCTTCTTGCATGAGAAGCGAAACATCTTCAAGGAAAAACAAAATCCACTTGCCTTTTGGGAAAGCGCCTTTGGGATTAAAATCCTTACAGAAATCTCTGAAACAATAGAAATAGAAATCCCAGTCAAGATAAAAGTGGAGTCAAAAGATGAGGAGGAAGGAAGGGAAGAGGATGCATTAGGTGGGGCCAGGAGAAATGTGAGATTTTATCTTCATTCAGCTACCAGCTCCAGTGTGATACTCCCCTGTTGGAACCGCAGACCAACTGGCAGAACCAAATCTTTGAGCTCCTGCAGAAAATTAGGAGGATGGGAGCCAATCAGGAGGTTCCAAAGAACAGGAGCCACAGCAGAAAAGGCTCCTGGATCCAGCCAGCTGCAATTCCTTGACTGACAGCGCCAGTGGTGCGATGCTGCTGGTTTAACAACTGGTTCGGTGATTGCACGCTTTGTGTGCGCACGCACACTTTGCGCATGTACACCTAACGCATGGTGCAAGTACGGGCACAGTTTTACAAATACTAACCTTCTGTCTTCTTACAAACCTCCAGCGATGGAGCGCTCACGATTTCTGGAGGCAAGCTGTTCCACTGGTTAATTGTCCTCACTGTTAGGAAGTTTCTCCTTATTTGTTGTTTGCACTGTTGTTGCACTGAATTGATTGGATGAACAGACCATCTCTTGAAGAACAGAACAGAACAGAACAGAACAGAACAGAACAGAACAGAACAGAACAGAATAGAATTCTTTATTGGCCAAGTGTGATTGGACACACAAGGAATTTGTCTTTGGTGCATACGCTCTCAGTGTACATAAAAAGAAAAAGATACATTCCTCAAGAATCCTAAGGTACAACACTTAACGATAGTCATAAGGTACAAATAAGCAATCAGGAAACAATATCAATATAAATCCTAAGGTACAAGCAACAAAGTTACAGTCATACAGTCATAAGTGGGAGGAGATGGGTGATAGGAAGGATGAGAAGACTAATAGTAATAGTAATGCAGCCTTAGTGAATAGTTTGACAGTGTCGAGGGAATTATTTGTTTAGCAGAGTGATGGCGTTCGGGAAAAAACTGTTCTTGTGTCTAGTTGTGCTGGTGTGCAGTGCCCTATAGCGTCATTTTGAGGGTAGGAGTTGAAACAGTTTATGTCCAGAATGTGAGGGGTCTATAGATATTTTCACAGCCTTCTTTTTGACTCGTGCAGTATACAGGTCGTCAATGGAAGGCAGGTAGGTAGCCATTGTTTTTTTTCTGGAGTTCTAATTATCCTCTGAAGTCTGTGTCTGTCTTGTTGGGTTGCAGAACCAAACCAGACAGTTAAAAGCCTTGGGGTGGGGGAGGGGGTAGTGGTAATAATAAGTTTAGCAGGGCCTTGCCAGTTACATCCTTCTCTCCTCGTACCAGGTACTCTGACCATCCATCCCGGCTATTCGATTTCCATGCCTAAGAAAGTCCTTGTGGAAATAAACCATTGCACCGACGTACCTTGTATGTTCACCTTTCCGGAATGGTACTCAAAAAGCTCAGCACCGTTTTACATCTATTGGTTTAAGAATATAAAGAAACGTTACTATTTGCTGCGGATCAACCTATGGGTACAAGGAGATCTGATGGTCACCAATGACTTAAGGCAGAAAGCTGAGATTACCGATTTTAAACTGACTGGGGATCCCAAAAATGGCGACTGCTCCTTCAGCATTGCAAATGCCCGGCCTGTGGACTCGGGAAAGTACTACATGAGAATTGATAAAGGACCAGGATTTAGGTATGAGTTTGTATCTTCTGCTCTACAACATCACATAAATCCCCAGATTGTGGTGACAGGTAGGTAAATTCTTGAACTCCCCCCCACCTCCTTCTTCCTTGACATTTTTGATTCCTTCACTTTAGAACAGGGTGGGGATATGTTGGGGAGCCACAAATAAGCCTGGATCCTTGTTGCCCAGATACGGTAAGTGTTCTGACCCAGCCCCCCAAACACGACAAACCTTTTGAAGTGAACTCAAAGATTCCTTTATTAGCAGCTCCGGCAACCCTGGCAAAAAGTTTTCCTCTCACCGCAGGCTAACAAGTCCAGCCAGAAGATGAATAGTTGTTTGTCACATCTATTCATCTCTGCCCTCTGCCTTTTATCCCCAGAGCTAGGGTGGGGCTTTGCTAGCAGCGATGGCTCTTCTGTCCCAAGGATCAGCCCATGGATTTCCACTGCTCTCCTCTCCTCTGCCTTCTGCGCATCCACATCTCAGGTACTGGACCCAGCTGTTCCTCCTCTTTCTTATCAGTCACCTCCAGACCTGGGGGCTGTGGGCTCTCCACCTGAGGTCTGACAGATGGCCCAGGCTCTGCCTCTGTCTCTCTCTCTCTCTCTCTCTCTCTGACAGCTCCATTCCCCTTCCCCCTCGGAGCTCTCAGGTTGCCTTGATGCTGACCCTGACTTCCACACTGCTGCCTCCTCTGATTTGGCTGCAGGAGGGACTGGCGGCCAACAAGCCACGACAGTAAGACTTTTGCAAATGAAGCCACAATAGACAGAATAACAGAATAGGAAGGGACCTTGGAGGTCTTCCAGTCCTAGTCCCTGCTCAAGTAGGAGACCCTATGGAATTTCAGACAAATGGTTATCTAATCTCTTCTTGAAAACTTCCAGTGTTGGAGCATTTACAACTTCTGGAGGCAAGTTGTTCCACTGATTAATTGTTCTCACTTTCAGGAAATTTCTCCTTAGTTCTAGGTTGCTTCTCTCCTTGATTGGCTTCCAACCGTTGCTTCTTCTCTTACCTTCTGATGCTTTGGAGACTAGGTTGACCTCCCTCCTCTTTGTGGCAGCTCCTTAGATGTTGGAAAGCTGCTACCCTGTCACCCAGTGGTGGGATTCAAATAATTTAACAACTGGTTTTCTGCCCCAATGACCTGCTGGGAGGGCATGGCCATGGTGGACGTGGCCAGGGGTGTGTGACAGGCAGCACTCGGCCTCCTGCACCACCCTGGGAGCAAAAATGGGCCGTGGGGGTGACACTCTCCTGCACCCTGTTTTGGGGCCTAGGAGGCCTCCCTGAAGCCCCCGGGGAGCGAAAATGGGACACATGGGGACTCCTCAAAGGGGCGGGGTGGGGTGGGGCCAGCCAGCTGTTTAACTACTGGTTCACCCAAATTCAACCACTGAATTCCACCACTGCTGTCCCCCCTCCAGTCCTTCTTTTCATTAAACTATATCAGGGGTCTGCAACCTTAAACACTCAATTTGGATCCATTTCCCACAGAAAAGAAAACACCAGGAGCCACAAATCTCTTCCCATGCCTGACTATTTCTTGAGCGGTCACAAAACTAGCAAATGTAGTTGAATTAAATGTTCTGTTTTCTTCTGAAACTTTTCTTTTCTTAGATTTATCCATGGTTGGCCTACCAGGGGTTGAACAGTTCAATAAATCACGTGCCTACAGGGGTTGCACATTGGCGGTTGTGTCACATATTTTGAGTGACAGAGAGCCGGAGCAGAGGGGTGAAAGAGCCACATGCGGCTCCAGAGCCACAGGTTGCTGACCCCTGAACTAGACATACCCAATTACAGAATGGGCTGGGTTGATAAAGGCAGCTGGAAGCAGGACGGTGCCACCAAAAGACCTCCCATTCATCTTTTCCTTGCTTAGATATGAAGAAGCCGGAGATTTGGAAGCCGCCTTCCATCATTTGGGGGGAAACCATCCACTTCAGCTGTGTGGCATTAAATTCCTGCTTGAATCCCAAGCCTGAAATCCTCTGGTCCGTCAAATCAAGCCATTGGAATATATCTGATTGGGCCATCCAGAAGAGCAATTGGACCTGGACCTATGGAACCAACGTCAGCTTTGTACCCACGTTGGCTAACGAAGGCTTAATCCTCACTTGTCACTCAAAGTATCCTCCCACAAAGAAGTTCATGCAAAACACCATCCAACTTCACATGGCATGTGAGTAGGTCTCTCACTGAACTCTTTGCCTCAGGCTTTGCCAAGAAAGCTCTCTGCATCTTGGTTAAGAGATGCAATCTTACGGCAGCTCATTTAGGGATCGTTCAAAGTTACAACGGCACTTACAACAGTAACCTTGTTGCTGGTATCCTTAAGATTTATATTGGCCATTTCCTAATAGGATTTGATTGCTTATTTGTTCCTTATGACTATCATTAAGTGATGTACCTTAGGATTCTTGACGAATGTATCTTTTCTTTTATGTACACCGAGAGCACATGCACCAAAGACGAATTCCTCGTGTGTCCAATCACATTGGCCAATAAAGAATTCTATTCTACTCTATTCCCTGAAAAAAGTGACCGATGACCGGTTTTTTTCACCCTTGCCACCGTTGCAACGTCCCCACGGTCACGTGATTAAAATTCAAATGCCTGGCAACTGATTCATATTTATGACGGTTGCAGTGTCCCGTGATTCCTTTTTGCGACCTTCTGACAAGCCAAGTCAATGGGGAATCCACTATCGTAACTAACTGCAATGATTCATGTAACAGAAAGAAAATTCGTAAAAAGGGAATAAGCACACTTAGCACATATCTCACATTATGTTGTGGTCCGCCAGCAGCCTGCGGAGCTGGCAGCGGAGTCGGACAGTGATAAGGCTGAGGAAGAACAAGGGCCAGTCCTGGAGGCTGGGGAAGGCCCGGATGAGGGCTCTGCGTCCGAGGCAGAGATGGAGCCAGGGCCATTGGGGAGTGATGTGCAGACTTCGGAGCCTCCAGCGGCTGACAATAGAGAGGCAGAGGAACAGGAGGAGCCTGTTCCTAGTGCACGTATGAGAAGAGCTGCCAGAAGGCAAGAGCAACTCAAACAAAGAGGACAACTCGGGAGTAGGGCCAAGAGATGATTGGCCCCTCCCATAAGGCTTAAAACAGACCAGCAATGATGTTTGGGCTTTGCCAGAAAACAACGTTGGTAGCTTCGTCTTCTTCTTAGTCTTCGTCTTGTATTTATTTTTGTATCTGTGACTTCTGAACATTTGCCAAGAAAGGCCTTTGGCAGTTTGCCTAATTGGACCAAGGTTTGCGATAGGACTAAGGAATTTGTGTTGGGAGGAATTTGCTTTAATTTAGTTGAACGACGCTGGGAATGAAGTAATTCTCAGCTGTTCAAATAAAGTTTGCTTGTTTTTTCACTGATTGATTTTCCTACTACTTACTTGGGCCTGGGTCACAACACATTAAATGTTGGGCTCCGTGGTGGTCGTATGTCGAGGGCTACCTGTATTCCCAGTCCCTCCTACTCCTCCAAGCACGAGGAGAGAGAGGAGATGAGATCTGTCTTGTAGGCAGACCTCAACTTACGACCCCAATTGGACATCGAAGGTCATTGCCATCATAAGTCAAGTCGAACATGGTTGGCTGGGGAATTCTGGGAGTTGAAGTCCACACATCTTAAAGTGGACATGGTTGAGAAACACTGATGAAATAATAGAGATTGGCCAAACAGCATCTATGTGTTCCAGGTCACCAAGAGCCAACAGTCAAGGCAGCACACAAGCAAGCCAACAGTTTTTAAAAGGCTAATGTTTTTGGTATTCTGACCAGCAATGAGTTGAAAATGACAAATATCTTGCCATTGGGAGAAAATGCCCAATTGTTGTCAGATCTTTAAGAGTAGGTGTTGAGTCTTTGGTGTTGAGTCATGCCGGCCACATGACCACGGAGACGTCTTCGAATAGCACTGGTTCTTTGGCTTTGAAACAGAGATGAGCACTGCCCCCTAGAGTCAGGAACGACTAGCACACATGTACGAGAGGAACCTTTACCTTTACCTTTAGAAGTGGTACTTGTGCCATTGTCAGATCTTACTATATAACAGGGGTGGGTTTCACTTACCTTTGCTACCGGTTTGCTCACACGCAGATCGTATTTGATGATGTCCGGGCAGGTGGACAAAGCCTCCCGCCGCCACTACTACCGGTTTGCCCGAACTGGGCCGAACCGGTAGCAACCCACCACTGCTATATAAGATGACTTCGCTTCCTTCTTTTTGAGGCAATGGATACCCAGCTGATTAGGGACCTTACTTCTTTCACCCAGAGAAACTGTGTCTTTGTTTTGCTCTCTTCCAGATAGCCCTCAGATCAAGGCCATCCAAATTTGTAAGTATGACCAAAACAGCACCACCACTTGTTCTTGTGCCTTCCATTCTTGGCCCCCACCAGAGATCCAGTGGTACATGAACCATCAAGATTTAACCAAGAATAGCATCTCTGACGACATAAGGATCAAAACCACAACTGAAGGCAATATCTGCACCAGTTCCTTATATCTCTTAGGAAATATATTAAATTCCCAAATGATCAGTTGCAGAGGAATAAATCCTATTGGATTCTCCAATTTGAAGATTCTGTCTATTTCAGTCAAGAAAGGTAAGTATGTGTGCCCTATCCTGAAACTACTTTGTAATCCATGCTGCACTATCGTGGTGCTTCTTGACTTAGCAAGGAATGGAGGTTGGGCTTGGTAGGAGAGCTTGGGACACCCAGGGCTTCATGGGGAGAACCAGGGGTGAAATCCAGCAGGTTCTGACAGGTTCTGAAGAACCAGTGGCGGAAAGTTTGAGCAGTTCGGAGAACCAGCAAATAGCACCTCTGGCTGGCCCCAGAGTGGGGTGGGAATGGAGATTTTGCAATATCCTTTCCCCTGCCACACCCACCAAGCCACACCATGCTCACAAAACCACACCCCACAGAACCAGTAGTAAAAAAATGGGGATTTCACTCCCTATCATCACAAGGGAGTCAAGATGATGTGTTATGATGCAAGTTCCACTCGTCTTACCCGAGTTCAAGGGGCAGAGTTAATTGTCCCATTGCACCCCTTCCATCAGAATAGAGCCAGAAGGGACCTTGGAGGTCTTCTAGCCCAACCCCCTGCTCAAACCCCTATACAATGTGAATTAAGTGGCTGTCCAGTCTCAAAAACTTCCAGTGATGAAGCACCCACAACTTCTGAAAGTAAGCCATTTCACCCTGGTTAATTGTTCTCACTTGTTAGGAAGTTTCTCCTCTCCTTGATCGGTTTCCATCTATCCATTGCTTGTTGTCTTGCGTTCTGGTGCTTTGGAAATGCAGGTGCCCATGTACAAAGAGGAACTCCAATTTGCTATTGTGTTATTCATTCGTTCATTATTATTACTAGTATTTACTGGAATCGCATTCAGAGCAAGCTACAAATAAGAAACATCATTGAAATCAGTGTTAGAATTCATTGCGGTTATCATGTGCCGTTATTTCCATTGTTAGCATTATTATATTATTCATTTATTACATTTCCCAAGAATTGCACAGGTTGATTGAATTTATTTACTTATTTCATTTAATCCCACCTTTATTACTCAATAAGTAACTCAAGGCAGTCAATAGACATAATTCTCTTTTTTCCTCCAATTTCCCCCATCACCACAACGCTGTGTTGGGCTGACAGAATAATTGGCTCAAAGTCCTTAATCCGGCTTTCATGCCTAAATCGGGACTAGAACTCACTGTCTCCTGGTGATTGGCCCAAGGTCACTCA
>WNWU01000046.1:4301679-4318802 GCA_012654045.1 Ptyas mucosa | reverse complement strand
AGAATAGAATAGAATAGAATAGAATAGAATAGAATAGAATAGAATAGAATAGAATAGCAGAGTTAGAAGGGACCTTGGAGGTCTTCTAGTCCAACCCCCTGCCCAGGCAGGAAACCCTACACCACTTCAGACAAATGGTTATCCAATCTTTTCTTTAAAAACTTCCAGTGTTGGAGCATTCACAACTTCTGGAGGCAAGTTGTTCCACTGATTAATTGTTCTAACTGTCAAGAAATTTCTCCTTAGTTCTAAGTTGCTCCTCTCCTTGATTATTTATTTATTTATTTTTATTTATTTATTTTGTCAAGCATATATAAGATAACAAGTAAAAGTATAAACATAATTTGAATACATGAAAAGAGTAAGTAAAAAGGAATTTTAGGACAGGGATGGTAGGCACGCTGGTGCACTTATGCACGCCCATTACAGACCTTTTCAGAATGTAAGAATTTCCACCCATTGCTTCTTGTCCTGCCTTCTGGTGCTTTGGAGAATAGCTTGACTCCCTCTTCTTTGTGGCAGCCCTGAGATATTGGAACACTGCTCTCATGTCTTCCCTCGTCCTTCTCTTCATTAAACTAGACATACCCAGTTCCTGCAATCGTTCTTCCTATGTTTTAGCCTTCCTATGTTTAGGGTTTTAGACATACCCAGTTCCTGCAATCGTTCTTCCTATGTTTTAGTCCTCTAATCATCTTTGTTGCTCTTCTCTGCACTCTTTCTAGAGTATCCGCATCTTTTTTACATCGTGGCAACCAAAACTGGATGCAATATTCCAAGGGTGGCCTTACCAAGGCATTATAAAGTGGCATTAGCCCTTCACGTGATCTTGATTCTATCCAGAGGTGGTATTCAGCCGGTTCAGACCAGTTCACCCAAACCGGTAGCAGAAATCGCAAGTGGGCTTGCCCACCCACCCACCCAACCGCCCACGCCGGCTCTATGCCATCCTATTTAGGCACGTTTTTGAGGCCCGGTGGATGCATGGAAGGCATGCGTGCCACCAAAGCGCATGCACAGAAGGCCAAGAGTATGCATGGACGGGGCACATGTGCTCACATTTGCGAACTGGTAAGGAAAGTAAGTGGTTACCACCCCTGTTTCTATTCCTCTGTTTATGCAGCCTTGAACTGTGTTGGCTTTTTTGGCAGCTGCCAAAATAACGGAAAATCCAGTTCTCACCAGACCAAGAAGGACTGTGTTCTTCAGAGCTGTTATTTGATAGGGCCAAGCAAATCCCTCTGTGGCAGACAAGACCGATAAGATTGATAACCAAGACTGACAGTAACTAGATGGAAACTTTTCTCAAGTCTCATGCTCTGCACTGTAAGCCAGGGGTTGCCAAGCTTCTTAGAACCTGAAAACAGGGTGAGTAGTCTCAATCAGGATTTTTTTTAACATGTAAAATCTGATTCACGCGCCATGCGTAAAGTGATTAGTTCGGTTGTGCTTTGTGGGAATGGCATTGATGTTGTTACTGAACCATGGTTTATGACTCAGCAAGTGATGTAATCCTCATATACAGTTTTGATCACCGTATTATTTTAAAAAAAGATGTTGAGACTCTGGAAAGGGTGCAGAAAAGAGCCACAAAGGTGATTAGGGGACTGGAGGCTAAAAGATACAATGAATGGTTGCAGGAATTGGGTCTTGGCTAGTCTAGAGAAAAGAAGGACTAGGGGTGACATGATAGCTGTGTTCCAATATATCCGGGGCTGCCACAAAGAAGAGGGAGTCAAGCTCTTCTCCAAAGCACCCAAAGACAAGACAAGAAACGATGGATGGAAACTAATCAAGGAGAGAAGCAACCTAGAACCAAGGATATTTTTTTTTAACAGTGAGAACAATCAACCAGTGGAACAGCTTGCCTTCAGAAGTTGTGGGTGCTCCATCACTGGAGGCTTTTAAGAAGGGACTGGATAGCCACTTGTCTGAAGTGGTGTAAGGTTTCCTGCCTAAGCAGGGGGTTGGACTAGAAGACCTCCAAAGTCCCTTCCAACTCTGTTATTCTGATTGCATGCTGTCTGAGCTTAATGCTGTTCTTTGGGGGCTGTAGTTCTTCCATCTATTAAAGATCCCGTGTTTGCAGAAATGGAGAAGACCTGACAAATTGTCATCTTTTGAACGTGTGAAAATCTACCCAACGTTCTGTTATTCGTGAAGCCATGACTTCATACTGTGCTTCATACTGTGAACCAACCAACACCCCCCCCCCACCCCAGCTACATCTGCCTCTCCCCAAAGGTTTTGGATGTGTAGCACCAAAACATCTAAACCAGCTGGCATCAAATTGGAATGTAGAAGTTATTGTATTCCCTCTGAAATTTAAGCGTTGTATTAGGAAATAGAGCATAGAGAATAGTTAGGAGTTTTGAACGAGATGGAAGGACCAAACTAAGTGGTGATAGACATAGGACAAACCCTGGAGACTAAAACATATGAAGAATGGTTGCACGATTTGGGTTTGGCTAATCACCGATGGTGCTGTTTAATAGCAATAAAACATAACGAGAGTTGTTGAAGTTCTGAGCTTATCGGTGCCACTTTTATCAGACAGAACTGATGGTCCCAAGATAACTCTATTTGCAGTTTTCTTGGATCACAATGATTGCTGTGTTCCGCAAAACCTTATGAGATAATAAATACGATCAGTTTTAAGGTGCCCCACGATCTTTCTATTTGGGCAGCGAAAGACTGACAAGGTGGCTCTTTTGAAAAAACTTGAAAATATTCATTTCACTCTTGAATATATATTTTTTTTCTGATTGCCCTGGAAAGAGGACTTCCCCTTCTCAAAGCTTTACCAAGGTTCAGATTTGGAACTAATATCTTGAACACCAGGAACATCGGAAAAAAAGATCTACTGCTTGGACTCACCAGAAGGAAGTTCCTGGGTTTGGATACAGAAGCTCAGGTCTAAATGCTTTAAAGTCATAGTCACTGAGTTCTACACTAAATATTAGTCTGTGCATGAATGACTTACATGTCAGAAGTATCCAAGAAATTAAATATGTTCTGTTCTGTTTCTTGGTTATATTAACATCTATGGCAATAGTTTTACTTGACAACCATATATTTTGATTCTGTATTGTTTTAATTACTTTATTGTTTTATGTTTTTAGGATGAATACTGCCTACGAGTCACTTGTTAAGAGGCTTGACTATAGAAATTCAATAAATAAATAGATAGATTCCCAAAAGTTTCATTTTGAAACGTGAAATTGAGTTTCGGCCATGGAACTCTGAAAGATTGCCATCAGAACTCCGCCGCCATTTTCTTCTTCCTCTCCACTTCTCACACAAAAGAAATATCTTTTTTTTAAATATCTTTTAGGGTCAGAAGAAGAAAAAGGGCTGAACCTCAGAAGGATGGATCTCTTCACTCCTGCTCCATATAATGATTACTTTGAGAATGACACTTACAATTTCAGCGGGAATGATTCTGAGATTTTGTATGGTGATATTGAAACCTCAAGCACAATGCATGTGGTTTCCATGGTGATTTACAGCACCACTTTACTCTTCGGGACCATTGGCAATGGTCTTGTCATCTTCCTCACTGGTTTCCAAATGAAGAAGACAGTAACCACCATGTGGTATCTCAACTTGGCTCTGGCTGATTTCATATATGACCTTTCTTTGTTCTCAGAGTTGCTCTATTTTACCTTCGATGAATGGATTCTTGGGTGGCTACTCTGCAAACTGGACACTGTGGTGTCTTTCCTAAACATGTTTGCCAGCGTCTTCTTCTTGACAGCCATCAGTGTTGACCGCTGTGTTTCTGTAGGGTGTCCTGTTTGGTCCTTGAACCATCGTACCCTTCGGCTGGCTTCCTTAATAGCTGTCTTTATCTGGATGATGGCCTTGGGACTCAGTACGCCCTATTTCTACTTCCGGGTCATGGAATATGATACGGACGACTCTATAAAATGCTCCTATAGCTTTGGCTTGGAAGAGGCCAGTAGCCACAAGTCCCATCTTTCTATGGTGATGACTGAGTTTGTAATTGGGTTCTTCATCCCCTTCAACATCATCTTGGCTTGCTATTTCATCATTGTCTTTAAGCTCAGAAGGAAGCTCTTCGGTCAGTTTGGTAGATCCTTCAAGATCATCATGGTGGTAGTGGTAGCATTCTTCTGCTGTTGGTTCCCTCACCACTTCTTCTCCATTCTAGAGATCTTGGTCGATGAGAGCTTTGAAATGAGAGTTGTCATGGATATTGGGCTGCCATTGGCTAATGGTCTGGTGTGCCTCAACAGCTGCCTCAATCCATTCCTATATGCTTTCGTGGGTCCAGATTGTAGAAAAATTAGCTGGCGTTCCTTCCTCTCAGCCCTCAAAAGTGCTTTTAGTGAAAACTGGACCACGTCCTCTTTTTCAAGTAATAGGAATTCTGGTTCCACTTCAGGAATAGGGGAATCCAGCATAGTGTGAGTTATTCTTCTACTGAGAACATGCCTATAGCTGTAGTCACACAATGTACAGTGCTTCCTGAAGTCACCCATTATCTTGATTTACGTAACACAGCAAACTGTAAACTAACCAAATGGAGCTAAGCCACAAAGTTAAAACTCATCAGGTTAAGTCTTAGTTGCAACCATTAGCATTGTTATTAGCTTGGTTGAGTGTTAGCAGTTCCTATGGCTTCCCAATAGTGCTTTTTCAAAAGGAACCTGGACTTTGTCTTTCTTTGAAGCTGTTTCACTTCTCATTCAAGAAGCATCTTCAGAAAACGGAAACGGCCTCCGGAGGGCCTCTGGATGGGTGGAGAAGGTCGTTTTCACCCTCCCCAGACTCCTAGAAGGCTCTGGAGGCTGGGGAGAAAGAAAAACAGGCCTTCCCCACCACCACCCCAAGGCCCTCCAGAGACAAGAAATAGCCTGTTTCCCTACTTCTGGTGCACCCAGAAGGCCCGAAAATCAGCTGGCCGGTGCACACATGTGCGCCGGAGCTGAGCTCGCGTGCCCACCGATATGGCTACACGTGCCACCTGCGGCATGCATGCCATAGGTTTGCCATCACAGCCCTAAACCAACAATAATCTAGCAGCTTTCAAAAGCATTAAATTCTGGAAGATAAATTTACTGGGATAGAGTTGGTTTGCTATTATCCATATCGATATTTTTGTAACATGTATTGTATAATACGTATCGTGTGTATTCTAATTTGTGTTGATAATTTTATTCACCAGCTATGAAAAAAAATTGTAAAAATAGGATAATGATTACCTTTTATAATTGCTTTTCTGCTCCTTATTTAGGGTTGCTCTGACTTCTAGTCTATTAGGAAGTTTAAGACTATTTAAAGGTCTGTTACTTCCCCCCCCCCCAATAAATTTTATGTAATATAATTCTATGTGTTTTACATCAAAAGTAATTTGCAATTAGCTAAATTTATGTTATGTGCAGCTGTGGGTTTCATGGACTTTCAAGAGACATGGTGCTCTGATGGCAAAATAATTTTGTCTCCATATTTCAAAGGATCTTTCCATCTTGCGTTTAATAGCAGTAGCAATAACACTTAGAGTTATATACCACTTCAGTTTACAGAGTCAGCCTATTGCCCCCAACAATCTGGGTCCTCGTTTTTCCGATCTCGGAAGGATGGAAGGCTGAGTCAACCTTGAGCTTCTCAGATGGAGAGTCAACAGCCCTCAGGTCTGGAGGTGGCTGATGAGGAAGAGAAGGAACAGCTGGGCCCAGTGCCTGACACGTGGATGCGGAGAAGGCAGAGGAGAGGAGAGCAGTGGAAATCTATGGGCCGATCCTTGGGTCAGAAAAGCCACCACTGCTAGTGAAGTCCCACCCTAGTTCTGGGGATAAAAGGCAGAGATGAATAAGAGAGAAAGAGAGGGAGGGAGGGAGGGAGGGAGGGAGGGAGAGAGAGAGAGAGAGAGAGAGAGAGAGAGAGGGAGAGAGAGACTTTTTGCCAGGGCTCATGTTTGGGAGCTGGGTCAGAAAACATTTAGCTATTACTAACTAAAGTGAACATGGTGTACAACTGGACCAAATGGAAATTTGAAAAGACGGTCATCATTGATTTTATATTATCACTAGCATATGTTCTTGAAAATAAAGATTTGTTGGAAAAATATAGTGATGGAAAAGCCAGTTTTTCTGACGCTGGAAAAAGTAATTCCATATACATGTAGGCCTCCGTGTGTGGGGGGGGGTGTATACATACATACAATGTCAACCCTGAAGTGAACTTGGCTGAGGCCATCTTGGAGGCTTCAGGGTCGCCATAAGCAAGAAGAAGGGACCGGGGGGGGGGGGAACCAGATAGTTAGGGATTTGTAGTCAAAACAAAAAGTTTTCCTGGGGGAACCAAGGACATTCTCGCAAATGGCTGGCCAGAGGAGGAGTGAAGTAAACAAACAAACGGCCAGCACCTTGATTGGACAGCGTGACCAGTGACTTGGGGAAAGGGGAAACTTTCACTGTTTAATCTGGTGAAAACTGTGAGAACTTTCAGAGTCAGTTTTCACCAGTTGTGCTAATATGATGTATCCAATAAATTGTTCCTTGAGGAATATACCTGCCTCAGAGTTCTACTTTCTATGGTTCCGGAGAACCGGCAGCGGAAATTTTGAGTAGTTCAGAGAACCAGCAAATACCACCCCTGGCTGGCCCCAGAGTGGAGTGGGAATGGAGATTTTACAATATCCTTCCCCTGGAGTGGGGTAGGAATGGAGATTTTGCAGTATCCTTTCTCTACCACGCCCACCAAGCCACACCATGCCCACCAAGCCACGCCCACAGAACCGGCAGTAAAAAAAATTGAATTCCACCACTGATATGTGTGTTTGTGTGTGTGTGTCAGTGGTGGGTTGCTCCCTATTCACCCCACTTTGAGTAAACCGGTAGCGGTGGTGGCGGAAGGCTCCGCCCACCTGCCCAGACATCATCAAAAATGCTCTGTGCATGCGCAAAAGCTTCTGTGCATGCGCAGAAGTGCTACTCGCAAAGCGAGCCCGCACGTCCGCATGCTACTGATAGCAAACTGGTAGCGCCGGGATTTGAAACCCACTACTGGTGTGCGTGTGTGTATACATGGACAGTTTCCAAGTGTCCATGTCCTCCATTACCTGTTCAAATACTAGGTACCCCAAACACAGTCTCTCCCAAACAACAAACCCACCTCAATTTGCCACCCAAAACCCATCCTCACGTGCAACAAACCTTCTATTGAAGCAAAACAGGGTAAGATCACGAGAAAGCATGATACTTAAGAGTCTGTGGAGATCTCCTACAACAGAGCCTTGGTAGTACAGTGGTTTAAAGCACCCTGTTATTAACACAGCTGCCTGCAATTATTGCAGGTTCGAATGTCATCAAGGCTCGAGGTTGACTCAGCCTTCCATCCTTTCTAAGGTAGGTAAATTGAGGACCCAGATTGTGGGGGCAATAAGCTGACTTTGTATAAATATACAAAAGTATGAAGGCTATTGCTTAGCGCATTGTAAGCTGCCCTGAGTCTCCGGAGAAGGGCGGCATATAAATCAAATTAAAAAAAAAAAAAAACCAGAAGCCCCCCTTACTTTTGTACTTAACTGATCCGTCATCTTGAAGAATTGTGTGGGTACCACCTCACATTTGGGGTGCTATTGATAAACAGCTGAGGCAGAAGTGCTTTAATTTTTTTTATTATTATTCTATAAAGAACATGTTTATCCAAAACTCCTTTGGAGGAGCATTACAAGTAGCCCTTAACTTACAATCATTTGTTTAGCAATTGTTCAAAGTTACAGCAATGAAAGCAATTATCTATAGCAAAAGCGAGCAAAAGTCATTATCAGTAGAAAATAAATCCTAGAAGACTCTCAAGCAGAATCTGGGAATGTATGAACAGGGATAGGGACATATGCTGATAAAGCTTCCAACTCTACAATTAGATGAGAGGATATTTTTGAACATGAGAAATACATGGATGTGGGAGAGCAAGCAAGGCGCTCATTTCATGCTTCCTAAGTTATTTTACAACATAGTAATTGTATTTACGTTGATGATCAGATTGTAAAGCATTTTAACTGAAATCCACTGTGATCTGTGGGTTTTCATGAAAATGCATATACCATATTTTTCGGAGTATAAGACGCTCTGGAGTATAAGATGCACCTTAGTTTTGGGGGAGGAAGATAAGGAAAAAAAATGTTCTGCCTCTATCTACCAGCATCCATCAGTATTCATCTGGCTAGCGTCCTGTCAGTGTGTGAAACTGTTTGGAAACTGAAACAGTATTTGCTGTGTGAGCAACAAGGAAGGAGACAGCAAGGAGCCTGGGTGTGGCTTAGGTTGATTGTTCTAAAGCCGCATGCTGTGCTGATCTCTGAAACTAAAACTGAAACTCCTCTCCTCTGCTTGTGTTTTGCTTGCTGCTGCAAACTCTGACAGTCCTTGCAGCAAATAGTGAACAGCCAGGTTAGCCTCAGTACATTATTGTAGCCTGATTCAGCATGAGTAGCTGATTGGTGGGTGGATCGGTTTCCCGGAATACCCCCAATCAACTGTTCCAGGCTGCACAGATTGCCATAGACCATAGCCTCCTCTGTGCCTCACATTTTTGGCTACATTTGGTGTAAAAAATGCACCCAAATTTTCACCCTTCTTAAGGGGGGGGGGAACGTGCGTCTTATACTCTGAAAAATACGGTACCTCTTTTCATTGGGAACCAGATGAGGATTACAGAAATGTATTAATGGAACATCTTTATTAGCTACATGCAAAGGTACCATTCCTTAAACTCCGCTGGAGATGTTACCTAGCCTGGTAATGAAATGTTCGGAAACCAACCCACAAACTTGGAGAATGAACTTTCACCCTCATCCTACACCCTGAGCTACAGATATTTGCCACTCTTGCAAAGGTACATCCGGCCAATTGGTTTTGTGATGGGTTCTTCAGATGTTCCTCAGATAATCAAACCTCAAAGCAAGGAACCTCTTCAGTTGATGGGGCAATTGAGCAACGCAAGGCAGATTCAGAAGGGATTCGTTTGTCAACCTAGAATGGGGAGGGGTTTTGAGAACCGAGATCTCAGCAGGACTCAGAGCACGTGGGACAGAGTCTCCGCTGAAGATTTAGTCTTATTAGTTGATACGGTCTGGCTGTTCTCTTCAGTAAAGGCATTCTCAAATACAGAAAAGAGGGACTGTCTCAGTCTCTTTTTGAAATCCTGGCCCATGAAGACATACAAAATGGGGTTGAGGCAACTGTTGACGAAAGCCAAGCTTGTTACCAGGGGAACACCGATCCTCAGCACATCTGAATGTCCTTTTAACTCAAGGAAACTAAAAAGGTGATAAGGGAACCAGCAGACAAAAAAGGCAACAATCACTGTGGTGATGACCTGAAAGGGTTTGTTAGATTGAGACAACTGACTGCGTCTCAGTTTGAAGACAATCGCGCCGTAGCAGACAAGAATGACAGTGAAGGGAATGACGAAGGCAAAGAAGAACCGGCTGATGATCATTGCCTGATGTCTGATTTTTCTTATCTCTGGGTTACCATAATTGGTGTAGCAGTTAATACGATCCTCGTTTTCTTCAACTGGTGCTGTTTGCCTGAAATACATAACTGGAGAACACAATACCAAGGCCAGGATCCACACACCCAAAGCAACAAAAGAAGCCAACCGAGGTGTTCGGTGATTCTGAGCCCAGACTGGACACCAGACAGAAATGCAACGGTCAATGCTGATGACCATGAGGAGATAAACGCTGGCATAGAGGTTGAGGAAGGCCACGGTGCTGTTCATCTTGCACAAGAACCCTCCGAAGGGCCAGTGGAATCTCAGGGCTAAATAAGCGACGCTCAAGGGAAGGAAGAAAGTGAAGGCGAAGTCCGCAATGGCCAAGTTGAGAAACCAGACCGTGTTGACCGTCTTCTTCATTCGGAAGCCGGTGATGAAGATGACCAGCCCATTGCCAAGGACCCCCAGCACAAACGCAAGGCTGTAGATCACCATGGAGATAATGTGCATGGCTTTTTCCAGTTTATAGATTGGATCGTTCTCATCGTAATACTCATACTCTGCAGTAGTAGAGTTATTAAAGCCTGAATCTTCCAGAGTAGTGCTGCTCATTTCTTCTTCTGATAGAGACTGATGAACGTTGCTCCTTTTCCTAAAAGCAAAAACACAGGAATGGGTGAGCTGATGTGTGTCAACCCTGAAGCTGACCTGACAAATGGTTATCTAACATCTTCTTGAAAATTTCCAGTGTTGGAGCACCCACAACTTCTGGAGGCAGGTTGTTCCACTGATTAATTGTTCTCACTGTCAGGAAATTTCTCCTTAGTTCTAAGTTGCTTCTCTCCTTAATTAGTTTCCACCCGTTGCTTCTTGTCCTACCCTCAGGTGCTTTGGAGAACAGCTTGACTCCCTCTTCTTTGTGGCAACCCCTGAGATATTGGAACTCTGCTATCATGTCTCCCCTAGTCCTTCTCTTCATTAAACTAGACATACCCAGTTCCTGCAACCGTTCTTCATATGTTTTAGCCTCCAGTCCCCTAATCCTCTTTGTTGCTCTTCTCTGCACTCTTTCTAGAGTCTCAACATCTTTTTTTTACATCGTGGCGATCAAAACTGAATGCAGTATTCCAAGTGTGGCCTTACCAAGGCATTATAAATTGGTATTAACACTTCATGTGATCTTGATTCTATTCCTCTATTTATGCAGCCCAGAACTGTGTTGGCTTTTTTGGCAGCTGCTGCACACTGTTGGCTCATATCTAAATGGTTGTCCACTAGGACTCCAAGATCCCTCTCACAGTTACTACTATGGAGCGAGGTACCACGTAGGGAGGGGGGATTTGAGATAAAGGGGAATCTGTAGCCCAAACAAAATATTTTCTCTTGGGAACCAAAGACATTCTCACACCTGGTTGGATGAAGGCGGAGCAATGCTGCCCAGCTGCCAGCCTGCACCATGATTGGACGACGTGATTGATCGTTTTGAGAAAGTAGAAAAATGTTTACTTTTAATTAGGTGAAAACTACGAGAGACTTCAGAGTCAGTTTTCACCAGATATGTGCCAATATGATATTTCCAAGAAAGCTATTCTTTGAGGAATCTACCTGCCTCAGGTGACAATGTACGCTATAAAAATAACAACATGCTATCTTTGATCATTGTAGGTCACACCTCATAGTTGGAGTTTGAGAAGATTTTAAAAACAGATTTCGATTTTTAAAAAATTATTAGATGAAAAGGGGGTGTTTCTCTTATGTATATGTATGTATCTATGCACACATACTTATATAAATGTACACACACACACTTACCCACAAACATATTTTAAGGGGAAAAAAACCATCAGCAGAAAACCAGTTGTTCCAAGTCAACCACTCCATTTTGATAGGTGGTGGATTTGTCAACCAATGAGTTTAAATATAGTGGGGATGCTTATATATTTGATCATCCTATCAAATAACAGAATTCAAAGGGACCTTGGAGATCTTCTAGTCCAACCCTCTGCTACAAGCAGGAGACATTTCTATACCTTTCATGGTGTAGGGTCTTCTGCTTGAGCAGGGGATTGGACTAGAAGACCTCAAAGGCCTTTGAGTCCAATCCCCCCCTCTTCCTCCCTCCCTCCTCCTCCTCCTCTTCTTCTTCCTTCTTCCTTCCCGTTTCCTGCTTGTGGAAACGTGACAACCATTAGTCAAAGAGATTTCCTCAGACTCTTTCTCAACATCAAGACATCCCTTCTTCAGTCAGTGTCTTTAAACCCAAAGTCAACAAGGGCAACCTTGCCAAGGTAAGGCAGGTCATAGAACGAAATGATGCAGGATGAAGTCAAGGCAGGATACATGTGTGTGTGGTGTGTGTGTGTGGGGGGGGGGGGGGGTCTTAGCCAAAACAGGAAATAATGGTTTTCATTTCTTTCCTTTCATACAGGAAAGAGCTGAACAGGAAGGAAGTTGAGAAATCTTTTCAATGCCAGAAACCACTTGGTCATCTTGTTGAAACACCGCTTGTCTTTTAAAAGCATCAAACAAAAATGGGGAAGAGGAGGGGAAACCTGCTAAGAAAAAGCACAAAGCCAAAAATCACGTGAGGCTGAACAAACAGAAGTGTCCCCTATCAGCCCTCCAGGTGAAATGGACAGAAAATGGAACCTGACAAACAAATTCTACTTGATCATAAAGCTACCTGACAGAATCGTTGCAAGTCTGAATACATAAATCTCCAGGGGTCACTTTTAACTGTTTGACCCATCAGGAATAGATCCTTCCTAAGTTTCTTTCTCTAAGAGATGTGAAGAGGAAAAAGGAGAAGGTGAAGAAGACACGTCCAGGGAACGTAGTGAACATTTTGGAACTTGGAGAACTTATATGAAGATTAATTCAGAGTTTGGTAAAACGAGGATCAGATTGTTGGGGAGAAAATATGCTGACGTTGTAAACCACCCTGCAAAGCACTATGGAGCAATATACAGTTTAAGTCTAAGTGCTATTGCTATATCTGAGATTTATTTATTTTTTTTAATATATTAGTCATGCAGAGCACAAAAGAAGAATAAGAAAGACCAAAGAAAAGACCAATCAAATTAAGACCCAATCTAATCCAATTAAAGAAATTAAAGGCATGAGAAAGAACAAGTGTAGCCAAACCAACATTACTCATTCTACCTCTCCAAATCTTGTCATACTTGGAAACTATTCTTCATCCAACCAGAGTCCATACAATCTGGTATAAACGCATCCTGGACCATCAGAACACTGGCTATATTTCCTAGCTCTTGGAATGTTGACTTTCAAGGCATTTCTAGATCAGGGATAAGGGACACGGTGGCTCAGTAGCTAAGACGCTGAGCTTGTCGATCAAAAGGTCAGCAGTTCAGCAGTTCAAATCCCTAGTGTTGCATAATGGGGTGAGCTCCCGTGACTTGTCCCAGCTTCTGCCAACCGAAAGCAGATTTAAAAATGCAAGTAGAGAAATAGGGACCACCTTTGGTGAGAAGGTAACAGTGTTCCATGCGCCTTTGGCATTTAGTCATGCCGGCCACATGACTACGGAGACATCTTTAAGCAGCACTGGCTCTTCAGCTTTGAAACGGAGATGAGCACCGCTCCCTAGAGTCACCCCTAGCACATATGTGCGAGGGGAACCTTTACCTTTGCCTTTAGATCAGTGAGCCAGCTTGGGTAGAATAGCCTGTGGATACAACTGATACAACCAGTTCACACTGTTGTGTGCAAAAAGTCCAGAATTGTCCTCTTGTTAGTAGGGAACCTCAGCTGAGCTGTGGTTTCTTTACCTTCCTGAAAAGCGCTGTGTGAAATCCATTTACATTTAGTGATTAAAGTTGATGGTCTCTCTTTTTTTCCTCTAGTGCTATGGCACTCTTATCTTTTAAG
The DNA here is from genome assembly GCA_012654045.1 of Ptyas mucosa. Lineage (NCBI taxonomy): Eukaryota > Metazoa > Chordata > Lepidosauria > Squamata > Colubridae > Ptyas > Ptyas mucosa. Next base: position 4,305,440 of record WNWU01000046.1, on the reverse strand, counting down.
ACCCCACTTCTAAAGGAAAACATTTAACCGTCCTTCACCCCAGAAAGGGACTGAAGTCTAAACATATAAAGAAAGTTTGCAGGAATTGGGTATGTCCAGTGTAGTGAAAAAAAGGACTAGGAGTGACATGATAGCAGTGTTTCTAAGAGGGGCTTCCACAAAGAAGAGGCAATCAAGCTATTCTCCAAAGAACCTCTAGGCAGGACAAGAAGCAATGGATGGAAACTCATAAAGGAAAGAACCAATCTAGAACCAAGAAGAAATTTCCTGACACTGAAAACAATTAATTAGTGAAACGACTTTCCTCCAGAAGTTGTAAATGCTCCAACACTGGAGGTTTTTAAGAAGAGATTGGACAACCATTTGTCTGAAATAGTAGAGGGTTTCCTGCATGAGCAGGAGGTTGGATTAGAAGACCACCAAAGTCCCTTCCAACTCTTTTATTCTGTTACCTCAGTTATGGAATTTTGTTGTTGCGCATGTTAACTACCTCAAGATTATTGTCCATACAAAGATGGAAAGATTGAGTGAAAGTGATGGAACTTGCTGAGATGGCTACATTAACTTTCTTGATTAGAGAAGAAACAACTTCTACATTGAATGCGGACTGGAAAACCCCTTATTGGGTTTTTTTTTTGGTTTTTTTTTTTTGCATAAAATAGGGGAAAAATGAACTTACGTTTTATGTTTATAGGATAGATCATAAAAAGCCATGTACCGTGAATTTACCATAAAGTAAAAGGCAAATTTATCATTATAACTGCTGCGTTGTCAGTCTTTCTTTTCCATTTTCCTGTACTTTCCCTCCTTTCTTGCACTTTCCCTTTGAATTCTTCCTTTTTGCTTCCTTTATATTTGCTCCTCTTACTTTTTATTTTCCTCTTTTTAAAAAAAATTATTTTTTTTTAAATAAAAATCACATAAAAAGAAATATTTCTCACCTTAAGGTAAAGAAGTACCCAGTTGCTTCGTTTCCTCCTGGGAGCTATGACCTTCTGATAGCAAGCCAGAAAACAGAACTGATGCTAGAGGGATGCGCACTGAGTTATTTTTTTCACTTTTCCCCACCCCTTGGAGGTTTTCCTATTACTTCATCACAGGCAAAATTTTGATGTCTTTGAAAGGTTTTGGCACTAAAAGGTTCCAAGCATTATCCATTAAAAGGTATTGTGCAGCTCATCCATTTTAAAAATTGTGGGTTTTTTAAAAAGATTTTTTAAGAAAACAAATGGCGAAGAAACAACAGGGAGATCTAGGAGTAGTTATAGCACTTAGCAATAGCACTTAGTTTCAGTTTCAGTTTATTTAATTTGTATACTGCCCTCCTCCCGAAGGACTCAGGGCGGTGAACAGCCATAAATAAAACATACAAGTATAACATTTAAAACCCAATTAAAATCCAATTAAATAAATTTGGCCGTAAAAATATTAAAACCCCAATATTTTAAAACAAATTAAAATTTATAACATTTTTTAAAAAGGGGAATCATGCCAGGCCTGCCTGGCGAAATAAAAGGGTCTTAAGAGCGCGGCGGAAGGTGCGTAGGTCCGGGATCCTCCGAATCTCCGGGGGGAGCTCATTCCAGATAGTAGGTGCCCCCACAGAGAAGGCTCTCCCTCTGGGGGCCGCCAGTCGACATTGTTACTTAGACCTACCCGTGTTTCCCTGAAAATAAGACCAGGTCTTATTTTCTTTTGGGTGCCAGAATAACACTAGGGCAGTGATGGTGAACCTTTTTGCCGTCACGTGCCAAAAGCAGGGGGAGCACAGTGGGGTCGTGCGCGTGCGTGCCCACACCCATAATTCAATGCCGCCCCCCGCATGCGTGTATAACCACCACCACCCCTGTTCCCCCCGCTTTTGGCATGCGACGACAAAAAGGTTACCAGTGGGCCCGGTAAGCCTGTTTTTCACCCTCCCCAGGTTCCAGAGGTTTTCTTGGAGCCTGAGGAGGGCGAAAACAGCCTTCCTCACCCCTCCGGAGGCTGGAAATGGCCCATTTCCTGACATCTGGTGGGCCGGAAGGCCCAAAAATCAGCTGGATCATTGCGTTCATGCACACTGGAGCTGACCTAGGGAAATGCTTGCGTGCCCACAGATATGGCTCGGTGTGCCACCTGTGGCATGCGTGCCATAGGTTCGCCATCACGGCACTAGGGTTTATTTTTGGGGGTGTCTTATTCCCCCCCCCCTTGTACAGGATGCCCACTTCTGTTTGCTGCCACCATGAGGCAGTGGGTGGTGGAGCTGCCCCATGCGCCCCACACCGGCTTACCTCAGGGCCTCCACAACTAGGCCGCCCATGCCCTGACACCTGCCTCTCCTCGCGGCGTGGCACCCAACAATCCACTCAGCCTCCTGCTCCATTGCAGCCACTAATGAGCAGAAGAGTCCTGAGTCCTTTGGGAGTAGGGCAGTATATAAATCTAATAAAATGAAATGAAATGAAAATGAAATGAAGAAGTGGGGTGGCGGGCCATGTGGGCACCAGCTGCACAAAGCTGCTGGTGCTGCAGCCACAAGGCAGGTGTCAGGGCATGGATAGCTTGGCTGTGGGGGGCCCTGAGGAAAGCTGGTGCAGGGCACATGTGGCAGCTTCACCACCACCCCCTCGCCTCGTGGTGGCAGCCCCATGACCAACCAGATGGAATGGGTGGGCAGCCGGCTGTGCTGGCTCTTAAGTAGGGCTTATTTGGGGGGGTAGGGCTTATATTAGGCACACACACACACACATAAAAAAACCATGCTAGGGCTTATTTTTGGGTTAGGTCTTATTTTCAGAAACACAGGGTTATATACTGCTTCACGGTGCTTTACAGCCCTCTCTAAGCAGTTTACAGAGTCAGCCTATTGCCCTCAACAATCTGGGTCCTCATTGTACCGACCTCGGAAGGATGGAAGGCTGAGCCAACCTTGAGCCTGGTGAGATTCGAACTGCCAAATTGCAGGCAGCCAGCAGTCAGCAGAAGTAGCCTGCAGTACTGCACTCTAACCACTGCGCCACCACGGCTCTTATAAAAGTGAGGTGCAGTTATTTGGAACCCCAGTAAAATCCTGCCAGTTCACAACGATTGTGGAACCGTTGCAGTAAAGTACTGAATCTTTTTGGGTTCCTGGAGTCATTTCTACACTTACTTTACGGGAGGTCCGGTTTATGGTAAAGGCTTCTTCCACATATCTCCTTTCTACAAGCAGTTGCTTTTCGTTAGGTCAGAATTACAGGTCCATCCATCATACTAGATGGAATTGCCCTTGACTCTGCCTTCATGGCTTGTGTTCCATTGATCAGAATTACCAGAGTTTTTTTTTTTTTAAAAAAACAGTGTTTCTTAAGTCAGAGATATCAGTTATGCCAACAATCAACAGCCACTCAGCTTCAAGGATGAGAAGCATTAAGGCGAAAAGTCCATTAAACCATAGGAAGGGTGGGAGATGGAAACATCAGAATCGACATACATTAAAGAGGAATTCTGTTTTCACGTTGATGTTCAAGTATTTTAGTGGCTTCTTTCAGGTATGCAAAGAAACCTTTCTAGAATGCTGTGAAGTGTTGGGGACCTTTATGAGACTAGTTCCAGTCAAGACATGTTGAGTTGAGTGTAGAACTTTTTTCCAAAGTCTTGTCAATGAACCTGATGCTCAGGAACCTCCATATCAAGTTCCAAGGATATTGGTCTATAACAAAATGTTCTTTCTTTCTTTCTTTCTTTCTTTCTTTCTTTCTTTCTTTCTTTCTTTCTTTCTTTCTTTCTTTCTTTCT
>WNWU01000046.1:4287039-4298088 GCA_012654045.1 Ptyas mucosa | reverse complement strand
GGAAGGGAAGGGAAGGGAAGGGAAGGGAAGGGAAGGGAAGGGAAGGGAAGGGAAGGGAAGGGAAGGAAGGAAAATTTGAATCTCAGGGTTAAACTGTGGGGTCATTGATGTTCTCCAAGCTTGGCTGTTTCCTTATAGACATTTCATTACCCATCTAGGTAACATAATCAGTGCACTGTGCAGTGGTGTTACCTAGTTGGGTAATGAAACATCTGCAAAAAACAACCAAGCTTAAGAGAGTACTAAGGATGAGAGAGGGTGGGAGAGGGAGAGGGAGAGGGGAAGAGAGGGAGAGAGAGATCTGTTTAGAGCTGCTTATATAAAATCTCCCGTAAATATAGGTGATTCAAAGGGGGTGGGGGGCAGAAATGTGAATCTCAGTAAATCCAGCTTGGATGCTCTCTAATACATTTCACTGGTTGCAAACCCTTAGCAACCATGAGAAATATCAGGAGCCGGATAAAGCAGCCAGAAGAAAGTTGGAGACTGGGACAAAGGATGAACTAACTTCTCAACGCAATCTAAAGGCCCGAATGAGACAATGCCTTGCTGGTTTAGAAGGAGATTCGAGAAATACAAGGAAGAAGTTGAAAACGTCAAGGGACAGAGGTTTTGTCTCAGTGGCAGGGAACAAGCTACGGTCTTTGAGTTTTACTTGTGAGCTTCTTAGAACAATCCGGTAGGCCAACAGGTGAAATAAGGCAGTCAGTTTAGCTTTTTTATTCGACTCTTCTTACATCCTTCTTCTCACCAACAACATCTTCCATCCTGGGTCTGCAACCAAAGCAGAAAGAAAAGACAACAAATAAACCTTGGAGTTGGCCCTACAAGAAGAGCCTGAGTGGCGTAGGAGGCTAATGCCTCCTATTAAGGCAGCATTTAACATCCAGCTGCCTGCAATTACTGCGAGTTCAATTCTCACCAGGCTCAAGGTTGACTCAGCCTTCCATCCTTTCTAAGGTGGGTAAAATGAGGACCCGGTTTGTGGGGGCAATAAGCTGACTTTGTATAAAATATACAAAAGTATGAAGGCTATTGCTTAACGCATTGTAAGCCGCCCTGAGTCTCCGGAGAAGGGTGGCATATAAATCAAATTTAAAAAAATAAAAAAAACAATGAAATGAAAGCAATTTTCTGTCAGCCCGATATTTCCTGTGACTAAATATTTCAATTCCCCACAAATTAGGTGACACCTACCACTTCAAAGTAGACCCTTTCTTTCCAGTTACTAACACTAATCAAAGCTGTTTTCCTTTGTTGCTGGCCGTGGATTTTGGGGTGCAACCAACCAAATGGAAGGTGCGATCTTGAGGAAGGAAGGTTAGTTTGGGGAGATGTGTTAATTCATTTGCTATTTATTTGCCATTTAAGGGAAGAAGCCCTTGTTGTTGTTTTTTGTGAAATATTTTTTATTGTTTTATATCATATATTCCATTTGTATGTTGAACAGTGTGTGTTCTAGGTGTCCAAAGTGTTAACATATAAACATCATCATCATTATAATCATATATACATAAACATATATGCGATAATATCAATCGTTATTGAAACGTATACTATCTTCCATATAGTATCGATTATACAACCATCAAAATATTTATTCATCAGTTTTCTTTCTCATGTAGTCTATATTTCACATAAATCCACTCCTCTAACCTCAGAATCTGTCACTTAACCATTTATAGAATAGTTCCCACGTTATAAAATATTCCGAGTCTTCTTTTCCTTTGATTTTTAGGGTTAACCTATCCATTTCTGCACATTCCAGAATTTTTCTGATTATAATATCCCTCTGTAGCAGGCGTGGGTTCTACTTACCGTGGGTTCTACTTACTGGTACTTACTACCGGTTTCGCAACGGGATTGCACACATGCGCTCGCTTTGCTCATGTGCGTGCCTTGCTTCTGCGCATGCGCAGATTGCTGATGACGACGTCCGGGGTGGTGAGTGAGGCCTCCCACCGGTTTTACTAGAGGTTCTTGCGAACCGGTCTGAACCGGGGGCAAGCCACCACTGATCTGTAGGGTTTCTGGATTTTTCTAGTATTGCGTATATACAATCCTGGGCTGCTGTTAGGATATGTAAGATTAAATATGTTTTATCCTTATCATAGTTTCCTGGAAGCATGTCCAACAAGAATGTCTCAGGTTTCAAACCAATGTGTTGTTTTGTCATAATTTCCAGCCACATGCCTATTTTCTTCCAGTATTTTTTTTTTTTTTTTTGCTTTGGGACATGGCCACCACATATGATAATATGAGCCTGGTATTTGGAAGAAGCCATTGTTTTTCAATGCAACTGTGTATTATCAAAGTCTTAATAGAGATCACTTCCTGAGGCAAAGAAGGAAGTTAGGATATTTATGAAATTTGAAAAGCAGAAGTACTATTTGTAAGGGGAAAGCACGATCATTTGGACCTGATTGTCAAATACAATCAACAGTTTTTACAGAATTACAGAATAACAGAGTTGGAAGGGACCTTAGAGGTCTTCTAGTCCAACCTTCTCTCCAAGCAGGAGACCCTACACCGTTCTGGACAAATGGCTGTCCAATCTCTCCTTGAAAACCTCCAGTGATGGAGCAAACCACAACTTCTGAAGGCAAGCCTTTCCACTGGTTAGTGGTCCTCACTGACAAGAAATTTCTCCTGAATTCTACATTGTTTGATTTTGCATTGACTTTTGTGAATACATTCTTGTCAAATTCTTTTCGGTTTCTTTGCTGGAATCATAATCAACTGTAGGAAGTTAGCACCCACCCCTCTCCTAGGAAAATGAGATATCTTAGGAAATATTAAAAGGACAGAATATTTCCCCTAAAAGGGAGACAGAAACTCAGCCCCCCCCATTGACGGTGGGGACCTTTGTCAATGGGCCATTAAGGCCTGTGCCAGTCTATTCTATATAACAAAGATCTACCTCCTTCAGACAGAGCCGTAGTAGGAATTGCCCAGAGCCCTTTCATTACATCCTCACCCAGCAAGACTCAACCAAGCTCAGGACAGCCTACAGAGTTGCCCCTGCATTGCCCCATGGGAGTCTAACAACCAATCAGAATACAAGCTCAAATTCAAAAGCCCAGAGAAGGCATAAAAACCCAGGCACTCTCAGCATCTCTTCCCTTTTTTTGCCCAGGGCCTCAAAACCATGTGGTCCTGTCCACCATTAAACCATCTTTTCAAGCAGTCTCCATGTTTCCAGTATCTTTCTTCCCCACTTGGAACTGAACCCAGATGGACATTTCTTCCAACACAACAATCTGTACTCCTTATTTAGTAATGACATTGGCCTACAGTTTCTCATTAAAGTCAAATCTTGTCCCCCTTTTCGTATCAGTGCTATATCGGCCTCTTTCTAATTCCCTGGCATTTTTTCCTCCCTCTAAAATAGAACCCGTTTCGTTTTGCAAAGGTTGTAACAGTTTGCCCTCAAAACACTTACAAGAAGAACCCGATAATCCATCTGGTCCAGGCATCTTTCATGAATTAATCTTTTTTATGGCTTCAGAAACTTCCCTTATTGTTATAGACACATTCGCAATATGTTTCTGTTCCGTTGCAATCCTCAGTAAATTTTATTTCTTTAGATAGATATCTGTTTTCTTCAGAATGAGGGCACTTTCTTTATACATGTTAGAATAATATTGATGTAATGCTTTTTATATAGCCACTTTATCCATTAATATACTGTAGTACCTCTCCCTCCCTCTCTCTCTCTCTCTCTCTCTCTCTCTCTCTCTCTCTCTCTCTCTCTCTCTCTCTGGTACAGTAATTTCAATATCAATATATTTTCTATTTTTCTTCTACTTTCCCTCCCCCTATCTTGGGAAAAGAATTATTTCTAGCTTTCTTTCTGATTTCTTTTTCTTTTCTTCTTTTACTTTATACAGTAAAAGTACTTGGTACTCAACTGCTTTGAAACTCATCAAATTTGGTACTTGACACATTTTGACATGAAGATTTTGTCCCAATACTCATCATTTGTTTGGTACTCAACCCACAAGCTAGAACTTGTCAGAGTCAGCTGCCTTATGACTCATTACATTACCCCTCATGGGGAAATGTGTTTGCTACTCAACCTTTTTGGTACTCATCATGCCTCTCGGAACCAATTAACAATGAGTACTGAATGGACGATGGATAGATGATTTATTTTTTCTTTTTATATTGTTGTTTTGATTTACTCTTCTTTTTTTTCCCTATCTTTCTTTTAAAGCATAGCAATTAAAGTATTGAAGCAGACAAGAGCTGAGAGATGGATGATTTTTCTTTTCTGTTGTTGTTCTGAGTTGTTTTTCCTTTTCTCTCTCTCTCTCTTCTCCTTTTTCTTTTTTTAAGTAGGTGACATGATTAGAAGTTAGATAAGAAGGAAAGAAAAAGTCTCTTAACAAAGGGTGATATGATTAAAAGCTAGAACAAGTGATAATTAATGATAGTTAGTGATAGTTAATTGTCCTCACTGTTAGGAAGTTTCTCCTTAGTTCCAGGTTGCTTCTCTCCTTGATTAGTTTCCATCCATTGTTTCTTGTCTTGCCTTCTGGTGCTTTGGAAAATAAGTTGACCCCCTCTTCTTTGTGGCAGCCCCTCAAATACTGGAACATTGCTATCATGTCCTGTCCTTCTTTTCTCTAGACTGGCCATACCCAATTCCTGCAACTGTTCTTCATATATTTTAGCCTCCAGGCCTTTAATCATCCTAGCTGCTCTTCTTTGCACTTTCCCCAAAATCTCGACATCTTTTTTGTAATGTGGTGACCAAAACTGGATGCGGTATTCTTCCACTGTTAACACATTTTCACACAACAAAATCAAATCAAATCAAATCTTTATTACAGTCATAAACCAGCATATTTTACACAACCCAAAAAGTCACCTATCTACATGGACTTCTTCAGACCCACAGAAGTCCTCATTTTATTACTGCTACAAGGAGATGAAACACAATTATAACGGCCGGGATATGATCGGGGGCTAACTGTGGAATAGATGAAAAATTGTTTATCTGCAAATTCCAAGTCAAACCGAAGCAGAACATTTTCCACGATATGATTTTTGACCCCATCAAAAATCATTTTGAACAAGAGCCCTGCCTGGTGGCGCAGTGGTGAGAATGCAGCGTTGCAGGCTAACTCTGCCCACAGCCTGGAGTTCGATCTTGACCAGCTCAAGGTTGACTCAACCTTCCGAGGTCGGTAAACTGAGGACCCAGATTGTTAAAGGCAACGTGCTGACTCTGTAAAACTGCTTAGAGAGTGCTGCAAAAGTCTAAAATGTAAGTCTAAGTGCTAATTCTAATATATATATATTATACATTTTCAAGAAGGACATCAGAAATCCTGAAGCCACTGAGAGGGAATTAGAGGAACTTTAGAATGAAATCAGCTGTTTCAAATTATTAGGGACAAATGCAGGGGTGGGTTCTACTTACCTTTACTACCAGTTTGCAATGGGGCCACGCGTGAATGCGCAGAAGCGTTCTGATGATGTCAGGGTTGGTGGGCGGAGCCTCCTACTGGTTTTACTACCAGTTCTATAGAACCGGTGTGAACCAGGGGCAATCCACCACTGGATGGATGTGAAAACAAGTTATCAAAAGACCACGAAACAGAAGAAACCAGACTAAACATGGAATAGCTGTTAAATTAGCAGCAGGATTAAAGGCATCAAAAATAGAAACAGACGTTGAAAACCAAGGGAAGTCTTCCAAATGTTTCCAACTCAGAAGGACATTTCGACCTCAAATTGGTATGTCAGAGGATATCAGTGAGCTTACAGTAACTGATTCAAAGAAGATAAAGATGCAAGACGTATACTGAAAATCAGTGAAATCATCATCATCATCATCATAAAACTATGCAACAATTTGGGATCATAATGACTCACTGACCAACAAACTGGAAAACATCAATCTACATTCCGATACCAAAGATGGGTCTGCAAATTATTTCAATGTCCTTCATTTCACACGCTAGTACAATAATGCTTGAGCTCATCTAATGTAGATTAAAGCTCTACATGGAATGGAAGAGACCAGATGTTCAAGCTCATTTTTGAAAAGGCAGAGACATTACTGCTGGTGCATGATGAATAACTGAGAAAGCCTAAAGACAATCAAGTAAGTGTTTAATATATATATATATATATATAGAGAGAGAGAGAGAGAGAGAAAAGGACCTTGATTGTGTTGACTAGGGCAGAATGTCCTTAGGAAAACAGATTCCTGAATGTTTAATTGTCCCCATGAGAAACCTATGTACATATTGTGTTCATGGGAAGAGATAACTCCTTTGAAAAGTCCATGATGTTGAGCAACGTGGAAGGCAAGAGGAGAAGATGACCAAAAGCGAGGAAGATGGAGTCCGTGGTGATGGGTGCATTGTTGGAAGACTTGAAGGACCAGGATGGGAGATAGAACATCACGAAGAAGATCTATCTATGTGGTTGCCAGGAGTTGACACCAACTCGATGGCTAGTATTCAATCGGTGCTTGATAGTACAAATCTATCTTTTAAAATGGATACTTAAACAAAGTTGGTTATTTGTACAGGTAGCCCTCAATTTACAGCAACAACGGAGCCCCAAATTTATGTGGCTAAGTGAGAAATTTGTTATCTGAGTGTTGCCTCATTTTACGACTTTCCTTGCCTTTTTTTGTTAAGTGAATCACAACAGTTTTTAAATTAGTAACACGGTTGTTGAGTGAATCTGACTTCCACCTTGCTTGTCAGAAGGTTGCAAATGTTCGATCAGATGCCTCTGGGACACTGCAACCATCATAAATGTGAGTCAGTTATCCAGCATCTGAATGTAAATCATGTGACCATGAGGATGCTACGATGGTCATAAGTGTGCCAAACGGGTCATATTTTTCAGTGACGTTATAACTTTGAAGAGTCACTAAATGAACTGTTGTACGTCAAGGACTATCTGTATAGACAGAAATAAGCATAAATGTTGTGTGTTGCATGTATACAATGTTGTGTGTTGCTTGTATACACCCTGTATGTGTACATATCTAGAACTGGCACTACTATCAGAAACAACTGCTTTCCAAGATTCAGAACAAAGATATTCACAACTCCTTCATTTTGCAAATGCGCCACAATCCAAAACCATTATCCTCTGGTTATTTTTGATTAGTGGATCCCTGTTGTGGCCCACCAGCGGCCAGCGGAGCTGGCAGCAGAGTTGGACAGTGAGGAGATTGGGGAGGAACACGGGCCAGTCCTGGGGGCTGGAGAAAGCTCGGACGAGGACTCTGTGTCAGAGGCAGAGAGGGAGATAGACAGCAGCGAGGCAGAGGAACAGCTGGAGCCCGTTCCTGGTGTGCACATGTGCAGAGCTGCCAGAAGGCAAGAACAACTAAGAAAGCAGGGTTGACTTGGGAGTAAAGCCATACCTTGGAGGTGATTGGCCCCTCCCGTAGGAAACAAAAGAGGAGCGACTGGGGAGGGGGGCTTTTGCAGGAAACAATTTTTCATTCAGTCGTTTCAAGAGTGGAAAGTTCTGTTCGTGCCTCTAAGAGACTCTGTGCCAAGTTTTGCCTTGCTCTGCGTTTGGCAACTAGTTATCTGGCAGCTTTCCAAGCGAGATAAGGTCTGTGTTGATCAATATTCCTCTGAAAGACTGTTTGCCAAGCCTTGCTGACTGTGAATGAAAGGAATTCACAGTCGTGTAAATAAAAGGGGTTTGCCGGGACCAAGACTCTGCTTCATGCTTTTTAAGGAAGTCTAAGTCAGAACAATCCCAAAGATCAACAAGGGAGACAAAGAGATCCCACAAACTTGTAATTGTGCCGCCCTCCCCAGTTCTTTTTTAAAGGGTGTGACACTCTACCTCCGCACTGGATTTGCTCTTGGTTAAGGTCTGCGCTGTGGTCTCACTGAAAGCGCTCTCAAGAGCAGCCAAAATGGACGTCCGTAGCTTCTCCCGGAAGTCCTGCCCCACAAAGACATACAGGAAAGGGTTCAGGCAGCTGTTGAGATAAGCCAGGCTTGAAGCCAAAGGTATTCCCACCACCAGAAAGGTCTGTAGTCCAGGCGTCACCCTGGCAGTCGACATTTCCAAGAAGGAAAAGACATGATAAGGGAACCAGCAGATAAAGAAGGCCACGACCACGGCCACCATGATCTTGAAGGGCCTATTCGAGCGGGTCAGCCGAGTCCCCTTCAGCCTGACCGTGATAATGCCGTAGCAGAAAAGAATGATGACGAACGGCACCAAGAACCCGGCCACGAAACGGGTCAGCACCAAGGCTTGAGCACGGTGTTCTCCCAGCTTAACCATCTCCTCTGACTGGAAACTTTCGGATAAGGCAAAGTTGTTGTAACAGTGAGTGACGTTCTCTTCCACAGGAGAACCTTTCAGATCCCGGAAGACAAAATAGGGAGAACTGAGGGCCAAGGCAGCTATCCAAATGCCCAGAGCCATCAGAGAAGCCAGTCGTGGTGTCCGATGGTTCTGGGCCCAGACGGGGCACATTACAGAGACGCAGCGGTCCATGCTGATGATGGTGAGGAGGAAGACGCTGGAGAACATGTTGAGGAAGGCCACCGTGCTGATGAGTTTACACAGCAGCTTCCCAAAGGGCCAATGGAAGCCCAGAGCTATGTAGGCCACGCTCAACGGGAGGAAGGAAGTAAAGACCAGATCGGCGATGGCCAAGTTGAGGAACCAGACAGCATTCACGGTCCTCTTCATATGGAAGCCAGTGATAAAAATGACCAGGCTGTTTCCAGCCACCCCTAACAAGAAGGCGATGCTGTAGATCACCATGGAGAGTACGTGCATCGAGTTGCGGAGGCTTGCGTTCTCCTGCAAATCAGGATAGTCCTCATAATCTTCATACAGGCTTTCCGGAGAGGTGGTGTTGGCAGCCATTTTGGTAGAACAGAATCTGTTGGAAGGAAATAGGAAATGGTAAGAGATGGAAATATCACTTCACACCAAGTTGATGATGCAAAATGAACCTATGGCTGTTTGACCAACATTTTAAGGCATGGAACTACCCCAGGATCCCGCTATAAAATAAGATTATATATTTTGTTAGGCTAGTAATCAGCAAACTCTGAGTTCTAGTCCCGCCTTAGGCATGAAAGAGGCTGGATGACTTCAGGCCAATCACCAAGAGACTGTGAGTTCTAGTCCCACTTTAGGCATGAAGGCCAGCTGGGTGATTTTAAGCCAATCACCAGGAGACAATAAGTTCAACTCCCACCTTAGACATCATGGCTGTCAATCACAAGCTTCTGCACTTGGGCAGACCACCCATGATGACATCGGGGTGGGTGGGCGGAGTCTCCCGCCAGTTTTACTACCAGTTCTATAGAACCAGACCGAACCAGGAGCAACCCACCATTGCTCTCAGCCCAGCCCACCACACCCCACAGGAATGTTTAGTTCTAAAGTGGAACATTCCTTAAATATCTGCATCAAAACCTGAGAGTCTTCCCAGGTTCCAAAATGTCTCCTTGATAAGAGATTTCATGGAAGAATGCTTAAACACAGTAATACAAGTCTTGCAGTGCAATAGTGAGCCACAAGATGGCAGATCAACATCTTTTTTACTCGAGTGGTAATGCTGGAGTGGGTGTTATGCATTTTAACTTTTCCAAACTTGAAATAATTCAGCATCTGTGAAGCATCTATTTGGCCCTTCAGTTGACGCTGAATGTGGTGTTCTGCTTTGCAACCAGTTGCACTTTCAGAACAAGAGGGCTCCAGGAATTAAGGACGGTTTTTCTGTTGGGCCTTCAACCCAAAATTTAATTAAAAACCATTGTATATTGTTAAATCTCCAAGAGATTTACTGCTTTTGGAATAATCTCAAGGGCAGGGCTGCTTTCACACCTAGAAGCTTATTATCTCCTATGAACGGAAAACGCTTCCTCTGACTCCTTTCCCAGACCAATTAAATAAATGATACTGAGTTCATACAGGATAGGCTAACCCAGTGATGGCTAAGCATTTTGCCATCGTGCGCCAAAAGCGGGGAGAACATGGGGGGGGGGGTCGTGTGCATGCATGCCCACACCCATAATTCAATGCACCCCCACACCCCATCCACCAGCTTATGCAAGCGTGACACCACCACCACCACCCAAACTCCCTCGCTTTTGGCACGTGATGGCACGGTGGCCCCAGTAGGCCTGTTTTTCGCCTTCCCCAGGCTCCAGAGGCTTTCTAGGAGCCTGGGGAGGGCAAAAACGGCCTTCCCCACCACCCCGGAGGCCCTCTGGAGGCCAGAAACTGCCTGTTTCCCGACTTCTGGTGGGCCCAGAAGGCCCAAAAATCAGCTGGAGCTGAGCTAGGGCAACGCTCGCATGCCCACAGATATGGCTCGGCATGCCACCTATGGCACGTATGCCATAGGTTCGCCATCACGAGGCTAACCTGACATGGTCCCTCTTTAGTCATGAAAGCAACCCACTAACCCATCTTAAATTAGCTTATGGAGCAGTCACCTATTCTTTTACTTGTTCGATACACCGGGCTATCACATTGAAAATGTGGTCCAGAGTGGGGAGGAGGGGCAGTGTCCTATGTGGACACCACAACTATTGTAGGTGTTATTAATTCAAGTTCATTATTTAGAACAATGTTTCTCAACCTTGGCAATTTCAAGACATGTGGCCTTCACCTCCCAGAATTCTTTCAGAGCAGTTGTTTTTCAAAGTTGTATTAACTCCTGGAATTCCTCATGCCAGTCTGCAGTTTGGTCTAATGGTTAAGGCAACCAGGAGACAATGTGTTCTAGTCCTGCATTAGGAATGAAAGCCGACTAGGGGACCTTAGACCAATCACTAGGAGACTGGGAGTTCTAGTTCCACTTTAGGAATGAAAGGTGGCTGGGTGATTTTAGACCAATCACCAGGAGACTGAGAGTTCTAGTCCCTCCTTAGCCATGAAAGCTGGCTGGGTGACTTTGGCCCAATCACCAGGAGACTGGGAGTTCTAGTCCCACCTTAGTCATGAAAGCTGGCTGGGTGACTTTGGCCCAATTACCAGGAGACTGGGAGTTCTAGTCCCTCCTTAGCCATGAAAGCTGGC